>CM076583.1:128382476-128879484 GCA_034641835.2 Pinus albicaulis
TCTCTAACTTTGGGAAATGGCTATCAGACTTTGGGGAAATACAATTAAGACAGATAAACAACTTAAATCACTATGTCGGAACGCCTAAACACAGTACTTCAAGCTATTGGGCACTTTGAAAACAAGATTTCATAGTCTTAGGCAAAGGGCAAGATCAGAACAAGACCTCCTTGGTTCAACAAATGACAATATAATCAGTCAAAGAGAAATTTCGTGGATGAAGCTATGGCTAGCCATGAGTAAGTAGGGCATACTGTAAATCATACTTAGCATGCATAAAACCATGAATGAAACAAGCAAAAATATCCTTGAGTTATTAAAGAGCAATCAAGAATTCCTTAATGTGACTAAGAATGAAGAAAACATGGAAGCTATGAAGAAATAGGAAATTTGAGGTATCTCCAAGTGCATGTCTCAAATTTGTTCTCTACTGTCCTATAGCAAGCAAGAACATGGATTTATGAATGAAAACTAGGAAAAAAAACAAAGAGGGAGACACTATACCATTCTACCAAGCCATGTAATCCAACAACAATCCTCTTTCATCATCCAAGAACATCCAAGAGACTATCCAAAAGCATGAGACAAGTATTTCTTCCAAAGCTTATATGACCATATATTTCTTCTATTCATCAAGTTCAGCCTTGTTTACAATGAAGGCCTTTGGAATATATAGGCCCAAGTGAGGAAAACCTCTTAGTTCAACTTGCAATCTCATTGGCCTATCCAAAATATCTTATTTTGTCCTTGAGGCTTTGCAAAGCCTAAGGCACAAAATATCTCATAAAATATCCAAAAAATGCTAAAAGAGGGAAATAAATTGACTTTTCATAACTTCTCATGTGAAAAAATAGCTAAACGCACACGAGGAAAAAGTAGTTTGGAAAGGTTCAATTTTTACAAAAATACTCAAAAAATACATCAGCAAAAGGTCCCCTGACTTGCCGGCAACTTTTGGAAGCCTTTCCGATGTCAAAATGAGTTTCATGATAGCTCGTTGAAAAGCTATGAGTGTCTACTCTCTGAAAATGTTCAGTTTTCTCCCAAATGACCACTGGAAGTCCTTTTAAAATAGGCCTATGTGTAAAAACCCAAAAAATAAGCCTTGCTGATAAACCGGGTAGAGTGTAGAAAATGCGAGCGTTTTTCGCCATTTTGGGGGAGAAAATGATCTTCAAATGTCCTGAAAATCACTGAGTATGTGCTCCTAAAACTATGGCATCCAATGATACCATTATCATCCTTTAAATTATGCCCCAAACTGAAATGGCGATGCCCATGATTTTTGGCCAAAAAACCCAAAAATGACAAAAAACCAAAATATGTCGAATTTCGCACAAACTTGGCGAGCATGACCCTCAAGGGTTTTCAGCAACATGTTGTGAAGCAGAGGCCAAGATTTGGAGTCTTGAGGTGTCTTTACTCAATTTTTGTGCCGGGCGCTTCCCTTTGGCCTCCTTGATTTTTTCTTGAGCAGCCTTCAACTTCTACCGGGTAAACTAATTTAGCTTTTTATAATGCCCCGTCATCCTCCGTTGAAGGTCCAAGTCCCTATTTTCCTTCTCCAATTTCCTCTCCAAGTGATCACTAACTCTCTCAAGCCATGCCTCCCGATTTTTCTCTATCTCTTGTTCGAACAATGCAGTGAGAGGGGTAGATTGGAGAAGGGCATTTTCTTCTTCTTCTTGTTTCTCAAGGGCCTTTTTTAGCCCCATGGTCCTTGGCCTCTTTTTCCTAGGCTGATCTTCGCCTTCACTTTCATGGAACTCACCCATGAGTTCTTCCAACCTCACTTGTGCTTTGGAGGCCTCCTTCTTGTATTTGATTGCCCTTGTCTCATAAACAACCATATGGACACTCATCTGCTTGTTTTGAATTTGCAAAAATTGATTGAAATTCGTAGCTCTATGAAGATCAGCCTTCAAGGCATCAATTTGGCTTTCTCTATGGATCAAGAGATTTTCTAGGATCCGGGCTTCATTATCACTATCATCACTTTGGATTTGGATGATGTCGAATTCCCTTTCCTGTTCATGATTGCTTTCTTCCTTGCCCTTCCCTTTGCTTTGGGTGGGTCTTTTGGTACTCTTCCTCTTAGGCAATTCGACCATGGGCTTCTTTTGCAATTTTCCCTTGCTTCGGAGGGCCCTAGTCACATTTGGAGTTACGATTCTAGGCACCCTTTTCTTTGTTGTTCGGGGTTTGGCAAATTTCAGAGAAGAGAGCATGGCCCCTTACCTCGGAGAGGCAGCTAGCACATGCTCCATGGGCTCTTTACCCTTGTCACTTTTCCCTTCATTTTTGCCAATGTCTTGGCTCTCTTCAAGGATGCCTAGGCTATCTTTTTGCATCTCCATTTGAGGGCTGTCCTCCTCACTGCTCTGCAACCTTTTATCCTGCTGCCCCTCTTCTTTTTGAGTTTGTTGTTCCTCTTGAGGAGGCTGTTGTTCTTCACCATGAGGCTACCTCTGCTCATACTGCTGTAGCTGCTGTGTATCATCTTTTGGCTGCCCCTGTTCATCACTCTCATGCCCTTGTTCATCATCTTCATGCTGCTCCTATTCAACACTTTCATGCTGCTCCTGTTCAGTCTCTTTTGGCTACTGTGTATCATACTGTGGCTACTCACCCTCATCATAAGTCTGTTGTGTATAATCAAAAGTATGCTCACCCTCACTGTGTTGCTTTTCTTCATGTTGCTACCCTTCATCATCTTCCTCATCATCATGGTCATGCTCTTCTCCATTTTCAGGCTCTTTTTCTTTCTCTGTGGTAAACTTGAGCTTCTTGGGAATAGGTCTGCTAGAAGAAGGTGACAGATGGTGAGTAGGAGGTGTAGGGGATGTGTGAACTGGAGGGACAGTGGAGAAATCCAGATGGGTGATGAAAGTATCCCAAGAGACCTCTCTCTTTTCAAGCTGATGAAGAATGATGATTTTGATGAGAGAGTGATGGAAGAGACATGCTGTTTGCTATGAAGGAGGCTTCTTCTGAACAGTGGAGGCCATTTTCTCAATGCTCTTGTGTAAGAAGAAAGGAAGATTTAGAAATTTGGCCCTAGTGAAATGCATGAGCAGTCGAATGTGATATGCATAAATTCGGGAAAATCTTCCCTCACAAGTGAAGTATTTCATGATGATTTTCATGAGGGGGGCGTAGCTGGCCAAAAGATATGAGAAGGGGAAAATAGAAGGACATGAATCTCTGTGCTCAGGCTTTAGAAAGGGTTTGTAATCTTCTGAGTCCAAATGGCTTTGTTTAAACCATATCTCCCCAATATAGGGGATTTTAGTGGCCTTGGAGATGGACCTTGGAGAGAATTTGAAATCAAGGCTCGCCAGCTGGAAATGCTTGTCTTGAAACCTCAAAGCACAAAGGTGTGTCAAAGGAGAAAATCTCTTCACCTCTTGCACTCTTTGACAAAAATCTAAACACCCAACCTCATGGAAATTGAAAAAGACTGATGGGTGGGCATTCACTTCTTCAGTGGAAATGGGCTAAAATATGTTATGCAATCCACTCCTACTATCCTGCCTGGGAGGCATCTTGTTCTGAATGCTCTTTGCAACACCAAGGCGCCTCAAAATGGTTTTTAAAATTCTTTCTCAAACACAACTCTGTCTTCTTGGTTAGTCACTGTTTGACCAAGGCAGACTTCTTCAAATGCTATGTGAAATGACTCTTTAACACAAAAATCTCTGCTCCTTCCAAAACATTGTTTGTCTCCCTTTGTATGCCAATCAACCAAAGTTATGAAAATAGCAAGCACATAGTGAAAATGTTACTGTGGTTGGGTATGTTTACAAATATCCTTTATGTTTTGATGAAAACAAGACAGCCTTGTATTTAGACAGAGGAAAAGCACTCTTCCCAATCAAAAACACCCTTTTTGTACTTCACTATTTCTCACATAGAGTTTGACAAAACACCTTCAAATTGTAATAACAGCTTCACTCACTATAGTTTGTTTCATGGATAAAGAGGTAACACTGATTTTTCTTTTTACCACACAAAGAGGACTTTTGAAAGTAACAAAGTCATTTATGTATGATCACTGTTGTTACTCGGACTTTAAACAAAAGTTCAACCTTTCTTACCACTTCTTTCACCACTACACTATAGCTGACAGAGTTTATGGTTTTTCCCTATCACAGTTAGGATATTTTCAATACTTGACAAAACCACCAAAATGGTGTTTATTGTGTCTTGCAGGGAGTGTGAGGTTTTAGCACTTTTTAGGGCAGTTTAGGTTCTTTGAAGCTAAAATGAATCTTCCACCATTCTCCCACTGTAAAAACTTTCTTCGAAATATTCACAAATCACTTTGATTTACACCATGAGTTTCATTTTTTTGCCACAACTTAACAACTTGAATTTAGCAAGGAGGCAAAAAAAATACCTTGAATATCGATGGTGGGCTTTTCTTGAGGAATTGAGCAGCTTCACGACTTGTTTGGAGGCACTTTGATTGTTTGAAACATGCGCGACACGTTTCAATAGGGAAGGCACCACGTAATAGAAAGGTGTCGGGTCGACGATGGGCAGTCGTGACTAGCGCTTACAGGCGCACCGCGCAACAGTGTAACCTCTTCGTAAAATCACTCCTGAATGCGCCGCGCGATTTTCCAGGCGTGCCGCGCGGTCTCCAAGCTTCAAAATTCTGCAAATTTGCTCGAAAATTCCTTCTTCGGTCTAGTGAAAAACAAAGGGAAGTGTTTCTTGCGTTTTGAGAACTTAAAATGGGCTTGCAACGATCCTTTATCCTCTTTTGAATGCAAAAGTAAATCACCCTTGAGTTTTATTTGAGAGGGTTTTGAAGGCTTCTTTCTTTAAAACCACTGCCTTTGTTTATTTGAAAACAAAACCAAAATGACTTTGAACGTGCTATAAGGGGCCCATATTTTAAATAACGTTGGAAAAAAGGTTGTGCATGCTATCTGGCCAGTTTTGGTAGATATGACTCTTTCCTCTTATAAGAAAATCATTCAAGGGCCAAACTCTTTTCACTGTTTCTCACTAAGGAATGAGATATTGTTTCCTTTTGATATTTGTACTGTAGAAAGGAATTCAGCGCTAAGCCAAGTGAATGACTGTAGGTGTGCCTTTTGAATGATACTGCCCTTTTTTACTGGGGAAAAACTTAGCTGCAAATTCCATATCCTTCACTTTGACAAGTTTGAAAAAAGGCCTTTATGAATAGAAAGAGCAACATCTTTTGAATATCAACATCACTTAGTGTTTTTCTCATTGAAAAAAGGATACCTGTGGAAAGACACATTGTGTTGTGTGAGGTTTTCTTTGACACTTTGAAGGAGGTAGCTTCACCCTTTTGAAACTTAAACTAACAGTGTCTGCTCCTGATGCTTTGGAGGTGGTCATGCCCATTGTGAAACTGATTGAGCTAGCAGGTGTTGTTTGAGCTTCTCTTTTGACTGTGGGTAAAAAACCTATTTGAAACTGTAAGTGAAAATCCTATTTACAAAAGGTCTCCATTACCAAAGCCACTAATTATCCTTAGATTGACAAAATGATCCATTTTTCAGCTTTAAGGAGATAAAACAGGGGATGATGTACTAGAGTTGAAAAGTGAACAAGGGAAAGTTGCCCCTTCATTCTTCTGTGAAGGAGGTCTGCAAGAAACATGGGTTTTCATTCATTTCACTCCTTTTTGAGAGCAGTCCCCTTGGAATCTTTGCCATATGCCATAATCGCTTTTCATCCTCAAACAATGGTGAGCCTTTTTACTTTTCTTATGAAGGAGGCCTTCTTTGACAAATGCCTGGTCTCCTTTCCACCTCTGTTTCAACCCAATGAAGAATGTTTGATGATCATAATGATAGTGGTTTCCTTTATACTTGGTGGCAGAAGTCAGTTTGAGACCAAGATTTTTTGACTCCTTTGGCCATCTTCTTAACAATATTTCTTCACTGATAATCAACCCATTAGCTTCACATAGTAATTCAATAACAGTGAAACTCATGTAACAATTTAAAAAAAAAAACCAATGCTTTGCCTATGCTTTTAACATCATTTTTATGCAGAGACCCTCAGTTGCTGTCTCACTGTACTCAAAAAAATTGTCTTACAGTCAGTGCAATTCTTAAAATCAAACTTTATCCTTGGCCCTCTGCTTATAGATGAAGGAGGCACTCTCAGTCCTCAACCCTCTACTTATAAATGAAGGAGTTTTTTTTTGTCCTCAAACCCTCTGCTTATAGATGAAGGAGGTTTTTCCTCAGTGATGCCATTTCATTAGCTTTTAACAGTGTTATTTTTCCTTTCACTACCTTTTCATGCTATGACTATGATAGCAGGAGCTTAATGAAACAACTCTCTGCCATGTAGCTACATCCCAGGCTCAAAATCACATGAGAAGCAACTATCTTCTCATGTGGAACAAAATATTGTCTTCTGGGAATGCTGGTATACTTCTGTTCTTGAAAGATCCATTAAAACACTGTTTTGACCTATGGTACATGTATTGCTGAGACTTGAGGGTTTATTAGTGGCGCAACTTAAGGGTATAACCAACTTTATTTGTAGAATAGGAAGGTCTGTTGTGACTGGTCTGTTAGTAGATAAAGGTTCTTTGGATTTTAGGATAGTTTTCCAAGGGAGAAATGCCTAAAGCGCCACTACCTAACTTTGGGGAGACTTTTTGGACAGATTTGGATTGTTTTATTTGGAGCTGATGGACAAGCTAGTATGGCTAAGGCTAGATAGGGCTTGATAATGAGGTTTCATCTCGTCATGGGTGGATTGAAAAGGTAGGAGGGCAAAAAATGTTTATGGGTGTTTTCCAGCTGGAAAATTTGACAATTTTTTAGATCAGCTGCTAGGAAACTTGGCTGTTACAACTAGTCATCACCAACAAGTGAAAAATACTAATGACTAACAGTGGCTCCATTTGGGGAGGGCAGCTCCTTTTCAGGAGGTGTCAAGAATCTCAGATCTTTGGCTCATGAAGACCAGTGCCTTATCAATTGGCGCAGATTTCATTCTTCCTTGATGCTATTTTTTAAAATTGACAGCATGATTAGCATCAATGATATTTCTACCTACCCCACTATCTTTCCTAACATTTTTTCTTCTTTTGGGTGCAATTGGACTAACAACCCCTTGACAATATATATATATATATTTTTTTGAAAAATGAACCTATCTAGTTCTATACTTATATTTTCCGGGAGTTCAGATTTAGCTGATGAATCCTTCATTACTCTACCTATGCTAGATCAACTGTCAAGGTTAAGTTGTTTGACAGGATTTTGTTCTCTAATCTAAACATGAAATTGAAAAATGATCAAATCAGGGTTAGACAGTCTGATTTGTCATGTACTTGCGGCATGAAAGACAAACTGCACACAAATATTATTTTGCATAAAATGGAAACTAGGAAAAACAGGGCTAAGATGCACAATTTGTTTTTCATCCCCGATTCCCTCTTTGGTTCTATTTTGAGCATGTGGAACCAGTATCTTTTCCTAATCTACTCTCTTTGATAAGTCAAGCTTACACAATGTTGACCATATTTTCCACTCACTAACTTATCAACAAATCAATTTAACACATGTTCAACTATGATTAGGCTAGATAACTGAACAAGACATTTGATCACTAGTAGCGGCATTTAGACTTGCGCGCTTTCTGAATGACTATTTTTTGAACATTGGGCCTTTTTTCTATTTTTCAAACTGCCCTCTTTTCTATTTTTCTATTGTTTTTGACTTTTCTACTTTTTATCTATTTTTCAAACAATGGTATATACAATGATTGAAAATGTTTTAAACTCAGAAATCTTGGAAATGGAAAAACTTAAGCATCTTATCCTCATAAGGATCTCCTACCACTCTTGGTCCACTCAGCTCTTGAAAAGATAAATTTGGAAAATTTTCTCTTTCAAGCATGACATAAGGATTCATGCAAGAATCTCCGAACAAACCCATATCTTCCCGCTATACCTCTTTATACCTCTGATTTCTGCTCCTTCCTTTACTGTACATCTTCTTTAAGTAAAGCATATATTCTTTGTCATTTTTGAAATAAATAATGACATCATTGTTGAGTCCCAAATTTGCATCTTTTCCATACATTTTTCCATACCTTTTTCACTCACCTAAACCTCCCAAATTGTCAATATCATGTGCAAAAGAGCATCTAACATGGTTTTTAATTATATTTTTGTGTTTGCTAATTGATCTAGATTTTGTTCATTCAGCTGCGGAATCTTGCCACTTTCCGCAGCTGCTGCAACTTTCCGCAGCTATTTTGTGAAACTCTATGCTACAGGTGTCTACAAGGGAAACGAGCCACATGGGCAGGTCGGGAATGACGTGGACATGGTTCGTGTCCTATTGGTTCAAGCAAACTCGTCCAAAGAAGCCGCGGTCAAAGGCGTCCACATGGAAGTCAACCATGGAGTTTCATGTCGGCCGGACTCTGTTTCGTGTCACATGAAGACCCATACGACCGTTTCTAAGCCTGCGGAGGTTAAATCGACATCTGTACAGGGTTCTAGAGTCGAATTCAAGCATCCACCTTTCGTAGATTTACTTTCCAACACGGCCATGCTCCTATATCCGTGGACGTAGTGGTCTACGTGCTCTCCACTAGCATGAACTTTAGGAAACAGTTATAGTTTGTTGTTATATATATTGCGTTTGCATACGCATATGAGGTTAGTCGTTATTAGTGAGTGTAGTCTCTGTTATCTTTTGATTAGTCTGCTCTGTAGTGATTACGCTGCACTTGTGCCGTAACATTACCATTCTGTAATGACTGCTTTTTAATATGAGAAGACTCTTTTTTTCAACTTAATTCGTATTTGAGGACCGTTGCCAAGGCTGTGTAGAGGGCCCCTGCTCAGCTAAGGTTTTGTGTATTAGTGTATATTTCTCATTTCGTTTCTTTAGAAATCATTGTATCATAATCCATTCATATGTTCATACTTTGCAGTTGTTTCATTTCTGTTTATACACTTCCATAATTTCCATTTCATTTTTGTCTTTCATGCTTTATGATTGTTAATCACTGATCAGTGTTCTTGTTTCAGGTTATAGATAGGCAGCCCGGGCATTTTCATAGCTTTTTGACTAATGACATGGAACTAACATTGTTCTGCTGCTAATTTGCTTTTCATAGCTTTTGTTTAATTTCGGTATTGCTTTGTTCATTTCAGTTTTGTTTATTTGCTTCAGTAGTTAAAATTTAGATATACTAAAATGTAGCATCTTGATTGCCTAACCTCCATTGAGTAGCATTGGTGTGGGATTTAAAATGTAAATGTGTAGTTTAGTATTAGTTTCTTTTACTGCAAATTTAAATATATTAAGCTGCTCATAGTGTCTTCAGTTGCCTCCGAAAGCCACAGCTGGACTGATGGTGAGGGATTGCATTATGAAATGTGTAGTTTAGTATTAGTTTCTTTTCTGCAAATTTAGATATATTAAATCATGCATGACATCTTCAGTTGCCTCCGAAATCCACAGCTGGACTGATGGTGAGGGATTGAATCATGAGTGTATGGTTTAGTGTTAGTTTAATTTCTGCAAATTAAATATCAGTTACTCAAGTTGTTTATGATTACTTCCGAAAATCATAGCTGGACTAATGATGAAGGGTCAGAAGATAAATTGATGTAATCTGATTTAGATTTATTTTGTTGCAATTTTGAATTTCCTTAAGCATAGTTTCTTTTGTGTTTAGTTGGCAGCAAGGATAGTTTGGTTTTCATGCTCACTAGTTTACTGTTTTGATTTATTAGATTAGCAGCACTTTTTCATTTCAGCAGTACATTTTCATTTTCTTTCAAGTCTTGTCATTGTAAATTTCAATTTGCTTTTTAAAGTTTCAAGTTGGTAAATCATTATAGGGGATATCACTTCCTTGAAAAAACATAACCAAACTTGTTTTCATCTTAGAATTTCCATTTCACCTTAGAAAACCAAAAATGACAAAAAATTAAGAAATAGGTTATCTTGCACATATAGTGCGCCGCACTTCATCAGCTTACGATTCCCGGATTGAAAAATTAAATGCAGCAATTTAGGACACACTAAATTGACCAAACATTTTGGCGCCGTTGCCGGGGAAGTGTAACTAGGTAGCCAATTTCTTAAAAAAAAAAAAACATAAAATCATAAAAGAAGGGAAAACTTGATAACTTCTTGAAGTATGCTCTCCTCTTGCACCTAGTGTGATCTGGAGGATCAGAAAAGAGAGTTATTGGTTTAGTAATTTCTTAAGTATGCTCTCTTCTTGCACCTAGTGTGATCTGGAAGATCAGAAAGAGAATTATTAGCCCAACTTTAAAAAAAAAAATTAAAAAAAAATGACATGCATAGAGCAAGAGATTCTAGGGGAAGGTTTATAGCTAAAGCCAAGAGTTCGATTTTCACAACTCCATCTTCTTCAAGGCATAGACCGGATTCACCACCATCTACCCCTAGCCTTAAGATTTTTGGAAGTCAAGGAACAGCTGAATTAGAGGATTCTCCTATACCACCTACTAAAACCCATTTAGAAAACAAAGAGACTTTCTCTCATCCTCCCTTGGTAGAAGAACTAGAGGACTATAAGGACTCTAAAGAAACTATCATGGCAGAGGAAGTAATAAATAGAGGTGGAGGTAGAAGAGGAGGAAATAATGGAGATAACAATGGTGAAGGAAATAATGATAGAAATAGGGATTTGCTTGGATTCCCTATAGTTGATGAGGAAACTCATGCAACAATGAAAAATATCTCACCATCTGTTCTCCCTAACTTTTATGGATTGTGAAGTGAGGATCCTGAAACATTTCTGTTTGAGTTTGAAGTTGTATGCCGAACTTATGACTATATGGAAGATTCTCAAAAACTCAAACTGTTTCCTTCAACATTGAAGGGATCTGCTTTGAAATGGTTCATGGGATTAGCCTCTCAATCTATCAGGACTTGGAATGATATGAAACAAACATTTTTGGATAGATACTTGGACTATTGTATGCCCACAAATCACAAGGATGAGGTATTCAAAATGATGCAAAAAAGAAGATGAAAATTTGGAAGACTTACTTGAAAGATTTCAATACAACTTGAAAAGAGCAAAGATGAGCAACTTAGATGATGAAACCTTGAAAGCCCTCATATTAAAAGCCATTAGAGATGAATGGATAGATATTTTAAACATGATGGGAAAGGAGACATTTCTCAACTTCCACTTCGTGACATAACAGAACTATGTGTCCATCTCTCAAGAGGAAAATCTAAAACAGGAAAAGGGCCTAGGGATCCTTCTCTTATTAGGGCTAAAAAATCTGCAACTGGATCAGTAAGTAGGGCAGAGATTGGTAACATGCTTGATGAGTTCAAAAATGATATTTTAGGGAGCCTTAGTGAACAACTAGACACCCTTAAAATCCAAAACAAGCAGAAAGCAGAAACAGATGCTTTAGCCATCTTTTGTCCGAAATGTAGGAAGAAACATGCTTTAAGGGAATGTCCCTTGGATGCAAAAGTTGTAGAAACATGTATGATTTGCTCGGAAAATCATGAGATCAAGGATTGTCCTTCAATCCCTGGACTCAAAGCTGTTTTTCAAGAAGATCCAAATTCAGTAGAATCTCTCTGTTTTGTCGCAAGGAGACCTTGGCAAGGACAACAATCTCAAGGGTTTAATAACCCTATGAATCTTCAAACCCCACCAAATTGGAATCCTTGGCAACAACCTTGGCCCCAACATCAGAATTCATATCAGTCATGGGTACAGGGGATGCAAAATCCTTATGGGAGATTTGCTCAATTTTATCAATATCCTCCATCTTTTCAAAGTCAACAAATTCCACAACTTCCAAGCCCAAATCCACAACTTTCATTGCCATTTCCACAACAACAACCTTCTCAACAAAATAAAAATCCTCAACTCATGCTTCCATACCAACAGAAGACAAATCAACTTCCAGCTCAGCCATTGCCAAATCCTAACAATAAGAATCCTCAAACTACTTATATGGTAGAAGGACAACAATTTCCTACGTATATGATTGTTCCTCTCAACGATGTACAACTCAGATCTGGTAGAGTTTTAGAAAAACCTTCTATAGACATTCAAGAGCAAGATACCTCTGAGGAGGACTCTCTTCAAGTCAATAAGGGTTCTGAGGAAGAATCTCTTCAAAATTAAAAAATTCAAAAAGAAAAAGAAAAGCTAACATCCACAACTCCTATAGTTGAGCAACTTGTATCTTCATCTACACCTCCTTTTCCGGAAAGACTACAAATTGATAAGGGGGTGGAAAAACAAATCTTGTTGCCTAACTATGACTTTCTAGATGAATTGAAGAATGTTTGTATCAAGATTCCATTGCTACAAGCCATTCGAGAAATTCCTATTCTAGCAAAAACCATAAAGGAGTTGAGTTTTAAAAGACCAGGAAGGAAACTAAAAGACACAAGAAGAATCCACCTGGTAGGAAAGATTGCAGACATTATGATGGGAAAAATTACTATGCAGAAGTATGTAGATCCAGGAAGTCAAATTGTCAAGACACATATAAATGGGATAGAAATTCCAAACACATTGATTGACTTAGGGGCTGCTATCAACATTATGAGTAGACAGACTATGGAACAGTTAAAAATTCCTAACCTTCTTTTTACACCTACTTTATTGCAACTTGCAGATCGATCGGTTATTAAACCAGATGGTGTATTAGAAGATATTTCAGTCTCCTTAGATTCTTGGGAATATCCGGTAGACTTTATGATTTTGACTCCCAAAAGTAATCTAGGAGGACATCCAATTATCTTAGGAAGACCTTGGCTGGCCACAGCTGATGCTTTTATTAGTTGTAGATCTGGAGACATGTACATTTCTAATGGTGATTCGACAAAGAAATTCAATTTGTATCCTCCAGCAAGAGCAATCACAGAAATAGGAGACAATGAATGGGTCGATGATGAGGACACTATACAACCTGTCTTTACCATTTCTGAAATCAGTGAGGATAGTCAAATTCTGAACACATTAGAAAATTTTGAGACATCTTCAGAATATGACCCCACACAATTTTAGTTGGAATCTGACATAGAATATTTATCATCAAGACAAATGTCTCTTTACTCTATGGAAGAGTTTGGTAATTCTGCTATTGAGATTTTTCCAGGAAAAACATTGAATATCAACAAACATTTGGAGAAGTCACAACAAGAAGAACTAACCAGAATCTTGCAAAAACATTCTACCGCATTTGCATGGGAGTATACTGACATGAAGGGTATTGATCCTAAGACTTGCATCCATCATATCTATATTGAGGAAAACAGTAGACCAATCAGACAACCTCAAAGAAGGATGAATCCAAATCTTAGGGAGATAGTGAAAGAAGAGCTCCAAAAACTTCTCAATGTCAACTTCATTTATCCAATTTCAGATAGCCGATGGGTTTCTCCTTTGGTTATAGTACCTAAAAAGAATGGTAAATGGAGAGTATGCATTGATTACAGGGAATTGAACAAAGAAACTTTGAAGGATCACTTTCCTTTGCCTTTTATTGATCAGGTATTAGATACATTAGCAGGTAAAAAGTACTTTTCATTTTTGGATGGTTTTGGTGGCTATAATCAAATTCAGGTAGCACCTGAAGATCAAGATAAGACCACATTTACTTGTCCATGGGGAACTTTTGCCTACCGAGTGCTTCCTTTTGGGTTATGTAATGCACCCGCAACATTCCAAAGAGCGGTACTAGGAATTTTTTCTGATCTAATCCATGATTGTGTAGAGGTTTATATGGATGATTTTACAGTTTATGGTAATTCATTTGAAGAGGCATTAGAAAATTTGGAAAAAGTTCTTATAAGATGTAAAGAAACAAACCTTTCATTAAGCCATGAAAAATGCTTTATGATGTTTACTGAAGGGATTGTTTTGGGGCATCATATTTCGAGAGATGGGATTAAGGTTGATAGATCAAAAGTTGAATTCATCTCCAAGTTACCTATTCCAAATTTTCAAAGAGATGTTAGAAGTTTTCTAGGATTTACTAGTTACTATAGAAGATTTATAGAAAACTTCACTAAAATAGCATCTCCACTCTTCAAATTGCTTACAAAAGACTGTGAATTTAAATGGGATCCTGATTGTCAATCGGCTTTTGAAACTTTGAAAACAAGAATATCTGAAGCACCTATCTTGAGAGGACCAAATTGGAAACTCCCTTTTCATATTTCTACGGATGCTTCAGATACAGCTCTTGGAGCTGTGTTGGGTCAAAAAGATTTAATTCTTTATGCCATTTATTACACCAGTAAAAATTTGACTCCCACAGAGTTGAACTATACTGTGACTGAAAAAGAGTTCTGAGCTGTTGTTCATGCAATTAATAAGTTTAGACATTACATAACAGGCTATGAAACTTTTATTCATACTGACCATTCTGCAATTAGATATTTAATGAATAAACCTGTTACTAATGGAAGAGTGACAAGATGGCTCTTAATTTTGCAAGAATTCAATATTATTGTGTTAGATAGACCAGGAAAACAGAATACAGTAGTTGATTTCTTGTCTAGAATTCAGAATACTAAAGAAGATTCTCCTGTAGAGGATAATTTTCCTGATGAATACTTGTTTGCAGTAACTATTAAGACTCCTTGGTATGCAGATATTGCTAACTATTTGGTTACATGGAAACTACCTTCACATTTATTTCCAAGTGAAAAACGAAAAATTATTCAGGAGAGTTCAAAATATTCATGGATTTCTAATGAATTGTTTAAAACAGGGCCAGATCTTGTGATCAGAAGATGTGTCAGGGAAGATGAAATGCCTGATGTTCTTAAGGCATGTCATGATGAACCATGCGGTGGACACTTTGCAGACAAAAGGACAGCTTATAAAATCCTTTCTTTAGGATATTATTGGCCTTCCCTCTTCAAATATGCAAAACAATATGTCAAAAGGTGTGACAGCTGCCAAAGAGTAGGGAAACCTACCCTTTCAAGTGAAATGCCATTGCAAACACAGGTACTCATTGAACCCTTTGAAAAATGGGCTTTAGATTTCATTGGACCTATTAATCCACCATCTAAGCAAAAGAAGTATATATTGGTTTGTACTGATTATGTTACTAAATGGGTGGAAGCTAAAGAATTAGTATCAGCTACTGAAAATTCAGTTGTTCATTTTCTTTATGAGGATATTTTTACTCGCTTTTGTGTTCCAAGAGAAATTGTGACAGATCAGGGGAGCCAATTCACATCCAATTTGGTGGAGAAGTTGATGGAAGAATACAAAATCAAGCACAGAAGATCTACTCCTTACCATCCACAAGCAAATGGTCAAGTGGAGTCCACAAACAAAGTTCTTGAGAGTATCATCACCAAAACTGTTCATCTACATAGAAGAGATTGGGCAGAAAGGCTTCCAGAAGCCTTGTGGGCCTACAGAACTACATGGAGGAATACAACAGGACATTCTCCCTATGAACTTGTTTATGGGAAAGAAGTCTTGCTCCCCATTGAGTTTCAAGTCAAGACCTTCAAGATAGCAGTTCAGTTGGGGATGGACTTATCAGAAGCCCAAAAGCATAGAATGGAGCAGTTGAATGAGCTAGATGAGATCGGACAAGAAGCAATTCTAAGAACTGATCTAGTTCAATATCAAAGAACTAAATGGCATGACAAATATATCAAAGAAAAGAAGTTTCAAGAAGGAGATTGGGCATTGCTATTTGACTCCAAGTTTAAATATTTTCAAGGGAAATTTTAGACTCATTGGCTTGGGCCATATGAGATTGACAAGATCTTTAGCAATGGAGCTGTAAGAATCAAGACCATTGATGAGTTTCAAACTCCTCTTATCGTGAATGGCCATATATTGAAAGTTTATCATAAGCCACTCTCAAAAGAGGACTTTGTCAAGATGTTTCAAGAAAGTTCTGCAATCAGGCTGGTACAGAAGAATTCTTCTTCGCCACCAGCCTAGCTTTTGTTTTTCAGTTAAAAAAAAAAAAAAAAATGGTATAAGCCTGAAAACCAATCATTGATTGGCAGTCTTATACAGAAAATATAGGGTGAAAATTAGGGACACCTGACACTCTATATTTTCCAAAAAAATCTCTCTTTTATTTCACAAGCTTTGTCACCACCCATTCCACTTCATTCCACTTCATTCCACTTCATTCCATTTCATTTCATTTCATTCCACTTCATTCACTTCATTTCATTCCATTCCATCAATAAAAAAATCTTTTTCCTGACCATTTCCATCTGGTCATTTGTCATTTGTTCATTTCCATTCATCAAAGTAATAGATGTGTCAGTTTCCGCAGCTGACATCTGTTTCCGCAGCTGACTCCAGTTTCCGCAGCCAGAAGCAGATTCCGCAGCTACTACTCTGTTTTCAAAGAGAATGTACAGTCAGATGTTATTTTCATAATTATGAAATAAAATGCAGGAGAGAGGATCAATGGAGCATTCAAGACACCAATGGAGATCATTCAGTTGAAGACCAAGGGCAAAGGCAAAGATTCCAAAGGTATGAATAAAATTTATTTCAAATCGTATTGAAAAACACATTTTTATTTAGTTTTGAACCATGAGCTCTATCCATTACGCGCAATGATTATTGACAGTTCCGTAACCTTTCACGATCTCCATATTATCCTCTTGCATTTATTCACAAACGGTTTCATCATTAAACCCCGATTTTCACTCATGATCCAATATCCCACCGGTGATAATGAAGCGTATTTGATTTGACCAAGGACTCTTACAAGCTGCATCAAGTCACAACCGTTGATTGAAACGTGTTCACATTTATTTCGTAGCCACCAAAATTCAAAATGCGGTTGAATGTGTTATATTCTATCAATCTACTCAGTCCTATCTTTGTTATGTTTTCGAAACCCCACTCTGTTCTGTTTTACTCCGTTTCGTTCCTTTTGCTCATTCTCACTCTCGTATATCTACCCACAGTCTCACTCCATTCCGTTTATGGTGCTCATTCCCATTTTATGATACATCCCCACAGCCATTGTGCTCGTTCCTAAGCATTCAACCATTCTACTTCCATTTGAAACCCTCACGAAGGCAAATTTGTGAAAAACAGAGAAGTGAAATGGGTAAATTGCTAAGGGCAGAGCCGGAAGGACCGAAGTTTATAGAGGGATATCCGCAAGCAAAGGAGATATTGAAGAAAGAAAAATGGCTGTGTTTTATTCAGAAATTCAGAGGTTACCACAAAGAAGTTACGAAAGCGTTTGCAAGGTCATTTGATGGCTCGGAAGCAGAAATTGGAGACCTCAAGTTTTCGGTCAATGAAGCATCAATAGCAACAGCCACGAAACTTCTTCAGGAGCGAGAGCGTTGGTTCAAAAATAAAAGCATCAGTGATGAGGCATGGAGAACAATCTTACGAAACCAAGGTATGGACATAACTGTTTTTAAGAGAGGAATTCTTGTGCATGCATTGAAAGAAGAATGGGCCACTTTACTGCTAATTGTTCAGAAATTCATTACATGTGAAGGCCGTTTTGGGTCCATGTACATGTACCATACCAGGCTATTGATGAATTTTCTAGAAAACCAAACTCTCAATCTCCCATATTTTCTATTCAATAGCTTGAAGAAAATGGCTGTGACTTTTCAAAAACACTTAGGAGATGTAGAGCCTCATCTATATCACCACGGCCTTATAAAAATTCTGATTGAAAAGGAGTTAAAGGAAAGAAAAGACACATGGGAACAATTTCTAGTTAGAAATTTCTTTGAGGAACCTCAGGAAATTCCTGAAAGTAGTTCAATAAGAAGGAGTAGAAGAAAAAGAATAAATGTTGAAACCCAAATTACTCCTGCTCAGGAAATTCCCGCAGCTAGCACAGCAAGAAGAAGTAGGAGGAAAAGAACAATTGAAGAAATCCAAAACACTCCTACTACTACTATGGAAAGAACTGATAGGGAAGAGAGATTGGTAAAAAGAAAGAAGAAGGATATCAAAGGTAAGAAGCCAATAATACCAAAAGAAAGAAAAACTATTGAGGCTGTACATAAAACTCCTTCTTCTGAAGAAGAAGATCATCAAATACTATCTGAAAGATTAGTCTATCTTCAAAAACAGTCATCTATATCCAAGAAGGCAGAGAAAGGGAAACAAAAACAAAAGGATAGTGTACCACAGCGTGTGAGGAGAAGCGACAGACTTAAGGGAAAATTGAGAAAAACGCAAATTAAAGGTCCTCATTTCATTGATTTGGGTGAGGAGACATCTGAACAGTCCCCAACTGACCATAGTCCATCTCAGTCAGTTAGTGAACCTGGTTCATTCCATTCCCAATCAGACAATGAGCATACTCCATCTTATTCTCAGCAAAATATTGATGTAAGCCCTCCTCGGCCAGATTTTGAACATAACTCTCCTTTACAACATTTTGGGGACAGCCCAATGAAAATGACACCTGAAATAGACCCCAAGCAGCAGGAGGTATATGACTATATAGAATCCTTGGAAAAGGCAGCCACAGGTCCAAGTACTTCTTCCATTCAGCCTCATACATTGCGGGATGATTTAGTTCAATCATTAAAACAGGAAATTTTTGAGCTGGAGCTTTTAAATAGGCACATCAAAAATGAAAATGAGACATTGAAAGAACAAGGCAATTTGGACAAGATCATCCATGATAATACTATGTTACATTTGGGAATATGGCAGAAGAAGAATAAGAAATTGAAAAGGAAATGCCAGAAATTGAGCAGAGCACTTGTAAATATCAAATTTAGATGCTTAATGAAGAAACCCAGAATGATGGCAGTACCAAGGAAGAAGAGAAGAGGATTGGATGTGTTGGCTGAAGTATCAAGGCACATGAACTGAACAAAAAGTATCAAAATTTTGGTTGCATGAGGACATGCAACACCTTCACAGTGGGGGTATGTTGAGTCCCAAATTTGCATCTTTTCCATACACTTTTCCATACCTTTTTCACTCACCTAAACCTCCCAAATTGTCGATATCTATGTGCAAAAAGAGCATCTAGCATGGTTTTAATTATATTTTAATAATTTGCCTGTTGATCTAGATTTTGTTCATTGTTTGAGAATCTTGCCCACTTTCACTGTTGCAACTTTCGCGGCTCCTTTGTAGAAACTCTATGCTACGAGTGTCTAGAAGCAGGCACGTGACCGGAGTCGAAGATGGCGTGGGTTGTGGTTCGTGTCCCTGTTAGTTCAAAGAAAACTCAAAAGCGAGATGGTCAAAGGCGTCCACATGGAAGTCAACCATGGAGTTTCATGTCGGCCGGACTCTGTTTCGTGTCACATGAAGACCCATACGGCCGTTTCTAAGCCTGCGGAGGTTAAATCGACATTTGTACAGGGTTCTAGAGTCGAATTCAAGCATCCACCTTTCGTAGATTTACTTTCCAACACGGCCATGCTCCTATATCCGTGGACGTAGTGGTCTACGTGCTCTCCACTAGCATGAACTTTAGGAAACAGTTATAGTTTGTTGTTATATATATTGCATTTGCATACGCATATGAAGTTAGTCGTTATTAGTGAATGTAGTCTCTGTTATCTTTTGATTAGTCTGCTCTGTAGTGATTACGCTGCACTTGTGCCGTAACATTACCATTCTGTAATGAACTGCTTTTTAATATGAGAAGACTCTGTTTTTCAACTTAATTCATATTGGAGGACCGTTGCCAAGGCTGTGTAGAGGGCCCCTGCTCAGCTAAGGTTTTGTGTATTAGTGTATATTTCTCATTTCATTTCTTTAAAAATCATTGTATCATAATCCATTCATATGTTCATACTTTGCAGTTGTTTCATTTCTGTTTATACACTTCCATAATTTCCATTTCATTTATGTCTTTCATGCTTTATGATTGTTAATCACTGATCAGTGTTTATGTTTTTCAGGTTTTAGATTAAATAGGAAGCCCGGGCATTTTCATAGCTTTTTGACTAATGACATGGAACTAACATTGTTCTGCTGCTAATTTGCTTTTCATAGCTTTTGTTTAATTTCAGTATTGCTTTGTTCATTTCAGCTTTGTTTATTTGCTTCGTAGTTAAAATTTAGATATACTAACTGCTTCACAAGATCTTCATTGTTCTCCGAAAGCCACAATTGGATTGATAGTGAGGGATTGCATTATGAAATGTGTAGTTTAGTATTAGTTTCTTTTCTCATAAATTTAGATATATTAAGCTTCGCTCATAGCATCTTCATTGAGCCCGAAACATGCGAAATTGGACCGATGGTGAGGGATTGAATCATGAGTGTATGGTTTATCTGTTAGTTTACTTTCGCAAATTAAATATCACCATTTGTTGTTTATGATTCGAAAAATCATAGCTGGTCTAATGATGAAGGGTCAGAAAATGAATTGATGTAATCCGATTTAGATTTATTTTGTTGCAATTTTGAATTTCCTTAAGCATAGTTTCTTTTGTGTTTAGTTGGCAGCAAGAATAGTTTGGTTTTCATGCTCACTAGTTTACTGTTTTGATTTATTAGATTAGTAGCACCTTTTCATTTCAGCAGTACATTTTCATTTTCTTTCAAGTCTTTTCATTGTAAATTTCAATTTGCTTTTTAAAGTTTCAAGTTGGTAAATCATTATAGGGGATATCACTTCCTTGAACAAATATAACCAAACTTGTTTTCATTTTAGAATTTCCATTTCACCTTAGAAAAACCAAAAACGACAAAAAGTTAAGAAATAGGTTATCTTGCACATATAGTGCGCCGCACTTCATCAGCTTACGATTCCCGGATTGACAAATTAAATGCAGCAATTTAGGACACACTAAATTGACCAAACAATCATCAAGGTATGTCAACATGCAAAAATTCAAGACTGGAAACATGGCTTTTGGGAGCATATTTTTGATATCCGGTGGTTTTGCAATTCTGAGTCTGAAACTAGAACTACTTCCAGCATACTGGAAAAAATCTTTGAGCTGTCTACTTTGCAAGGGAATCATTTGGCTATAACCTGAAACATCATCTCGCAAATACATATGATTAAGAGCACTTATCATTGGTATATCATGGTCTTGGGTAGGAATGATAAAATTTCTGTTACAAGGATGTGTATTAGTGTTTCTAAAATCAAAACAGATCCTATGACCAGCTATTTTATCTTTGATTATTACTGATTGGTTCATATTTTTGTATTTTCTTTTGTCGAAGTTGTTTCTTGGAGTGAGGGCAGTGGCATAGTGTTTCTCACTGTTTTCTCTGTATGAAGTAGTATTTTGAATGAGATTGCCAATTCTAGCAGTTCTAAGTCTTTGCTGGAGTGACAGGATGTTAGCCAGTTCAAGTAACTCAAGTGTATTCGGACTGCAGTCATCATCTCCTCTCATAAGAAGTTTATCAGGCATTTTTTCTGGATTTTGAGCTGTTATGGCTACAGTCAAGGTTTCATTTGCAGTGGTAGAGTTATGCGATGGTAAATCCTTGAGGTTTGGCAAGAACATTAAGCTTCCCTACTCCTGAGTTCCGAAGAGGTTTGTGATATGTAAGTCTTCTAATGCCTTTGTTCTGAAAAAGTTTCCTGATGTTACTGCTGATGTTTGAATAAGGTTTGAGCAATTCGCTTGATAGTACATAATGGTTTGTGCTTCTTGCTCTATTCCTATTTCAAAAGGAACAGACTTACTTTCCTCAAGACATAGTTGTTCATGATCATGGTAGTTTTGAGTGTCTAGTTCATCATAGAGAACTAGGGGCAGCTGATGTGGTGGTTCTAAGTTTGTTCCAATTTCTTTTGACTATTCTTCAATGTCCTCATCAGTGTGCAGAATAAAAGAGTTCAGGTCGGAATGTAAGGAATACATTGGGATGTTATCTGGCCTTTCTTGGCTACTGATCATGTATTTCATGTGTGACTCTCGATAGAGTATTATTGTTTGGTCAAACACAAGAATAGTGGCATAGGACATATCAAGTTGAATATTTCCTTGGAGCTTGGCTCCCCAAGATCTAGATAGAAGCATTCCATACTTGGGAGGAATTTCTGCTACCACTATGTCCATGATCAGATGTTTTGCAAGTACTTGGGCCAAACTAAAACAAAGATCTTTGATCAAGCCTAGACATTTGACTCTACTAGAATCAAATGAATATAAGTCTTTGTATGGTCTTGTGATTTCTAGGCCTAATCTTTCCATTACAACCTTCGGCATAAGATTATGCGAGGCACCGGAGTCTAGCATGGCATTGTGAAGGATTTGGTCATGGATATTCAGACTGATGTAAAAGGGAAGAGTGGTTCCCTCTTGGAATTTCCCTTCTATTTTCAGACCAAACAACACTTCAAGAGTGTCACCAGCTAGATTAAGGGTTTTCGCATCATTTCCTATATTCAGGACTTTTAACACTTAGGATTTATAAGAGCCTTGGGTGATAAGTTCAGTGAGAGGCATGGTAATATTTATTTTGGCGATTTCTCCTTCAAAACTGAAAGGTACTTGTAGTTTAGACACATTCTCTTCAGCTTTTTCAGCCATGACTTTCTCTATGTTCTGAGTTTGTTGGCTTTGTTTTGGGATTTTGTTTGTCACAGCCACCTCGGGAATCTTTGTGGAAGTACTAGGAGCATCTGAGTCAAGACTAGTTCGGGTAACTCTATCTTTGTTTTGGTCATTTTTCCCGACCATGATTTTGTTGCTGTCCACTGCTTTCTTAAGGATGGTATCAGGGGTTTTAGCAGTGTCTGAGCTGTCTTTCTTGGATTTGTCTTGGTTTTTTCTGCTTCTAAGGTCATATTTCCTGTGAGCTTCTACTATGGCACTCTGAAAATCTATGGCAGGATCCTCGGGATCTTCATAGTTGGTTTCATCCTGATTCGGAGAGAAGAATGCTTGTTCTTCTTCTGTGAGGTACACATCACTCTCATTATCAGACCCTATGAGGTTCAAATGATTTTCATCAATGGGTTATGTATCCCTATCACCTTCTTCCACATAATTTTCATTAAATGGTGGCCTAATTTGTTGGTCATTTTCCCTTGGTTTGTTTTGAGGCTGTTCCATCCTAAAATTTTGGTTCTGGTTTTTGTTTGGAGGATTTGGCTGGTTGTCCCTAAGAGGGGGCTTCTCACTTATCTTTTCCCACATTTTGGCCATGGTCCTGACTAAGTCATCTATTCTAGGATCTAAGGAAGGAGCTGAAGTGGAGAACTCATCCCGGTAGGTGACTTTCCTTTCTGATCTTGGCCTAGCTCTTTTTTCTGCTAAGTTGGCTTATGCCCTTATGGCTACTTTTTGCATTTCCTCTAAGGTAAGGGGGTCCTTGTCTCTTAGCTGATAAGTCATGTCTGTGTCAAAAACCTCAGGGAAATTTGCCAAGGCTGAACCAAGTGGAGGTTTAAAGTGAGGTGGGAGGGCGTTATACACACTGTTGAACATAGTGCAGTATCCCTGGACACTTTCTCCATTTTCCTGTTTTATATTGTTATACTCCGACAGGATTTGAATGGGGTTCTTTCGGATTTCCCACTTGTTTATGAAGATTTGGTAGAGTTCTGGGAGATTGTGGATGTTGTTTGGAGTTAAGCTCTTAAACCATTTTTTGGGTTATTCGCCCAGGCTTTGGGCGAACATCCTCATTCTGATGGTCTCGTCTTCTATTTCCACATATTCAAAGGCATCTCTAATCCTATCTACATGTTGTTGAGCTATGGTAGCCTCAACTCCAGTAAAGTGTGGGATTTTGGATTGATAGTCATTTTGTAAGAGAGCCAAAGGCTGTGGCAACACCAAAGGTGCGTACCAGGCTGCCATGACGGGAGCTAATGGATGATGTACAAAATGAGGGCTTGTGGGATGAGCTGAGGTGGTTTGAACAGTAGTGGTTTGGATAGGTGTGGCGGATGTACTTGGACGAGTGATCTAATTTTGAGTAGATCTGGGATGGTAGGAGGCAAAGTGATGGAGAAGCTGAAAGTCGGGAGGTGTGGTAGGTGAGGCTTCTCTACTAGGACTTTGTGGCAGATCTATGGGCTCAAGATTGTCAAAGTCTATCTTACTTTGTGACTTGCTCCTAAAAATGGTTTTTACTGATTTTAAGTCAAAGGGGGAATCCTACAAGGCAGTGAGATGTTCAGGTACTAATATTGCTTTACAGATGGACCTATCGGTAGCTAAATTTCCAGTTTCGAAAGCTTGTCACAAAATCTTCTCTGGGTCATCTACTATGATAGGGGGATTTGGGTCTGGATGAGATCTGGTGTTGATTCTTTGTGAAGCCAGATTTCGGGTCTAGAGTTTAGAGAGGATGGTATTTGTGCCTGTTTTGGATGGATGGCCTCTCTGGGGTTTTACTAATGTGAAGGATGGTAAAAAAAAAAAGGATGGACTAGTGGAGTCGCCAGGTGGATTTCTATGAGAACTATGGTCCACCACCAACACTATCAAAGATGCTTTGGGAAAACATTTTATAGAAAAATTTGAGATGGAAACTTGCAAAGAAGAGTGATTCACTTGGTTTCAATAGTTTTCTAGGCTGTATGGACAAGCTAATGGTTCTCTTGGAAAGAAGGCTTCTGCTTATCTCCTATGTTTAGCTGAGGTTTTCTGAATCGCTAATTTATACTTAGTTTGTCACTGATTATAGAGTTTCCACCTAAGTTTAAGTTTTTGGAAGAATGAGTTAGCAGAAATGTATGGTTTATGAATTTTTTGGTCTTTTATGGAGTTTTTAGCCCTACTAGAGGCTAGTGGAGTCGCCAGGTGGAACTTGGTTTTTTTTTAAAGACGTAGCTATGGTCCACCACCAGTAACTAGGGAAAAGCCAATCTGGGAATGTTTTGGGGTTTTTCTGAGTTTTATGTGCAGCCTATGGTTTATTAAAGTATTCTAAACCTGTTTCATCACTTTTCTAGGGTGGTGAAAACAAAAAAAAGCTTACTTTAAATGATTCTATGTACTTCTTGCTTGTTTAACTGTTTAAAGACTAATGAATCTACAAGAGTTTGCTAGACTATTATGTACTCAGTTAGTCCCACCGTGATCACCATTATGTTAGTGTGGCGATGAGGTGGCTCAATCGGATATTAGCATAGAGTTTAGTAAAGTAGTAAGGCCTACTGGAGGCTAGTGGAGTCGCTAGGTGGATTTTTAGTTGTTTTGAGGTATATGTGTATGGTCCACCACCAATATTGACAAAAACCAATCTAAGGAAGTTTTGGGGTTTTTTGAGTTTTTATGTGCAGCCTAGTTTGTAAGAGTGTTCTAAACCTGATTCATCACTTTTCTAAGATGGTGAAACAAGGAGTTTACTCTAAAAGATTCTATAGGCTGATGGTCTAAGTTTAGTGTTAAAGGACTAAAGAGTCTATAAGAGTTTGCTAGACTGTCATGTACTCAGTATGTCCCACCGTGATCGCCATTATGTTAGTGAGCGGTGGGAATAAGTCAATCAGATAGTATTTTCAAAGGTCTCTAAAGGTTTAGGTAAACTAAGCTTGTTTATCACTCAGAGTCCCATCGTGATCGCCATTATGTTAGGGTCCTGTGATTTGGCTGATTGGCAAGCCAAATGACCGTGTAACATCAAACCAATCTTTGGAGCCCAAGGACCTAGCCTTCCTGGAATCAGAGAGGGTTCTCTCTATTTTTGTGAGGGATATCTGTGTGTTTGCATATTGTGTTCTGATTTTAGGCTAGTTATGAAGTAGGTTTTTTGGTTTTGGTTTTTAGGTTGTGAGGGATGAAACTGATCAAAGATATAAGATAGGTAAAAATATGTCAGATCAACTGGGCTATGGGTTCGAAGAGGTCAAGAAAGCTATCAGATGGTGATGCAAGGTTGTTGATGGGCCGATTTGATTCGAGGTAAAATGGATCTTTGGGAAAAATGGAGTAAGATGGACATCAAGTTTGTGAATAACAAAGGATTCCAGGCGTAACTAGTTTAATAGCTGACATAAACATGGTAGGGAAAACCATTAATCATGAGAAATGTAACATTAAGCTAATCAATGCATAGAAATAAACATTCAAGCCATGCATAGAGATATATAACTCTCTAACTTTGGGAAATGGCTATCAGACTTTGGGGAAATACAATTAAGACAGAAAAACAACTTAAATCACTATGTTGGAACACCTAAACACAGTACTTCAAGCTATTTGGCACTTTGAAAACAAGATTGCATAGTCTTAGGCAAAGGGAAAGATCAGAACAAGACCTCCTTGGTTCAACAAATGACAATCTAATCAGTCAAAGAGAAATTTCGTAGATGGAGCTATGGCTATCCATGAGTAAGCAGGGCATACCGTAAATCATACTTAGCATGCAGAAAACCATGAATGAAACAAGCAACAATATCCTTAAGTT
This sequence comes from Pinus albicaulis, assembly GCA_034641835.2. NCBI lineage: Eukaryota > Viridiplantae > Streptophyta > Pinopsida > Pinales > Pinaceae > Pinus > Pinus albicaulis. The sequence goes on from CM076583.1 coordinate 128,408,808, forward strand.
ATTAAAGAGCAATCAAGAATTCTTTAATGTGACTAAGAATGAAGAAAACATGGAAGCTATGAAGAAACAGGAAATTTGAGGTGCCTCCAAGGGCATGTCTCAAATTTGTTCTCTACTGTCCTATAGCAAGAAATAACATGGATTTATGAATGAAAACTAGGAAACAAAACAAAGAGAGAGACACTATACCATTCTACCAAGTCATGGAATCCAACAACAATCCTCTTTCATCATCTAAGAACATCCAAGAGACTATCCAAAAGCATGAGACAAGTATTTATTCCAAAGCTTATATGACCATATATTGCTTCTATTCATCAAGTTCAGCCTTGTTTACAATGAAATCCTTTGGAATATATAGGCCAAAGTGAGGAAAACCTCTTAGTTCAACTTGCAATCTCATTGGCCTATCCAAAATATCTTATTTTGTCCTTGAGGCTTTGCAAAGCCCAAGGAACAAAATATCTCATAAAATATCTAAAAAATGCTAAAAGAGGGAAATAAATTGACTTTTCATAACTTCTCATGTACAAAAATAGCTAAACGCACATGAGGAAAAAGCAGTTTTGAAAGGTTCATTTTTTACAAAAATACTCAAAAAATACATCAGCAAAAGGTCCCTGACTTGCCGGCAACTTTTGGAAGCCTTCCCGATGTCGAAATGAGGCTCATAATAGCTTGTTGGAAAGCTCTGAGTGTCTACTTTCTGAAAATTTTCATTTTTCTCCCAAATGACCATTGGAAGTCTTCAAAAAATAGGCCTGTGTGTAAAAACCCAAAAAATAAGCCTTGCTGATAAACCAGGCAGAATGTAGAAAAAGCGAACATTTTTCACCATTTTGGGGGATAAAATGATCTTCAAATGTCCTGAAAATCGCTGAGTATGTGCTCCTAAAATTATGGCATCTAATGATACCATTCTCATCCTTTGATGATGCCCCAAACTGAAATGGCGATGCCCATGAGTTTTGGCAAAAAACCCAAAAATGACAAAAAACCAAAATATGTCGAATTTCTCCCAAACCTGGCGAGCATGACCCTCAAGGGTTTTCAGCAACACGTTGTGAAGCAGAGGCCAAGATTTGGAGTCTTGAGGTTTCTTTCCTCAATTTTTGTGTCGGGCGCTTCCCTTTGGCCTCCTTGAGTTTTTCTTGAGCAGCCTTCAACTTCCGCCGGGAAAACTGATTTAGCTTTTTATAATGCCCCGTCATCCTCCGTTGAAGGTCCAAGTCCCTGTTTGCCTTCTCCAATTTCCTCTCCAAGTGATCATTAACTCTCTCAAGCCATGCCTCCCGATTGTTCTTTTTCGAACAATGCAGTGAGAGGGGTAGATTGGAGAAGGGCATTTTCTTCTTCTTTTTTCTTCTCAAGGGCCTTTTTTAGCCTCATGGTTCTTGGCCTCTTTCGCCTAGGCTGATCTTCGCCTTCACTTTCATCGAACTCACCCATGAATTCTTCCAACCTCACTTGTGCTTTGGAGGCCTCCTTCTTGTATTTGATCGCCCGTGTCTCATAAACAACCATATGGACACTCATTTGCTTATTTTGGACTTGCAAAAAGTGATTGAAATTCCTAGCTCTATGAAGATTAGCCCTCAAGCAATCAATTTGGCTTTCTCTATGGATCAAGAGATTTTCTAAGATCCGGGCTTCACTATCACTATCATCACTTTGGATTTGGATGATGTTGAATTCCCTTTCCTGTTCATGACTGCTCTCTTCCTTGCCCTTCCCTTTGCTTTGGGTGGCTCTTCTGGTACTCTTCCTCTTAGGCAATTCGACCATGGGCTTCTTTGGCAATTTTCCCTTGCTTCGGAGGGCCCTAGTCACATTTGGAGTTACGACTCTAGGCACCCTCTTCTTTGTTGTCTGGGGCTTGGCCACTTTCGGAGAAGAGAGCATGGCCCCTTGCCTCGGAGAGGCAACTAGCACATGCTCCATGGGCTCTTTACCCTTGTCACTTTGCCCTTCATTTTTGCCAATGTCTTGGCTCTCTTCAAGGATGCCTAGGCTGTCTTTTTGCATCTCCATTTGAGGGATGTCCTCCTCACTGCGTTGCAACCTTTTATCCTACTGCCCCTCTTCTTTTTGAGTTTGCTGTTCCTCTTGAGGAAGCTGCTATTCTTCACCCTGAGGCTGCCTCTTCTCATACTACTGTAGCTGCTGTGTATCATCTTTTGGCTGCCCCTGTTCATCACTCTCATGCCTTTGTTTATCATCTTCATGTTGCTCCTGTTCAACACTTTCATGTTGCTCCTGTTCAGTCTCTTTTGGTTGCTGTGTATCATACTGTGGCTGCTCACCCTCATCATAAGTCTGCTGTGTATCATCAAAAGTCTTCTCACCCTCACTGTGTTGCTTTTCTTCATGCTGCTGCCCTTCATCATCTTCCTCATCATCATGGTCATGCTCTTCTCTCTTTTCAGGCTCTTTTTCTTGCTCTGTGGTAAACTTGAGCTTCTTGGGAATAGGTCTGCTAGAAGAAGGCAACGGATGGTGAGTAGGAGGTGTAGGGGATGTGTGAATTGGAGGGACAGTGGAGAAATCCGGATGGGTGATGAAAGTATCCCAAGATACCTCTCTCTTTTCAAGCTGATGAAGAATGATGATTTTTATGAGAGAGTGATGGAAGAGACAGGTTGTTCGCTATGAAGGAGGCTTCTTCTAAACAGTGGAGGCCATTTTCTCAATGCTCTTGTGTAAGAAGAAAGGAAGATTTAGCAATTTGGCCCTAGTGAAATGCATGAGCAGTCGAATGTGATATGCATAAACTCAGGAGAATATTCCCTCACAAGTGAAGTATTTCATGATGATCTTCATGAGGGGGGCGTAGCTAGCCAAAAGATATGAGAAAGGGAAAATAGAAGGACATGAATCTCTGTGCTCAGGCTTTAGAAAGGGCTTGTAATCTTCTGAGTCCAAATGGCTTTGTTTAAACCAATTTTCCCCAATATAGGGGATTTTAGTGGCCTTGGAGATGGACCTTGGAGAGAATTTGAAATCAAGGCCTGCTAGCTGGAAATGCTTGTCTTGAAACCTCAAAGCGCAAAGGTGTGTCAAAGGAGAAAAGCTCTTCACCTCTTGCACTCTTTGACAAAAATCTAAACACCCAACCTCATGGAAATTGAACAAGACTGATGGGTGGGCATTCACTTCTTCAGTGGAAATAGGCTCAAATCTCTTATGCAATCCACTCCTACTATCTTGCCTGGGAGGCATCTTGTTCTGAATGCTCTCTGCAATACCAAGGTGCCTCAAAATGGTTTTTAAAATGCTTTCTCAAACACAACTTTGTCTTCTTGGTTAGTCACTGTTTGACCAAGGCAGACTTCTTCAAATGCTATGTGAAATGACTCTTTAACACAAAACTCTCTGCTCCTTCCAAAACACTGTTTGTCTCCCTTTGTATGCCAATCAACCAAAGTTATCAAAATAGCAAGCACATAGTGAAAATGTTACTGTGGCTCGGTATGTTTACAAATATCCTTTATGTTTTGATGAAAACAAGACAGCCTTGTATTTAGACAGAGGCAAAACACTCTTCCCAATAAAAAACACAGTTTTTGTACTTCATTGTTTCTCACACAGAGTTTGACAAAACACCTTCAAATTCTAATAACAGCTTCACTCACTACATTCAGTTTCATGGATAAAGAGGTAGCACTGATTTTTCTTTTTACCACACATAGAGGACTTTTGAAAGTAACAAAGTCATTTATGTATGATCACTATTGTTACTCGGACTTTAAACAAAAGTTCAACCTTTCTTACCACTTCTTTCACCACTACACTATAGCTGACAGAGTTTATGGTTTTTCCCTATCACAGTTAGGATGTCCTCAATACTTGACAAAACCACCAAAATGGTGTTCATTGTGTCTTGTAGCGAGTGTGAGGTTTTAGCACTTTTTAGGGCAGTTTAGGTTCTTTGAAGCTAAAATGAATCTTCCACCATTCTCCCACTGTAACAAATTTCTTCGAAATATTCACAAATCACTTTGATTTACACCATGAGTTTCATTTTTTCGCCACCACTTAAAAGCTTGAATTTAGCAAGGAGGAAAACAAAATACCTTGAATATCGATGGTGGGCTTTGCTTGAAGAATTGAGCAGCTTCACGACTTGTTTGGAGGCACTTTGATCGTTTAAAACATGCGCGACATGTTTCAATAGGGAAGGTGCCGCGTAATAGAAAGGTGTCGGGTCGACGATGGGCAATCGTGACCGGCGCCTACAGGCACGCCGCGCAATAGTGTAACCTCTTTGTAAAATCGCTCCTGAACGCGCCACATGCTTTTCTAGGCATGCCGCGTGGTCTCCAAGCTTCAAACTTCTGCAAATTTTCTCGAAAATTCCTTCTTCAGTCTAGTGAACAGCAAAGGGAAGTGTTGCTTATGTTTTGAGAACTTCAAATGGGCTTGCAACAGTTCCTTTATCCTCTTTTGAACGCAAAATTCAATCACCCTTGAGTTTGATTTGTGAGGGTTTTGAAGGCTTCTTTATTTAAAACCACTGCCTTTGTTTATTTGAAAACAAAACCAAAATGACTTTGAACGTGCTATAAGGGGCCCATATTTTAAATAATGTTGGCAAAAAGGTTTTGCATGCTATCTAGCCAGTTTTGGTAGATATGACTCTTTCCTCTTATAAGAAAATCATTCAAGGGCCAAACTCTTTTCACTGTTTCTCACTAAGGAATGAGATATTGTTTCCTTTTGATATCTGTACTGTAGAAATGAATTCAGCGCTGAGCCAAGTGAATGACTGTAGGTGTGCCTTTTGAATGATACTGCCCTTTTTTACTGGGGAAAAACTTAGCTGCAAATTCCATATCCTTCACCACCTATTGTCTTTGTGTGGTTCATTTGCTGTCACTTTGAAAAGTTTGAAAAAATGCCTTTATGAATAGAAATACCAACATCTTTTGAATATCAACATCACTTAGTGTTTTTCTCATTGAAAAAAGGATACCTGTGGAAAGACACATTGTGTTATGTGAGGTTTTCTTTGACACTTTGAAGGAGGTAGCTTCACCCTTTTGAAACTTAAACTGACAGTGTCTGCTCCTGATGCTTTGGAGGTGGTCATGCCCATTGTGAAACTGATTGAGATGGCAGGTGCTATTTGAGCTTCTCTTTTGACTGTGGGTAAAAAACCTATTTGAAACTATAAGTGAAAATCCTGTTTACAAAAGGTCTCCATCACCAAAGCCACTAACTATCATTAGATTGACAAAATGATCCAGTTTTCAGCTTTAAGGAGATAAAACAGGGGATGATGTACTAGAGTTGAAAAGTGAACAAGGGAAAGCTGCCCCTTCGTTCTTCTGTGAAGGAGGTCTACAAGAAACATGGGTTTTCATTCATTTCACTCCTTTTTGAGAGCAGTACCCTTGGAATCTTTGCCATATGCCATAATCTCTTTTCATCCTCAAACAATGGTGAGCCCCTTTACTTTGCTTATGAAGGAGGCCTTCTTTGACAAATGCCTGGTCTCCTTTCCACCTCTGTTTCAACCCAATGAAGAATGTTTGATGATCATAATGATAGTGGTTTCCTTTATACTTGGTGGCAGAAATTAGTTTGAGACCAAGATTTCTTGACTCCTTTGGCCATCTTCTTAACAATATTTCTTCATTGATAATCAACCCATTAGCTTCACATAGTAATTCAATAACAATGAAACTCATGTAACAATTTAAAAAAAAAACCAATGCTTTGCCTCTGCCTTTAACATCATTTTTATGCAGAGACCCTCAGTTGCTGTCTCACTGTACTCAAAAAAATTGTCTTACAGTCAGTGCAATTCTTAAAATCAAACTTTATCCTTGGCCCTCTGCTTATAGATTAAGGAGGCGCTCTCAGTCCTCAACCCTCTACTTATAAATGAAGGAGGTTTTTTTTTTCCTCAAACCCTCTGCTTATAGATGAAGGAGGTTTTTCCTTAGTGATGCCATTTCATCAGCTTTTAACAGTGTTATTTTTCCTTTCACTGCCTTTTAATGCTATGACTGTAATAGTAGGAGCTTAATGAAACAACTCTCTTCCCTGTAACTGCATCCCAAGCTCAAAATCACATGAGAAGCAGCTGTCTTCTCATGTGGAACCAAATACTGTCTTCTGGGAATGCTGGTATACTTATGTTCTTGAAAGATCCATTAAAACACTGTAAAACCACCTAAAACTAGTTTGGCCTATGGTACATGTATTGCTGAGACTTAAGGGTTTATTAGTAGCGCGACTTAAGGGTATAACCAACTTTATTTGCAGAATAGGAAGGTCTGTTGCGATTGTTCTATTAGTAGACAAAGGTTCTTTGGCTTTTAGGATATTTTTCCCAGGGAGAAATGCCTAAAGCGCTACTACCTAACTTAGGGGAGACTTTTTGGACAGATTTCGACTGTTTTCTTTGGAGCTGATGGACAAGCTAGTATGGTTGAGGCTAGATAGGGCTTGATAATGAGGTTTCACCTCATCATGGGCAGATTGAAAAGGTAGGAGGGAAAAAAAATGTTTATGGGTGTTTTCCAGCTGGCAAATTTGACAATTTTTTAGATCAGCTGCTAGGAAACTTGGCTGTTACAACTAGTCTTTACCAACAAGTGAAAAATACTGATGACTAACATGGTGATCCATGGATTGGCCAACCAATCCATGTATGTTTCAAATATCATTCATTGTTGTATATAATTCATAATTTCTGAAGTATTCTGCAGATCTGTTACAGTAAAACTTAGATCTGCTCTTGTTCTTTCATGTATTGCTAAAATCCACAAAGGGAATGTATAATAAAGGAATTTCTACATATGGATATGTTGTAGATCTAATTGTTTATGTAATATATTGCTCTAGATATAATTTGTAAGCTACTGCTGCAGTACACTACGTTTTTCAGATCTAGATCTGCAGATCTGCACTTTTATGCAGTGGATCTCATTGAAACCCTTGTCGGGTTATTCTCTGTGATGTAAAAAGGAGCTTAATCTCCATTTTTCTTCATAATTTCATGTAATAAACTCCAGATATTATAGTTAATATATTTTTATTCAAACCCTTCAGAAAATCACGCAGTATGTGCTTCAGTCAATTTCTGTTGAGTCAAGTCATGGGGTTTGGGCATTTTTAGGCCATACTGGGAGTGGGAGATCTGTTTAACATAGCTAGAGTCATTTTTTCAGCTAAAATTTGGTATGTAAGTCTCTTATGACCTAATATAAGGGATCCCACCGTCCTTTGCCCTTATTTTTACGCAAATCTCTAAATTTAACGTTTTTAGGGCCAAAAGAGCTGCTTTTCCCCACTTTGGGTTGAGGAAATGAATCATAATGCTTGCTGTTGTACATAAAATTACTGTTGAAGTGTTTCTTGACACATAACATGGATTAATAGCTTGATTGTAGCTCCATCATTGTGTTTACATATTGCTGTAGTCCATTATTGGGCATTTTCCAATCATTCTAGGTGTGAGAAGCTTGTTTATCTCACCTAGTTTGCTTGGTTTCTTATTTAATCTTGGATTTGGATCTTATATTATCAGATCTAAGAGATCCAAGGGCTAATCTTGGTTTTTGTAGCATACATTGTTGAAAAAGGCGTTTTTCAGGCATGACTTGCTAACAATCCCCATTTTGGGATATTATAGTGGTATCGAAGCATCTTTCTTCGCTCAGCCTGTGAGTCTCAGCCTGAAAAGATAAAAGAATATCAGAATGATGAGGAAGATTATATTTCTCTCATCAATTTTTAGATCCAGAAAGGACCTCCCCCAGGAGGTTAAGCAGATGAAGAGTTGTAGTGAAACTCCTAGAGGGTTTTGAGAAGAGGAAGAGCCATGCACTTCCTATTCTGAAAGAGGAGAAGACAAGAGGCATAGAGGACACTTGGAATCTGAGATTCTAAGTGAATACAAAGCTAAATCTAGAGCCTCCAAGGAGACTCTAGCTTTACCTCATTTCATTCAGCTAGAGGAAGAGAGATCCTCATCGCCACTTGAGGAAGCATGTACCAGCGCTGCCACAACCTTGGAGGAGCAGCCTCCATGTTCAATAGTGGAGGAAATAATTGTAGATAGTAGACATATGGAAGTGAGAAACCCTTTCTCCTTTCTAGATGACACTTTCTCAATGAGCACTCCCCCAACTTAAAGAGAAACTTCTACCTGCAGCAGATCCAAGACCCCACTAGTTTTGGAATACCATGCATGAGAAGGAGGTCTCATCAAGAGATCCCATGAAAGGTGCACTTAAAAATTTCATGGAGTGCCAAGTTTTTCAACAGTCTGAGGAGGCTCTTTCCTTCTCACCCTTGGATCTTCATGGATTCAAGCAGGAACAGATAGATGATGGAGGACATCTTCGGATGGATAACGTCTCTCATGTGTGTGTTGGACACTTCTTGAACCATCCACATCATGATGGGAGGTTTTTTCCTACCACCTATTTGGATCCTTATGGGGTCAAATTGATCCTTGAGAATATTTCATTTCAACATCCCATGAAATGAAAGAGCAGAAATATTATTTGGGATGATGGTAGCCTTCATGGGAGGAGTACCAAGATGGAGGATGGAAGGAGACATGCACAATGGGTTGAGTGGATGTGGATGGAGAGTAAGAAGCTAATGAGCTACTTGCATATCTATGATACCAGGAAGCAGGAGGCATGGTTGCATTGGTTACTCTTGAAAGAATTTGGTCATCATCTTCTTTCGAAGGCTATGTGGCAGGATACTTGCATCATGGGGCAGCAAGGAGTATGGACACATTGTGTTGACATGAAATTCTTCATGTCAATCACCATGATTTCACCACATGATTTGGATGATGGAAGTATGAGGGGCCAGCAAAATATTTTTTTGCTTGGTATGTTCTTGAGAGAGAAAGGGCAAATTTTCTCTTACAGTTTTCATGATGTTGCAGGAGTAGAAGATGGAACTATCAAAGTGCAAAGGGGCTACTCCTTGGCCTTAGCTGTTCAAGAGGTACTTTCCCCATGGGAGATACTTCTTATGTGTAGCAGCATTATGGGATATGCCTTTGACATTCTACATGTCAAAGACTGGAGCCATGGGTTGGAAGGAGCCTATTTTCATAGGCCAACAACGTTGCTATTTTCAGGGGAGTGTGCCAAAATACTATGGAGGATCCATTCATGGACCCATGTGTCTTCTTACCTCCAACATATGGTGAGAGCTTTGTTTGTGCAACACAATATTTGCATGCTCTTACCATCTCTTGGCAGTGCATTGCTCCAAAAGTAAGCAAGCTCTTGATTTTGCTCCATGACCAATGTTGGGCCAAACCATATGATGGAGGCAGCCATCTCTTATGTGGCCTTGGGCAGATTTTTTGTCATTACATGTATGTTTAGCTAATCCATATGATTAACCATGTATCAAGCAAAAATCTGCCATGTATTTTTCTGAAGCAGGAGTTTGAAAGACTGCGTTGTTACCACTTGGGAGACTATTGGTACCTTCCAGCACTTTATGAAACCATCAGTAATTCCCCTGTTGTGATGCCAATCATGATCCCACTTGTTGGTGTTGTTTTTATCTTGATGGGAGACATGATGTTGAGTGAGGCACATGGTTTGAATGTGTCCTTTTGGGAAGGAGATTCCCACATTTTCTGCAGTACATGTTCTAAGGGGAACATGGGAGGATTTGTGGCCACCATAGCCAAATATTTGTTTCTCTTGGAGGTGGGCCAAATGTGTTATGGGATGCCATATGATGATGCTATCCTATCCATCACATGTGGAATGTTTTGGGCTAATTGGTTTTACAACGTTGGAGGAAGGCTCTTGACATATCTAAACTTCATGTTGCCACTTGAGGGCAATATCATTGCAGCCGAAGATCAGCAAGAACTCTACACTTATCTTAAGTGGAGAGGAGGATAGTATGGGTAGGAAATTTTGTCTACTATGTTCAGTTTTTCAGCCCACCTTCTTTGCAAGAACCTAAGGTGGAGGAGGATTTTTTGGAGTTACCATGTTGGGAGGTGACTCATTTTGTATGGATGATTGCTTGGGAGAAGATGCTTTCCCCATCCATTTCAGTTCTAACCTTGCAGTTGCTTGAGGACAAGCAACACTTTTGGAAGGGAGGACTGTAATATTCCTAATTAGCCCAAGCTAATAGGAATATTTCATTTTTTTTAATTTTATTAATTGATTAATAAAATGTAAAGGAGAACATAAAAACTCCTCAAAAAATCCAAATAAATCAATGCCCAATGTGAATAGAGGAAAATTAGGGTTGTTTCAATAAAATACACTTGCTTGTGAACAAGGGTTGAGGAGATTGATTGGGTCAACATGACCAAATCATAGCATTGTCTAGATACAATGTACCTCATGGAGGGACAACGCAGTTCTAGAAGGAGGCCCTCATGTGAAAAGGGATAATTCATCAAGGTGGTTTAGGGTTTGCCAAAGCTCTCATATTATAAAAGGAAGGGGAAGTCTCAAGAGAAGGTTGTTGATGATGATTTATTTTTATGTATGCTTAGACAATTCGAGTTCTCTTAGCTGTTTAGTAGAGACCTGTGAGTATTTCCTATCTAGGAATTCTCTCTCCTTCCATTGAGTAGCTCTTAGAGGGCATTGTACTAATCTTCCACTATCAGGCATTTGTCCAAGATCCATCTCCCTTAGACAACATAAATCTTGTTGGGATTTACTTGTTTCAGTGAGCTGCAACAAGTGGAGACTAGATCTGCTCATATCTAGATTTTACCAGTGCCTCTTCTCAGTGAGTGTGTCTTTTAACCTCCTGGAAGAGTGTATTAGATGTTTGGGCTTCAGATCTTGATCTTGGCATCATGAAAATTTGTGCTTCAAGTGTACAACGCAATTTATCCTCTTGGACTGCATTATTTCCAGTTGAAGAGTTGCAGGGTATTGAGACATTCATTTGGAGAAGAGATCTCTAGTGTAAAGGAGTCTTCCTTGCACTGTGGCGATCCATGGATTGGCCAACCAATCCATGTATGTTTCAAATCTGATTCATTGTTGTATCTACTTCATAATTTCTGAAGTATTATGCAGATCTGCTGCATTAAAACTCAAATCTACTACTATTCTTTCATGTATTGCTGAAATCCCCAAGGGGAATGTATAATAAAGACATTTCTACATATGGATCTGTTGTAGATCTAATTTTTTATGTAATATATTGCTCTATATCTAAATTTTAAGATACTACTATAGTGCACTGCATTTTTCAGATCTTATGCAATGGATCTCATTGAAACCCTTGTCAGGTTATTCTCTGTGATGTATAAAGGAGCTTAATCTCCATTTTTATTCATGCTTTCATGTAATAAACTCCAGATCTGATAGTCAAGCTATTTTGTATTCAAACCCTTCAGAAAATCATGCATTATGTGCTTCATTCAATTTCTGTTGAGTCAAGTCATGGGGTTTGGGCATTTTTAGGCCATACCGGGAGTGGGAGATCTGTTTAACATAGCTAGAGTCATTTGTTTCAACTAAAATTTGGTACGTAAGTCTCTTATGACCTAAGCTAAGGGATCCCACCATCCTTTGCCCTTATTTTTACGCAAATATCTGAAGTTAATGTTTTTAGGGCTAAAAGAGTTGCTTTTCCCCACTTTGGGTTAAGGAAATTAATCATAATACCTGATTCTATATATAAAATTGCTGCTGAAGTGTTTTGTAATGTCCCAAATGGGAAAAATTTTGTTCCATCAGGAATATCTTAAGATATTCCTATTTTCCACCTCCGGGAGTATTAACAATCAACACTAAACTATTTCAGAGATTGACTGCAGGGGAATTTACTGGATATTTCATCTTCACAAGGAAGAATGAGATCCAGAGGCTACCTAGCCCTCTAGCAGACTTTTCCAATAGAACTTGTCAAGAGCTAATAATTCCCTTCAAGGAATTTCTGCACCAGTTTTCCATGAGGACGCTATATAAGGAATTCCGTGTGAAAATATGGCCATCCAATGTTGGGATGCCTTGGAAAATATCTAATACCAACTCCATGTAGAATATAAGCTCAAAGAAATAACCTTAAGCATGTTATTCATATCTCCCACCAATAAATATACTGAAATAATGCACATTGAGAAACCCTTCAGCAGTAATAAACCTCCAATATGAACAACAATGAAGAATACATCATATAATGAAAGAAGAGTACAAATATGATACAAAATGTATAGCAGAAAATATTATACAAGATCCTTGAGGAAAAGACCTCTCAAGGTGAGTGCAAATCAACCTCCAAGGAAAATGTACATAAACAAGAATATTCATTGCTGCATGAACCCAGCTACTCTATAACTGCACAGTCTCTAGGGGAAAATGAATGCAAACTGGAATATACAAGATGATATGACATTATGAGCTCAAATAAATATGGGGGAGCAAGATATCAACCCCAGAAAACATTATTGCATCAATCCTCCAAGGGATTGGCTAAAATACATAAAACTAGAAAATGCCGGAGTTGTAGTGTAGTTGCTGCAACTCAAATATAATGCAACATAGGAGAAGGGAATAGATGTTGCAATAACAATGAAACCTCCTCCAATGATCTCCAAAATGAAGGGGCTGATCCCCTTACTGAAGATTGCACTCCATAGTGCACAAAATGAGCTCCACCTGCAAACCCTCTCTGAATATAACGCTTCAAGAAGAAGGGACTGCACTGGGCATGAGAGAAACACATATGGCTTGACAAAAAATATGAAATAAAGCTCTGATATGGTCCTTTTCTGATCTCCTAGAGGAGGAATGAGCTTCCTCTCTACAAACCAACTCCAGAAGTGGTGATGAAGGTCCCTCATTGCAACACCAGCAACTCCAGCGTTCTCTTGCTGCAAGAATAACGCAGTAGATGAAAATGACTACTTTGGCCTCAAGCCATGATGTGAGGAAGATGAAGTACAATATATCCATGGCCTTCCATGGAAGAGAAGGGCATTCCTAAACAGGAATCCCTCTTCTGCTAGACAACAACAAGTTGAAGAGAGCTTCAACTTCGAATTCTATTTCCAAAAACTGATCTCCACAATTGCTCCCCTTCATCTTTTATGCAATGTATGCATGGACCCCACTCACATTAGGGTTTCTCTCATTTCAATTTTCCCTCCACTCCAACTACACAATATTCTTGTGCAAGCTTCCCCTCTTAATGTACGTTGTTGACTTTGGTCAACCATGGTTTAGCTTACTTGCTTTTGGCCCTTTTCACACTTGGGGCTGCTATCTTAAGCCACTTAAGTGATTTTTGCACCTTAGGAGTGTTTATTAAGTTGCTACAATGGGTTCCCTCACCCATTTCCTTTTATTAAAATAAAAGCAAAATTAATGTCCCAAATACTTTATTGCAAAATTTGGAACATTACAGTCCTCCCCTCCCAAAACTTGCTTTTCCTCAAGCAAGAGCAACTATGAACTGAAAAAATTCCTCTACTCAAGGCATGGAGTCTGAAATATCCTCCTGTAGATCCTCCATCCTCAATCAATCAAGAAAAATGAGTCACCCTCCAACTAGGCAACTCCTGAAAGTACTCCTCCACCTTGTGCTCATGAGAAATAGGTGGGCTGAATTTCTAAACTTGGTAAGCTTCATAGCCTACCCCACGTTGTCCTCTTCTCCACTCATGGTGAATGTGGAATGAAAGTTGAACTTGGGCTGCAATAGTGTTGCCTTTAAGAGGCAAGATGAAGTCTAGATCCCCAAGGACCTCTCCTCCAACGCTGCAAATCAAGTTGGCCCAAATCATCTCATATGTGATGAGTTGGAATTCATCAACATATGGCATCCAACAATCATATGGTTCACCTCATAAAAGTACACATGGCTGAACATGGTGACCATATCATCTCCCATACTCCTCTTGGAGCATGTGGTGCAAAAGAAATGGAGGTCTTCTCTCCCAAAGGGCACATCCACCCAATGAGTCTCTCCCTCCTCATGATACATATGGGGATGATGCTGATATATGGCTGAAATAAATAGCCTTCATGAGAGACCCAAGCTACCCCATCAATCGTACAAACCATGAAATTCCTCCTCCAAAATTTTGAACTCTCCAAATAACTCCTCCCACATGAAGGAAAGAGATGAAACTTGGCAATCATGGGCTGCCCATTGCTTCTTCTGAAACATACAACATGCAAAGTAGGGAGAATCATACTCCCAATGGGCATCATCAACTCATATCCCACTCTCCAAACAAGCTCCCCATGAACCAATAAAAATCTACAATGCATGGAAGAAATAATCAATAGAAGCAAGTTGTCTCATGACAACCGGAAAGTGGATCATTGTCTCACCAAGGGGAACCTGTGCAGTGCAATCCTGGCCTGCACCAAAATGAAAAATAACAAGTGCTTTACAGCCACTTTTTTTCTGCCACATTCATCCTGCAATATGTGATCATGAAAAAAAAATTTGGTGCCAAAGGTGCACACCAAAACTATGTGGCTTTCCCCCACAAACCACTGCTGAAATAGCCATAATTTTGCTGCAATGAACCATAAGTACAACAAAATAAAATGTGCAAGAAGGAAGGATCCCTCTTGATCTGATATTCTTCTCATAAAGATAAGAGAGTACAATGCATGCCACAAAAGTTACCTCCCTCATCATGTACTTTGGCCTTTGAGCTGAAATGGCTCCAATGAAAAGTCCCCCTTACCGCAACGTAGTAGGGGAGTGGTTGTGCCAACCATCTCATCATATCTTGGGCTATGCATCTAGCCAAATGCTCATATACATCCATTAGGAAGCCCTCCCAAGTGGACTCTTCCATCAATGAAGAATATGCATGAAAGAAGAACCCAAAATTTCTGCATGTAGATCCCTCTTCTTGTGCTTGTGTAACCAAGCTAAGAAATTAAAAATGTAGTGAGGAATGCTTCCCTCCATTACTCCTTCATGCTCATCACCTACATGCCTCCAAAGTACATCACTTTTGAAGTGGCTTGAAGACACTCCAACAAGTAACTCAAGCTCTCAAGTGACAGCGCTGCTGGTCTTTGGAGTAGGGCCATTGTCATCTCAAAGCCTCCCTCTTTGACATGAATCTTGCCAAAGACTCCTCCTATCATGTTGCTGCAAATGTAGAGATCCTCCCATGAAGAAGGTGTTGCTTGGCATCCAAGATCAAAGAGAAATCCTCTTCCACCATGCTAGTGCCTCCTCTTTCTCCCGCAACATGCAAACAAAATCTGAGCAACAAGAATGTTTGCTGCTCCCCTATACTTCCACCATACCCAATATGAAAATGGAAGCATAATGAGTGGTAAGAGAAATGCCACTCCATCATGATGCACCCATACTTTCCCTTTTTTCCATCCAGTGTAATAAGTGTGAAATGATCTTGGGACCTATGGGTTATGGATCCTCCACATTTCCGCTGGGCACATATCATCCATAAAGCTCTACTCTCTGGTGTAAGTATCCTGCCACTTGGTACCTCTTTCACAAGAAATACCATTGTCCAAAAATAGATTTCTCCTTTTTCATTTCATGGGACATTGAAATGCAATCTCCTCCATGGTCTATGTCTCAAACCCCAACCTCATGTGTGGTGCATGACTCATCAAGGGTGTCTGAGAAAAATGGCACAGCATAGTGAAAGTACCCTCCTCAAGAAAATCAGCATCAAAAATGAACAATCCTCCATGATAGATGAAAACTCATGCATACCTTGGAGAGATCTTGGAAGAACCTTGCTACAAGAGTCTCCTCTTCAAGTGTACTAGCTGCCTCAATAGTTGAAGGTGGAGGCTGCTCCTCCATGAATGTAACAGCGCTGGAATGTGCCTCTGGTGGTGAGGGCTCCTCCCTCCTTTGGCCAAATATTCTGCTCAAGATCTGAGAAAAATCAGCAAGAGTAGAAACCCTTGCATGCCTCCCATGGATGAACCACAAGTTATTTCTTATTCCTGTTGAACAAGTGTGAAAAGATAGAGTCTCTTGGAAGACTCTAGGGTTTTCTCCATATTTAGCAAGATACTCACTTAGAATTTGAATTCCAAGTGTTCTCCATGCTTATGCTCTGCTTCTCTGTGAGAATAGGAAGTGCATGGTCCTTCCTCTCCTCCTTCTTCTATCTCCTCAACCTCCTTGGGGAGGTTGTTGCTGGACCCAAAACTAATGAGATTGATCTCATCTTCTGCATCATCTCTAACCTCTTCTTCTCTGAAATTCAAACTTCACAGGCTGAGCCAAGTTCAAAGCTTTGATACCACTGTAATGTCCCAAATGGGAAAATTTTTGTTCCATCGGGAATATCTCAATATATTCCTATTTTCCACCTCCGGGAGTATTGACAATCAACACTGAACTATTTCAGAAATTGAATGCCGGGTAATTTACTGGATATTTCATCTTTACAAGGAAGAATGAGATCCAGAGGCTACCTGGCCCTCTAGCAGACTCTGCCAATAGAACTTGTCAAGAGCTAATAATTCCCTTCAAGGAATTTCTGCACCAGTTGTCCATGAGGACGCTGTATAAGGAATTCCATGTGAAAATAAGGCCATCCAATGCTGGGATGCCTTGGAAAATATCTAATACCAACTCCCTATAGAATATAAGCTCAAAGAAATAACATTAAGCATTTTATTCAGATCTCCCACCAATAAATATACTGAAATAATGCTCATTGAGAAACCCTTCAGCAGTATTAAACCTCCAATATGAACAACAGTGAAGAATCCATCATATAATGAAAGAAGAGTACAAATATGATACAAAATGTATAGCAGCAAATATTATACAAGATCCTTGAGGAAAAGACCTCTCAAGGTGAGTGCAAATCAGCCTCCAAGGAAAATGTACATAAACAAGAATATTCATTGCTGCATGAACCCGGCTACTCTATAACTGTGCAGTCTATAGGGGAAAATGATTGCAGACTGAAATATACAAGATGATATGACATTATGAGCTCAAATAAATATGGGGGAGCAAGATCTCAACCCCAGAAAACATTATTGCATCAATCCTCCAAGGGATTGGCTAAAATACATAAAACTAGAAAATGTCGGAGTTACAGTGTAGCTGTTGCAACTCAAATATAATACAACATAGGAGAAGGGAATAGATGCTACAATAAAAATGAAACCTCCTCCAATGATCTCCAAAATGAAGGGGCTGATCCCCTTACTGAAGATTACACTCCATAGTGCACAAAATGAGCTCCACCTGCAAACCCTCTCTGAATAAAATGCTGCAAGAAGTAGGGACTGCGCTGGGCATGAGAGAAACACATATGGCCTGATGCCAAATCTGGAATAAAGCTCTGATATGGTCCTTTGCTGATCTCCTAGAGGAGGAATGAGCTTCCTCTCTACAAACCAACTCCGGAAGTGGTGATGAAGGTCCCTCACTACAACACTAGCAACTCCAGCGTTCTCTTGCTGCAAGAATAATGCAGTGGTTGCAAATGACTGCTTTGGCCTCAAGCCATGATGTGAGGAAGACGAAGTACAATCTCTCCATGGCCTCCCATGGAAGAGAAGGGCATTCCTAAACAGGAATCCCTCTTGTGCTAAACAACAACAAATTGAAGATAGCTTCAACTTCGAATTCTATTTCCAAAAACTGATCTCCACAATGGCTCTCCTTCATGTTTTATGCAATGTATGCATGGACCCCACTCACCTTAGGGTTTCTCTCATTTCAATTTTCCCTCCACTCCAACTACGTAATCTTCTTGTGCAAGCTTCCCCTCTTATGGTATGTTGTTGACTTTGGTCAACCATGGTTTAGCTTACTTGCTTTTGGCCCTTTTCACACTTGGCACTGCTATCTTAAGCCACTTAAGTGATTTTTTCACCTTAGGAGTGTTTATTAAGTTGCTACAATGGGTTCCCTCACCCATTTTATTCCTTTTATTAAAATAAAATAAAAATTAATGTTCCAAATACTTTATTGCAAAATTTGGAACATTACATGTTTCTTGACACATCCCATGGATGAATAGCTTACTGCAGCTCTAGCATTGTGTTTACATATTGCTGTAGTCCATTATTGGGCATTTTTCGACCATTCTAGGTGTGAGAAGCTTGTTTATCTCACCTAGTTTGCTTGGTTTCTAATTTCCTCTTGGATTTGGATCTTATATTATCAAATCTAAGAGATCCAAGGGCTAATCTTGGTTTCTGTAGCATACATTCCTGAAAAATGCATTTTTCAAGCATGCCATGCTAGCAATCCCTATTTTGGGATATTAAACATATGCAACAGCAGGCCAGCGGGCGAAGAAGCTGATAAGGTACTGAAAGAAATGAAGTTTGATCCCAGCTTTATATGGTCTTATGACCCATTTGGGATCATTTCTAAACTAAGGGTGGAAAACAAGTCTACACCCTACATGCATACACAAAGGACATAAATCAAACAATTTAGGAATCAGACAGAATGGGCAGAGAATACATTGCAGGAGGAAGAGGAGTAGGAAATATCTACTTCAGGATTACAAACCCCTATAAAAAATCATAAACAGAGCAAATAAGATCAGCAAGAAGCAATAGGAAAGAGGTAGAGGGAATATCAGTCACCTTCAGTGACTGATACTTCTAATAAATATTTCAAGATGAAGTATAGGAAAATGGCTAGGATGCATATGGACATTGATCAAGGTAAAGAGACAAAGCAGGAGACCATCATCAACATCCTAGATACTCCAGGATCATATCCAGTGGGTGGACAGCCCATCTCTTCCCCTACTATCTCAACTACTATGTTAAATCAGCAGCAAGCCCTTCAAACATCCACATCTAGTGATGCTACAGGAGAAAGGGAGAAGACAGTGTTTTACACCTTCAGGGAAATCAAACTGAGGAATTAAATTTTAAATAATATAACCTACACCCAATTATGGAAGTAAACCTCTAGCTCACAGAGAAGATTATTATCAGCTTTTAATTCAGAGAAGGGGAAAATTCACATGGCATTCCTCGAGGCTCGAATCTCAAAACCCAAGATGGCATAAGACTACAAGAAGATCTCATTCAAATTCAACAACAAGGACATCCATCCCATCGACCAGATGGAAATTCACAAACAGACAGGTGAAATGATCTCTTCCACCTTTACCAGCACATCAATGAATTTTTCCAAGTTGCAGGTTTCCTTAGAAAATGTACAGTCACAACTCAAGATGGAAAAGGTTTCTTCTATGTCCAAGGATACAAGGATAATATCCTTGGAGATTTGGTTGTAAGGATAGGATATGACCCCTAAAATTTTCAAGTTGTGGAGGATATAATTAAGAAGAAAAATGCAGATATGTCAGCATTAAAGAAGCAGTTGAAGATGTCAGCCACAGAAGGCCCACTTACAAAAGAAATAGACGAGACAGAGACCCAGAAATATGAAATGATGAAACTCATCATGGAGCAGACTGCCCAATTGAAAAATATGGAGATTGAGATGGAAAAAATGGTCAAAGAAAAAGAGTAGGTTTCCAAAACTTATATTATTCCTTTAGAGGATGTACCCCTTACAACCATTCTTGCATCAACAACTTCAACAGCTAGCACAGGAGATTTTGCGGATCAGCTAGCAAAATCAATGGAGAACATGTCATTACAAACAGAGGAGATTAAAAGACTACAAGCCCAATACAAGATTTTACAAGATCATATGGTAAAGACTAAGATGGCCCATGCAATAGAATCACAAAGAAGTCATAATCAGATAGAGATTTTACAGAAATATCTAAAGGAATCCTCCACTGTTAATACCTTGGGTCAAATTAAAGAAATCATATGGACCATCATCACTAAATCTATGAATGAAATCTGGCCATATATCCAAATTAATTTTTAGCAAAAGGACCTGATTGAGAAAGATAATAAGTTCATTTCAGATATAAATAAAGATGTGGGAGACATGTCTGATACAGCTAACAAAATCATTAAGTTTTTTAATTCCATAAATTGAACTTGATGATCTGGGAATACATGACATGACAGAAACAATTTTGGAGGTGAAAAAAGTCCTTCCTCTAAGGAACTTGGTGCAACAACTTGAGGAAAAATTTTATGGATTGGAAATTGTAGTCAACAGGTTCTTCAACAGAATTAAGCCATTAACTAAAAGGGGCCTACCTTCTCTATTTGTTATCAATGACAAACTAATGGCTAGAGATGATTATGTGAAGAAACTCAAGGAAATTGTAAAAGATACAACAAATTTTTCAAACATTAAAGGTGTTATGACAAGTAGATATTTTATGGAAGTTGTGAGTAATGATATTAATACAGCATGAAATAAAGCATATCTTCATGGTCAAACCCACATTTTCTAGATACACAGAAGTAGATGATATCTATCAGAAGGAAAAAAAGATACTTCTTCCTGATGAAGATCGGTAGGAAAATTTGTGCGAGTTCCACGAGGAGTAAAGAGCAGTTACAGCCAGCACAACGACCAACGCAGAAACAGTTAGATCGTGCAACCAACGGTTAGAACGTGCAACAATTGTTTCCTAGACAGAAGTGCCAGATGTCCAGAAATTTTCAAATTACTCCACCTTTTTGGAGCATGTTGGTTTAATATAGTTATGTTGTAATTAATAAGAAGATTGCATTTTTTGATACGACATCCTTCATAGAATTAGTTTAAATACTTCATGCATTTGAAGTATCATGGGTTGGACTTTGATCATTGCAATATTTTTTCTATTGAGCATTGTACTCTAGAGTTGCTGATACATCAATAAAGAAGACCATTCACAAGATACTTTTGCTATATGTTACTGGTGATGTTTTTCCTTTTGTGATAGTTGTTTCCATTGTTTCTCCTTACTGTGTATTACTTTAAACTAATTGTAAAACAGAAAGTGAAGAGTAATATTTTTTATCTGGACACCTTATTTCTGGCTGTGTTTACAATATATATTTTTTCCTCTGACGTCTGATTGAGAAAATCTTGAATGTTTTTCAACCACTAGTGAATTCACCAATGCTTCTGTTAGCCCCCCTATGAAATTCTTGACAAGCAAGCTGGGGGCTGAATTGTTTTGGAGCCTTCAAGGAATGTCTTTCCCTTGAAAACCCATTCTCCTTGAAGCCTCTAAGTGCTTTGCCTTATATAAATTCTATCTGCTGCCCCATTTCTCAAAAGGGCCTATATTACCTCTCATATCCCTGCAAAATACCACTTTCCCCCCTTTTTTTCTCCCTTTGTCAAAGTCCCTTTCTTCCTTTCATTCACCTCCTCCACCTCATCTGCCACCCCATCCATGGTTTTACTCACAGTTTTCGTGTTTTGCAGGTTTGAAAATGATAAAAATACTAACATAATGTGCAGCCTCTGATGCAAGGACAAGGAAATCAGAGAGGATCATTTGCAGTAGCAGGATTTATGAAAAATGACTCAAGAAACTGAAGACTGGACGTGCATTAAAGAGTAGGAATTGGTGAATTTTCCCGCTGTGGTGGTGAATTGGTGGCGCGCTGGTGGCATGTGGTGGTGCATAGGCGGAGCCACCACAAAAATGGTGGTTACGGGGGCTGCCATTTTCCCGTACGCATTAAATGAGGTGAGGCCCCGTAGTCATTACCGACTATTGATTTGCGGTCAATGCCCGATCAACTGGTCAGCTACGGGGGGTACCCTCCGTGTTAACCGTCGAGCGGTTCGACCTCTCGTACTCTGTTGATCACCGCCAGCTTGCTGCCGAGTTAACCCTGCGCTGTTCAGATCTCTGCCGTCCAAATTAATGTATGATCCGACGGCGTGGAGCCCTTCTGATCAGTGGTCCCCACTCCCGTCCCTGCGCACTGTTCCAAATCCACCGTTATTTTCCACACCACCATTTGCGAGCTGGCGGTTTTCTTCCATCGCCCAGCGATTCCAATGGGCGCCCGCCGCGTGTCCTCTGTACGGTGACAAAACCACTATCTTCTCGCGCATTATTGTTCAGCCCAAACCATGCAGCGAAATCATTGTGCGCCGTTGGATCTCGCGCGCCCCATCCGACGGTCGACATTCACCGAAGTTGCACACTGCTTAACCCCGTCCATCGTACCTGCTGGCCCACTGTCCGTTACTCTCTGCCGTCGATCTCCACCATAATCGACGGTCCCGATCTGTCCCTCCATTGTTGACTGCTCCGTTGCCCTGGGTCTCCACGTCACCCGTCCACCGTTTTCCGTCCTGCCACGTCACTCCACGTGCGCCCCCCATACAGTCTCTCATTTCGTTGCATATATACGTCCAAAGTTCGTTCTTTTTAATGTTTTTCATGCGTTTTTACTCTGCGGATCGTCGAACCTCCGCCACGATTTCTGTCACGATTTCTTCCCAGTTCTCCATCTGCATGGCTATTTTCCTCGTCCACAATGTGCCCTCGCCTCCTCCGTCATTCACACCCATGGATTTCTTCACAGGTTTGTTGTTTTGCATGGTTTTCAAAGGTAAAATATCGTCATGTATCTACGTGGCATGCTGTGCAGATAGAATTAAATCCGAGGGCCGGCGCTGTTATGAAATTGTCAAAGAAAGCGGCTGACGGGATTTGCACTAAGGGAAAGCAGGTTTCCAAACTCTGAAAATCTCCCATCACCATTAAAGCCCGAGCTACCCTGTCAGAAGCAAAATGGAGCAGTAGAGTGTTACAGTACAGAGCAACAGGAAGATTAAGACAAGCTAATGAAGAGCCAGAGCCTTTAATCAGAGGTTTAGAAGGCAAAGCAGCAGTTTGAAGACCCCGAGGATCGATCTACAGATCCTAGGCACAATGAAAGGTACCATCAGGGTTATTTGTCAGCAGGATGTCTTTCTTCATCAGGTACAAAGCATCCATACTGCTTTTATTATGCAGAATGTCCCTAAAAGAATTTCCTCCCTAACTACAGTTCAAAAAAACAGTCAGACATTTATGAGACAGACCTTCCTAGCAGTTTATTTCATTTTTTGTTCAAATCACCTGGAGTACAACAAGCCAAAAGGTCAAGATCATATCCAAAGCAGATCATTCTTTCACAAGTAAGGTGACAGAGATTAAATACATAGCAAGTCAAGCAGAATGGGTTTCGGCCCTGCATTCATTGTTATGTTTAATGATACATTTAATTTTCACCTACTCGTTCAGTCAATCTTAGGTTCATCCTTTGCTATAAAGCACAGAAGGAAACTTTGTAATGGTTGTTGATGAGATATCAGTGAAACGCAATTATTTTCCTCTTGAGACAAGTTCTCCGTGTAATATTGTAAGATAGACTGAGACTAGATGTATTCAGACTGAATGTTCAAGCTATGGGCTATGATGTACCTGATTGGTGTTGTTTTTAATATGACAAGCATGTTTCTTTGGATCCTGATCTAAAGCAGCTGGTGATGTTCTCCTTTCTCTATATTTGTGATTGACTTGCTTTCATTTCATTACATTTCTTCAGGCTCGCATCAGAAGTTTGGCATAAGACTTACCCTTGATAGGTACCTTATGCTGCTGCTCTCCCAGCCTTCTATGTTTTCTGCTTATATGTGTATCTAAATGTTGATTTCAATTGATTTAACCAGTGTAGTGGATGTCATTACCTGCTCTCTGATGTATGAATTAATGGAATCAGTATTTATATGTTCTTGTTAGGATTTAGTTGAATGTGTTGAGAACCTGGGAGGTCTAGAATCCTGTATCTGCCTCACTAGGAGCTTTCCATCCCAATTAAACCTTTCCAAGATCCCCTGTTTTGCCTCTAATTCTGTCCAAGCAGGCCTGGAGTTAAATGACCTCTGGTCTGATCTATAGACAGAGTTGGTTGGTTCTCCTCCTTTCATTTTCAGTCCTTAATGTTCCATTCCATCTTCTATCCTTTAAGATCCAGATGATTTAGATGACTAGCCCAACTGAAAGCTTGCACATTGAACACAAGTAAACCCTTTCTTGACTCCATTGCCCAATGGCCTTGATGTTCTCTGAGTTATCTACCTTTGCCTAGCTTCCCTTTTTCTCATCCTTGTTTTGTATTGGACACTTCTTTCCTGATTCCCAACAACCAAACTCAATCAAACAAACAAACCCTGAGCCCCATAACTAGCCTAACATTGAAACATTCAGCCTCAAAGACATATGCTTTGGAAAATATAGAGAGATCCCTCTCTGGACCTAGGAGGGCTAGATCCTAAGGTCTGAAATTGGTTCTGATGTTGTCTCATCTTTTGGTCTTGCCAATCTGGCCAAAACATGGGAACCCCAACAGCTTCATTTCATAACTCATTTATAATGAAGTATCCAGTAACTATAACTAGGTTGCCCTCTGGTTACTCTTTGAAAATTTGATGCAGCATCTATCTTTATTTGACTCCATATCCCAATGGAAAATAATTAACTAAAAAATATCACTTATCCAACCAACACAACAAACAAACAAACAACATTTCAAAATTATCATAACTAGCCTAATATCTATTAAGGAAACAAAGCTAAATTATACAGAGAGAGCCCTCTCTAAAGCTATTAGGGCTAGATCCCAGCTTTAAAAGTGGTTTGATGTTGTCTTATATAATTATTCTTGCCAATATTAAAATTATAAAAGGATAACATAGTGGCGACCATACTGGGGATACAAATTGAAAAAATTGTTATTTCTTTCGAATTCTGAAACCCTGGTTTATAAAACTGTGTATGATAGAAATATTTCAAAAACATTGGTTTTCTTTCATTTTTGTAAATAATCAGAGTGTGTGTGCTTTAGGTTTTAGTTCTGGCTCCCAAAATAGCCTACAATAGATCTCATCCTGACCCAAATCCTGCAACTATAGTGGATGATCCTGAAAGACTTATAAGAAAAACCAGAAAATCAGAGAGTCTAGGGGGAAATACCCATCTTTCTAGAAAAAACTATCTTCCTGAAAAGCTTGACACTATAAAAGACATTAAATTTGACTTAAACTTTGAACAAAATTTATTCAAGACTAAATCTAAGAGTTGGATAGGTAAGACAATACTTGATCCATCAATTTTACAAAAAAGTCCAGTTAAAGAAGTTTCTTCACAAACTAAATTTGACATTCAACTTTGTTGGCCCTTGTTTTTTTTATCTCTTTTTGTTTATGAAATACATCTTATTTTCCATACTATCCATATATACACCATCATATTCACCTTATTTTGACCAGTAAATGCATATACAGGTATTTAAATTAAGTTTTTCAATTCTTAGAAGTTTTTGTAAAAATTGAATTTTAAGTGCATTTTTGGACTGCATCAGAAATTCTCGTAATGGCCTCATGGTTTGCATATTTGCAGGGCACTTGGGCTAGTGTTCGATATATTTCTAGAAATTTTGGGAACTAAGATGAAGTGTATGTTAGAAAATTAAATATTACAGAGCAATGCAACACATAAAATATGCGGAAAATAAAAGCACACAAAACACATAAAACTAGAGAGACACAGATATACGTGGTTCACCCAGTTTGGGCTACGTCCACCCCGAATACGTCCTTCCTTTCTATTATCCAACAAAAAAAAATTGAAGAGAGACAAAACCTATGCATCCGCCTGTATAATATCCTTTTGTTCTCTCTCACGCTCTCTCTTTTTTTCTCTTTTCGCTCCGATACACACATACAATGCACAAACACAATACAATACCCTCATAAAAACGAGGGGTTCCCTTCTAGGGAAAAAAAACCTAATCTAAACATAACTTCTACTGTCAGATCATTTTCCTAATGAACGGCCTAGATTGACTAGAAATTACTATACTTTTACAAGGAAATTTACATCTATTTTTAGCCGGGCGCTGCTCCCTCGAAACCCCGCGAAGGGGGTCTAAAAAGGCCGCGACCCTTACCCGGACCCCCACTGCAATGATACTGCCACGGGCGCGTTGCCGCCCTTTGCTGCACAGGTCCAATGTTGTGATACAAAGTAAACAAGATAATCAGGCTCCACACCCAACATTCTCCCACTTGGAGACTGATTGTAGCAACTCCACCATTACTTCATTTGCTAGACAATGACTCCTCTTTGGACCTAGCTATTTCTCATCTTCATCTTCATCCTTGAAGACCAATTGAAACTGAGCACATTCTCAGTTTCTCCCTGGTTACAACTTGTGTTAGCATATCTGCAGGATTCTGGCTAGTGTGTATCTTTTCCAGCTTCAACTCTCCATCTTCCAATACTGACCGTATGAAATGGTACTTGAGATGTATGTGTTTAGTCCTTGAATGAAATGCTGAGTTCTTTGCAAGATGAATAGCACTTTGGCTATCACTGTATAGTGTGCCCATATCATGCTTCTTACCCAATTCATCCATAAAACTTTGTAACCAAATCATTTCTTTACTAGCCTCTGTAGCAGCAACATACTCGGCTTCTGTTGTTGAAAGTGCAACAACACTTTGGATTTTTGAAACCCAACTGACAGCTGTTCCACCTACAGTAAATACATATCCCGTAGTGCTCCTCCTATTATCTCTGTCACCTGCCATATCTGCATCAACATATCCCTGTAGAGCAATGTTTGAACCACCAAAGCATAATGCTTGATTTGTGGTACCTCTCAAATATCCGAGAATCCATTTTACTGCCATCCAATGTTCTTTTCCTGGATTATTCATGTACCTGCTTACAACTCCCACTGCATGTGCAATATCAGGCCTTGTGCAGACCATTGCATACATTAAGCTTCCAACTGCCGATGCATATGGAACTTTAGACATATAATCCATGTCTTCTTAGGTCTTGGGGCACATCTCCTTACTAAGTTTTAAATGGCTAGAAAAAGGTGTACTAACTGGTTTTGCATTCTGCATATTAAATCTTTTCAACACCTTTTCTATGTACTCATTCCGAGACAGTGTTAATTTGCGATTTTTCCTGTCTCTAGTTATCCTCATACCAAGGATTTGTTTTGCAGCTCCCAAATCCTTCATTGCAAATGAATTTGCCAATTTTCTTTTGAGCACATTTATTTCCTGCATGTTAGACCCCGCAACAAGCATGTCATCTACATACAATAACAATATAATATAGCTGCCATCATTTTTCCTTTTCAGATAAACAAAATGATCAGAGTGACATCTAGTATAACCTTGTTCAGACATAAACTTGTCAAATTTTAGATACCACTACCTTGGAGCCTGTTTTAAGCCATACAAGCTCTTCTTTAACCTGCACACCAATTTTTCTTTCCCTTTACCTCATATCCTTCTGGTTGCTGCATGTATATCTCTTCCTCCAAATCTCCATGGAGAAATGTTGTCTTTACATCTAACTGTTCAAGATGTAAATCTTCTGCTGCTACAAGACTTAAGATAGTTCTGATTGAATTCATCTTAACAACAAGAGAAAATATTTCATCAAAATCAATACCTTTCTTCTGTGCAAACCCCTTCACCACAAGTCTAGCTTTGTACCTCTGTTTTCCTCCATCTTCTTCGTTCAGCCTGTAAACCCATTTATTCCGCAATGTAGTTTTACCTGCAGGCAACCTGACTAAGTCCCAAGTCTGGTTATGCATTAAGGAGTCCATCTCTTCTTCCATGGCTAGCTCCCACTTCTTCCTACTTTCAACCTGCATTGCTTCTTCATAACATTCAGGTTCACCAGAATCAGTCAGCAATAAATAATATAACGAAGGAGAGTATCGTTCAGGGGGTCTACTTATCCTGGTAGATCTTCTAACACCACTTTCAGGTGTTTGAGGTGCATGTTGCTGTTGTGGTGGTTGTTGCTACTATGGTTGTTGATTATTATTATTTTCAGGCACCTTTACTTTTTCAGATATCTCATCAAGAACCGCGTATTCCTTGCTTTCTTTTTCCTGTTTCTTTTCCTGCAACTGATTCTTATACAAGACCTTTTCATTTAATATTACATCTCTGCTCCTAATTATTTTGTGATTTTCATAATCATATAAGCGATAACCAAAATCATTAGCACCATATCCAATAAAGGTACATTTCTTTGATTTTGCCTCAAGCTTTGTTCTGTTTTCTTTATTAATATGGTCAAAGGCCTCACAACCAAAAGGCTTTAAAAAAGAGTAGTTTACCTTTTTACTCGTCCATGATTCCTCTGGAATACCACCATCCAAGGAACTTGAAGGCCCTCTGTTTATTATATAAACAACAATATCTACAGCATTTGCCCAAAATTGTAAAGGCAATCCTGCATGCAATCTCACGCACCTTGCATGCTCCATGATTGTTTTGTTCATCCTTTCTGACACACCATTTTCTTGTGGTGTTTTTGGAACTGTCTTCTCTCTACGAATTCCATGCTCTGAACAGTACCTATCAAAATATTTGCTACAATATTCACCTCCATTGTTTGATCTGAGACACTTCAACTTCTTTCCTGTCTCAATCTCAACCAAAGCTTTCCATTTCTTGAAAGTATCAAATACATCAGATTTATTCTGAACACAATAAATCCATGTTTTTCTAGTTGCATCATCAATAAAAGTAACATAATAACGAGAGCCACCGAGAGATGATACCTGAGCAGGTCCCCATACATCTGTATGCACAAGCTCCAATTTTTTGCTCTTATTTTCTTTCCCAACTCTGAGAAATCTGACTCTCTTTTGTTTTCCATAAATGCAATTCTCACATAAATCCAAATCAACATTCTTCAAACCTGGCAACAAATTTCTTGAGTGAAGAATCTTCATTCTCTTCTCACTCATGTGTCCGAGCCTATGATGCCATAATGCTGCATCTTCTCCTTTGGAAGTTAAAGCATTAACAGAGTTAGAAATACCATTGCATAAATACAATGTACCAACCTTTTTACCTTTTGCTATTACCAGTGCTCCTTTGGTGACCTTCCAAGTTTTATCTGTGAAAGTTGTCACACAACCTTCACCGCCTAACTGCCCTGTTGAAATCAGATTTTTCTTCAGATATGGAACATGCCTTTCCTCCTTTAGTAGCCATTGATTTCCATTCTGTTGTTTTACAAGAACTTTACCCATTCCAACAATTTTACAGGGTTTATCATCACCCAAACGAACTTGTCCAAAATCTCCTTGAAAATAGTCATGAAAATATTTCTTATCAGGTGTGGCATGGAATGAAGCCCCTGAATTTACCACCCATGAATCAGTAGCATTTTCGAAAGAAAGAATCAAAGCATCTTGTAACACATCACCTGTCACATTTGCTTCGTGATCGTTTTCTTGCTGTGTGTCTCCTTCTTTTCCCTTCCGACATCTACAGTCTTTCTTTAGGTGTCATTTCTTTCCGCAATTCCAACACACTATCCCCGATCTGGACTTGGATCTACCTTTCCTTGATTTACTTCGATATCCTGAGCTCTTTCCCTTTTCCATTCTTCTTCCCCTAGACTCTGCATTCAAAGCATTACCCGATGTCTCACCGGAGCTTTTATGTCGCATTTCCTCGCTAAGGATAGCACCGACAACATCATCAAACTTTAAAGTACTAGATCCGGAGACAGAGTTACTAATGCCCATAACCAAACCATTCCAACTTTTTGGTAATGAGCATAAGAATAACAGAGCTCTAACTTCATCATCAAAGTTTACCCCTACAGAACTTAACTGACTGGTAACTATATTGAAATCATTTAAATGGTCTGCAACAGATCCACCTTCCCACATCTTCATATTAAATATTCGTTTCATAAGAAATACCTTGTTTGAGGTCGAGGGTTTTTCATATAGTTTCACCAACGTCTGCATCAAACCCTCTGTTGTTGTTTCCTTCAAAATATTGAAGGCGACTGATGCCGCAAGGCACAACCATACTGTTCCGAGTGCCTTTCTATCGAGAATATCCCATTCTCATACCGTCATGGCCGCCGCCTTTCTTTTTCCGCTCAATGGTAGGTACGCATCTTTCTGCCGCGTATAATCTTCCATCTGCATCTTCCACGGCAAAAAGTTTTGGCCGTTAAATTTCTCAACCCTAAACTTACCATCTCCCGCCATTGCTCCCACTCGAACCAGGAACCCTTCTTTCCTGCAAGTTTATCAGCCAAATATACCTTCAGCTCTGATACCAGTTGTTAGAAAATTAAATATTACAGAGCAATGCAACACATAAAATATGCGGAAAATAAAAGCACGCAAAACACATAAAACTAGAGAGACACAGATATACGTGATTCACCCAGTTTGGGCTACGTCCACCCCGAACAGCAAGTCCTTCCTTTCTATTATCCAGCAAAAATTGAAGAGACAAAACCTACAGCAGATCCACTGTAATATCCTCTGTTCTCTCTCATAGTCTCCCTCTCTGTTTCTCGCTCCAAGAATACACATACAATGCACAGCTGCAATACAATACCCTCATAAAAGCGAGGGGTTGCCTTCTAGGGCAAAAAACCCTAAAATAAATGTAACTTCTACCGTCAGATCATTTGCCTAATGAACGGCCCAGATTGACTCGAAATCACTATACTTTTACAACGAAATTTTACATCTTTTTTTAGCTTCGGGGGCGCTGCCCCCAAAAACCCTCGCCAGGGGGGGCTCCGAAAAGCGCTGCTACCCCCCCCCCCCTAGACCCCCCACGGTAGCGATTAATTACGGGCGGCATTGCCGCCCCTTTTAAGGTACAAGGGTCCAATGTTGTGATAAAAAGTAAACAAGATAATCAAGCTCCACACCCAACAGTGTACACCTGTTGGTTCAGTCAAAACGAGCTTTAATAGGCCCGGTCAAAGGCAGTCAAACAGGACCTGTTTTTATGGAGGATCGCTAGGAACTAGGTCAAAATTCTTATTTTATGGGATTTTCTAGATTTTGATGGATCTGATGGATGAATTCAACCTGATTGGATAAGATAAGGATATCCATGGCTATAGGAGACATTTTAGATTATTTTTTGGATATTTTATCTATTTAAGCCTCAAACTTTGAAGGCATTGATATGTAGTAATTGTATGACTTAACATTATTATTTATGAGACTTTGAAAAGATAATTGAAGATTTGTTCTATTCCATTTTCTAATGTTATATTTTGATTGATTGACTGAATTTTTAAGTATCTAAAAGCACTTTCAGTGTGAGAGGCAAGGGTGGAGGGCCCCCACACCGAGCTAAGTGCACTTCTTAGTTATTTGTAGATGGAATTTCTGAATTAGTTTGTTTTATGCTTAGCTTGTTGATTAGATTTATCTTGATGTTTTATGAGTGCTGATGAGTCTAATTATCATTCTTATTCTTCATATGAAATGGAAATAAAATTTTTAAGTTAAACATTCTTTCTATATGATTAAGATCACAAGCTATAATTCATCTTTTCATGCTTTCCAATGTTTATCTGAATTCATGTTTCTAACAATAGCATTATTTATGAATGAATCTATGATGAAGGAAAACCAAGATCTCTACAGTTAAGAGCCTCTTAAATTATTGTTTCATGCATCCCAATCTATTACTTAATTATTATTTTTTTTATTTCTAATTCATGAAGTAATCTTGTTAAAGAAGGACAAACAAATCTCTTAAGTTAGGAAATTCTACTGCTACTTATTGCACACTTGAATTTATAAATTATTTAAGTTAGATTTATATTTGTAATATGCATTTCCTTAATCATTGATAAATCATATTCTAAATTGATCATAACTGAAACCCATATACTTTGGGGGTGCTTCTAAGTCTTACTAGCCCGGATTGATAATAAATACTTGTGTTAATTTACCTAGTAAATTGACCCAACATTTTGGCGTCATTGTCGGGGAAGCATATTTCAAAACGGTCAATTAGGAATATAAAAAGATAAAAATATATACATACATACATATATATATATATATATATATATATATATATATATATATATATATATATATATATATATATATATATATATATATATATATATAATCATAAAAAACAACAAATTTTCTTTCAAGTTATGTTTTCTTATGCCTAGAGATAAAGATCAGAAGGGTAGATTTGTGAAACAAAACCCCCCAACAACTCATTCGTCCATAAGACTAACAACAAGAGTTGCTGGAAAACCTACTATAGAAGAGTTAGAGGAAAAACAGAGATCAAGAAAAAGATTAAATTTAGTTAAAAGACAAATATTGTTAGCCTTGGAGGTAAAAAGAAAACAATCACTTAAAGAACCTCCTTCCTTAGGGAAACAAAAATATACAAGAAAAATAATTGTTGAACTACTAGAGAAACCTGTCCTTGAAAAAATCAAAGTAGTGGAAGAAATACAAAATCAACCTCATATTGAAACACTACATATATTTGAACAAGAAATGGTTGAAAAAGGAGAAGGATCAAATAGGCTAAACATGACCCCTGAACAAAGGCTTGAATATGAAAGACAACAAAGGGAATGGAGATGAAAACGAGAGGAGGAAAGAAAAACTGAGGAAACATAAAGGCAGAGGAAGACAGAAGAGTAGAAGCACTTAGAAGGATAGAGGAAGAAGCAAGAAGAGAAAATCAAAATAGAAGAACACAATAAAATGAGCAAGAAAATAACAATGATCAGGAAACTACTTTTGGCTTTCCAATATTAGATGCAAGAGCAATATTAGGAGAAGAAATAAAAATGAAAAACATTCCACCTTCTGTATTGCCTAATTTCTATGGAATGTCAACAAAATATCCTAATGCATTCATGTTCGAGTTTGATATCTTGTGTAGAACTTATGGATATATGGATGACAAACACAAACTTCGACTTTTTCCTCTTACTCTTAAAGCAGCAGCCCTGAAATGGTTTATGGGTTTAGGAGAACATATAATAGCTTCTTGGGATGATATGAAGAAAATTTTTCTTAAAAAGTATCAAGCTTACTGTAGGGCTAGAGACTCAAAAGAAGACATTTTTAGAATGACACAACAAGAAGATGAAAGTTTGGAAGAATATTTGGAAATATTTCTTTACAATTTACAGAAATCCAAACATCAATCTCTAAGTCTTGATACCATATGTACCATATTTCTTAAGGGTATCAGAGATGAATATTTAGACATCCTTAATGTGATGGGAAAAGGAGATATCTCCAATTTACCATTTGAAGAAATTGCTGAACTTTGTCAGAAATATTCTAGGGGAAAAGCAAAGAGTGGAAAGAGAGATATTTCATCAAAATCTTCCAAATATGCAACAAGTGAAGTAACAAGAGCAGAAATAGGAAGTTTACTAGAAAATTTCAAAACAGATATCTTGAGCACTTTGGGAACACAAATATATGTCTTGAAAGCTAAGAAAAAGAAAGAAGAACAAGATGAAATCTTAGCAATTTTATGTCCAAATTGTAGGAAAAAACATCCACTCAGGGAATGTCCTTTTGCAAGGTATACAAGTGTGTGTACTTTGCACAGAAAATCATGCAACAGAAAATATCCCAAATTAAAATAATTGGAAGGAGAAGAAGTGCAAGGAGTAGATTCTCTCTACTATATGGCACTAAGGAGACCTTGGAAACCAAGGATACCTCAAAAACTCCCTCAATAAAACCCCCAGACTTTTCAATATCCTCAAACTTCATGGAATACACCAATTCCATGGTAGGATTGGCCGCCACAAAAATATCAAAACCAACCTGCACAAGGTGGGATGGGATATGGTTATGGAACACAGCCACCTCAGCATATGTATCCTCAACAATATCAATATCAACAACCATACACTCCACAACCATTTCCTCAATACCAAAATTTCCAGCAACATCAACCAATGCCATTTCCACCTCAAAATCAACCAATGCTAACTCAACCTTAGCAGCTTTAGCTGCCTACTAACCAACCACCTCCTAGACCAACACAATTTCCAGCTCAACCAATAGCTAATCTAAGTAACAAGGTGGATAGACCAACATATCATATGGAAGAAGCAACATATTATCCTACTTATTCAATTCTTCCATACAAGATGTCCACCTAAGGTCTGGGAAGGTGTTACAGAAAGACTATCCTCCGATAATTGAAGAACAAACTAAACAAGGAGAACAAAGTCAACAACCATAACAACAAATTCAGAAAGGTAAATCTATTATGACTCAAACTCCACCATATCGAGAGAGATTAATACAACATAATATCCCAATATCTATGCTTGAATTTAATAATCTGGATGAATTGAAAAACACATATGTCAAAATTCTTTTGTTACAGGTAATTAAAGATATTTTGATATATGCAAAAGCAATAAAGGAACTATTCATTAAGAAATATGGCAGAAGAAAGAAGGATCCACCTACAATCCAGGTGTTAGGTCCCTATATTACTAGTATAGTCCCTTATTATTGTTAGTGTATCCCCCTTATTGTTATTATTGTACCCTTGTAACCCCCATATTGTTATTATTGTGCCCTTAAATTATTATTGTTAGGTCGGCTAGGATTACATTGTGGCCCCACTAGGATTACATTATGGCCCCATGGACTCCAATATATAGAAAGGAGGTTTTGTAGTTTGTATCATCCAAGAATTTTTCATTAATTTAATGTATTGGAGGTTTCCCCAAAGTGGCTTATTTCTAAGGCATTGATATCTCTTTTCTTCTATTTTTGGAGCTGGTTACACAACATTTGGTATCAGAGCTTTGGATTCTAGGGTTTCGCTACTTTAAATAGGTCATCGTGGCATTTTCACTATAACGTTTTTTCTACGAAGGTTCAGAATCAGAAATTTTTAGGGTGCGAAACCAAAATCCTGAGGAAACTTGTCAAAAAATTTCAGAGCTTGGTTCGTAATATTTTCGGATATATGATCTGTGGAATGTAGTGATTTTTCAGGCTCCCGAATTTCATCTCCAAGAGGTGATCGTGGGAAAATATTCATAGCTCTTTCTCTGAGAATCAGATTGGAGTGCCATAAAAAGTGTTTGCAAGTACACAGACTATAGTTTCTTGGATATCAATTTCAGAGCCGAAGGATGAAACAATGACAGGTGGCAAGCCGTACAAGTTCGCTTTACTGAACCAATCCATAATTAGGTCATTGTGGGAGATTGGACATAACTTTGTCTTGGAGAATCAAAATTGGGTCAGACCTGTGGCATTCAAAATAGAATTTAGAGGGCTAATTCAATGCTGAATTTCATATATTGAAGAGCTGCAATCACAGAGATAATCCAATTTCAATATCGAGCTCCTCAAAATAAAGAAAAAGGTGTGTATTTTTTTTCCGAATTGTATGTTCGTTTGAAGAATCAATTTGAATCGATTCCAAGAGCATATTGTAGAATAGATATCAGTAGTGGATTCTAAAATGGCCCCTAAAAATAATTCAACACCTATTAAGACTTTAGAAGGCTCTACTATGACTCATGAAGATGATGAATAGCAACATGACATATCAAAATTGAAAGAGCAAGTGCAAAAAATTTCTCTTTTGCAAAGAGCAACAAAAAATGACATCGAAGTTTTGAAGAAAGGTGTGGAAACTAAGATGGATGGTTTGAAGAAAGGCGTGGAATCTAAGATGGATGGTTTGAAGAATGGCATGGAATATAAGATAGATGGCATGGAAGTTGGCATGGAATCTAAGATGGATGACATGGAAGCTAAGATCGATGAGAAAATGGAAAACATGAAGAATGATCTAAAAGCAGACATGGAAGGTTTGACAAAGTTGATACAAGAAATGTTTCCTAATGGCGAAAATATAGTAGAGGAAACTCATGATGAGAAAAAAATAAATGTTAATCATGATTTCATAAACTCTAATGTTGGCGGGAAGAACCACCATATTCCAAAAATGGATATGAAGAAGTTTGATGGAAAGGATCATGTAACATGGATACCACAGATGGAGCAATATTTTGATCTCCATAATGTGCAAAACATAGAAAAGGTAAGCATTGCAACTTTACATTTAGAAAAAAATACATTTGTATGGTATCGATGGCTTTGCTCCCGTAAAAAAATTGTCACTTGGTCAATTTTTACTGAGGAAATGATAGCACATTATGAGGATACAAAGAGCAACACCTTCTTTAGCCAATTGATAAATCTCAAACAAAAGGGTTTAGTGGGGGAGCACATTGAGGACTTCAAAAAATTGAATATAAGGGTAACTGATATTCCATAGGAACACAGGATTGATCTCTTCATAGGCACTTTAAAGGATAACATCCAACATGAAGTTCGCATTTTGGAACTTGATTCATTGGAGAAGGCATTCAGGTTGGCAAGAAAAATTGAATGTAAAATTATGGCGACAAGGAAGCCTACCACTCACTTCTATAAAGAAGGAAGTGTTGCTACACCTAGATTTCCACAACCTACAAGTTTGACACCACAAAAATTGGAAGAAAAAAGAGCAAAAGGGCTTTTCTACAGTTGTGATAGTAAATACACTAAAGGTCATAAGTGTGCTGAGAAGAAATTATTTTACATAGATTGTGAAGAGGAAGAATAAAATGAACAAGAAGAGGATATACACTAGGAACCAGCTATAGAAGAGGAAGAAATGAGTCTAACCATATCGTGTAGTGCACTGGCAAGAATCACCACTCAAAATCTCAAGATAGAAGGACATATCAAGAAGAAAAAGGTAATAGTGTTGATTGATTCAGGTAGCACTCATAATTTTATTCATTGTAAGGTAGCCAAGGAATTAAATTGTTTCCTATTCCCAGCACCAGAATGTCAAGTGATGGTTGCAAATGGAGGAACTATAAATTGCTCTAGATAATTCCATAATATCAAGCTAACCATGGGGGGATATGTATTGAATAGTCCAATGCTTTCCATTCCTATGGGAGGTGTTGATGTTGTACTAGGAGTACAATGGTTACAATCTTTGGGGACAACAACTTTTAATTTTCAAGAACTTTTCTTGAAATTTTTTTGAGAAGGAAAGGAAGTCGAATTACAGGGTATTGCAGGGAAGCCGAGAAAGATAATAAGCTCTAATGTCATGAAAAAACTTCTAAAGAAAGAAAAATGAGGCATAATTTCACAATTATTCTCACTAGAAGTTTCAACATCAAAATCATCTATTTCTGTAGATCTCCAACAAGTCTTGGACAATCATTCCAAGGTGTTTGAAACTCCCAAAGGACTCCCACCTATTCATGATCATGATCATGCTATTCATTTGATTCCAGGAAGTTTTCCTCCAAACATCAGGCCTTACAGATATCCTTATGTTCAAAAGAGCGAGATTGAACGTATGATTGCAAAAATGTTAGAGGCGGTATAATTCAACCTAGTCAAAGTTATTTCTCTGCTCCTGTAGTATTGGTACACAAGAAGGATAGATCATGGTGCATGTGTCCAGAATATAGGGAGCTCAATAAACTCACCATTAAAGATAAATTTCCCATTCCTGTGATAGATGAATTACATGGATCAATTTATTTTACCAGTTGGATCTTCGTTCAGGATATCATCAAATTAGAAAGAAGACTGAAGATATTTCGAAAACAAAATTTCAAACTCATGAGGGTCATTATGTTAGGTCCCTATATTACTAATATAGTCCCCTATTGTTGTTAGTGTAACCCCCTTATTGTTATTATTGTACCTTGTAACCCCCATTTTGTTATTATTGTGCCCTTAAATTATTATTGTTAGGTCGGCTAGGATTACATTGTGGCCCACTAGGATTACATTATGGCCCCATGGACTCCTATATATAGAAAGGAGGTTTTGTGAATTGTATCATCCAAGAATTTTTCATTTATGTAATGTATTGGAGGTTTCCCCCTCGAATTGGCTCATTTCTAAGGCATTTATATATCTTTTCTTCTCTTTTTGGAGCTGGTTACACAACATTTGGTATCAGAGCTTTGGATTCTAGGGTTTCGCTGCTCCAAACAGGTCATCGTGACATTTTCGCTATAAATTTTTTTCTACGAAGTTTCAGAAGCTGAAATTTTTAGGGTACGAAGCCGAAATCCTGAGGAAGATTTCCTAAAAATTTCAGAGCTTGGTTCGCAATATTTTTGGATATATCATCTGTGGAAGTTAGGTCTTTTTTCAGGCTCCTAAACAGGTCATCGTGGAATTTTCGCTACAAATTTTTTTCTACGAAGTTTCAGAATCTAAAATTCTTATGGTGTGAATCTAAAATCTTGAGGAAATTCGTAAAAAAATTTCAAAGCTTGGTTCACAATATTTTTGGAAATATGATCTGTGGAAGGTAGTGCTTTTTCAGGCTCCTGAATTTCATCTCAAAGAGGTGATCGTGGGAAAAGTTCAATAAATCTCTCTATGGGGATCGGATTGGAGTGCTGTAAAAAGTGGTCACAAGTACACAGACTTTAGTTTCATGGCTATCAATTTCAGAGACAAAGGACAAAACAGTGACATGTGGAAATTCGTACAAGTTCGCTCTACTGAACCAGTCCAGAATTAGGTCATTGTGGGAGATTGGACACAACTTTGTCTTGGAGAATCCAAATTAGGTCAGAACTGTGGCATTTGAAAGAAGCTTCATAGGGCTACTACAGGGCTAAATTTCAGATATCGAAGATTTTCAATTATAGAGATAATTCAATTTCAATATCGAGCTCCTCAAAGCAAGTAAAAGGTGTGTATTTTTTTCCGAATTGCATAAGTCTTATTTGAAGAATCAAGTTGAATTGATTCCAAGGGAATCTTGTAGAATAGGTATCAATATTGGATTCTAAAATGGCCCCTAAAAATAATTCAACACCCATTAAGCCTTCAGAAGGCTCTACTATGACTCATGAAGATGAAGAATTGCAACATGATCTATCAAAATTACAAGAGCAAGTGCAACAAATTTCACTCTCGCAAAGAGCAACAAAAATGAAATGGAAGTTTTTAAGAAAGGCGTGGAAGCTAAGATGGATGGCGTGCAAGCTAGGATGGATGGCGTGGAAGGTATGATGGATGGCATGGAAGCTGGCATGGAAGCTAAGATGGATGACATGAAAGACAAAGACATGGAAAAAACATGAAGAATGATTCTGCAAGACATGGAAGGCTTCGATGAGTAGCTTAAAATAAGTTAGGAACGTGATTCCAATGGTGGGTATAGTAGAAGAAACTCATGATGAGAACAAAATAAATGTTAATCGCGATTTCATAAACTCTAATGTTGGCTGGAAGAACCACCATATTCCAAAAATGGATATGAGGAAGTTTGATGGAAAGGATCCTGTAACATGGATACTACAGATGGAGCAATACTTTGATCTCCATAACGTGCAAAACACACAAAAGGTACGCATTGCAACTTTACATTTAGAACAAAATACATTTGTATGGTATCAATGGCTTTGCTCCCGTAAAAAAATTGTCACTTGGTCAATTTTTACGGAGGAAATGATAGCACATTATGAGGATACAAAGAGCAACACCTTCTTTAGCCAATTGATAAATCTCAAACAAAAGGGTTTAGTGGGGCAGCACATTGAGGACTGCCAAAAATTGAATATAAGGGTAACTGATATTCCAGAGGAACACAGGATTGATCTCTTCATAGGTACTCTAAAGGATAACATCCAACATGAAGTTCGTGTTTTGGAACCTGATTCACTGGAGAAGGCATTCAGGTTGGCAAGAAAAGTTGAATGTAAAATTATGGCGACAAGGAAGCCTACCACTCAATTCTATAAAGAAGGAAGTGTTGCTACGCCTAGATTTCCACAACCTACAAGGTTGACACCACAACAATTGGAAGAAAAAAGAGCAAAAGGGCTTTGCTAGAGTTGTGATAGCAAATACACTAAAGGTCATAAGTGTGCTGAGAAGAAATTATTTTACATAGATTGTGAAGAGGAAGAAGAAATGAACAAGAAGAGGATATACACCAGGAACCAGCCCTAGAAGAGGAAGAAATGAATCCGACCATATCGTGTAATGCACTGGCAGGAATTACCACTCCTCAAACTCTCAAGATAGAAGGACAAATCAAGAAGAAAAAGGTAATAGTGTTGATTGATTCAGGTAGCACCCATAATTTTATTCATTGTAAGGTAGCCAAGGAATTAAATTATTTCCTATACCCAACACCAGAATGTCAAGTGATGGTTGCAAATGGAGGAACTATAAATTGCTCTGGAAAATGCCATAATATTAAGCTAACCATGGGGGAATATGTATTGACTAGTCCAATGCTTTCCATTCCTATGGGAGGTGCTGATGTTGTACTAGAGTACAATGGTTACAATCTTTGGGGATGGTAGCTTTTAATTTTCAAGAACTTTTCTTGAAATTTTTTTCAGAAGGAAAGGAAGTCGAATTACGGGGTATCGCAGGGAAGCCAGGAAGGATAATAAGCTCTAATGTCATGACAAAGCTTCTAAATAAAGAACAGCGAGGCGTAATTGCACAATTATGCTCACTAGAAGTTCCAACATCAAAATCATCTATTTCTGCAGATCTCCAACAAGTCTTGGACAATCATTCCAAGGTGTTTGAAACTCCCGAAGGACTCCCACCTATTCGTGATCATGATCATGCTATTCATTTGATTCCAGGAAGTGTTCCTCCAAACATCAGGCCTTATAGATATCCTTACTTCCAAAAGAGCGAAATTGAACGTATGATTGCAGAAATGTTAGAGGCGGTATAATTCAACCTAGTCAAAGTTCTTTCTCTGCTCCTGTAGTATTGGTACACAAGAAGGATGGATCATGGCGAATGTGTCCGGATTATAGGGAGCTCAATAAGCTCACCATTAAAGACAAATTTCCCATTCCTGTGATTGATGAATTATTCGATGAATTACATGGAGCAATTTATTTTACCAAGTTGGATCTTCGTTCAGGATATCATCAAATTAGAATGAAGACTGAAGATATTCCAAAAAAAGCATTTCGAACTCATGAGGGTCATTATGAATTTTTGGTCATGCCTTTTGGCCTTACCAATACACCTTCTACATTTCAAGGGTTGATGAATTCCATTTTCAAACCCTTCCTTAGAAAATTTGTGCTAGTATTTTTTGATGATATACTAATCTGTAGCAGGTCTTGGAAGGATCATGTTGAACATGTTGACAGGGTGCTCAAACTATTGCAGGAGAAACAATTATATGCAAAAACATCCAAATGTTTCTTTGGAGTACAAGAGGTGGAATATCTCGGTCATATTGAATCTCACGAGGGTGTTAAAGTAGACCCTAACAAAATTAAAGCCATTAAGGAATGGAAAGTTCCCACAACCATAAAGCAGTTGCGAGGATTTCTCGGGTTAACAGGGTATTATCGCAAGTTTGTTAAGAATTATGAGAATAGCAGCACCTCTAACAACATTATTGAAGAAAGATGCATTTTCATGGACTCCTGAAGCAACTAAGGCCTTTGAACGTCTTAAAGAGGCAATGTGCCTAGCACCGGTCTTAGCTACACCAGACTTCTCAAAAACCTTTATTGTGGAATGTGATGCCTCAGGAAATGGAATTGGTGCAGTTTTAATGCAGGAAGGAAGACCCATTGCTTTTGAAAGTCGTCCAATCAAAGGAAAGTATTTACAGAAACCTATTTATGAGAAGGAAATGTTAGCAATAATGCATGCACTAAAGAAATGGCGAACTTACCTAATGGGAAGACACTTCAAGGTAAAAACTGATCATGATAGTCTTAAACACTTTTGGAACAAAGACTATCTTCAGAAGAGCAGCAAAAATGGGTCACAAAGATGTTGGGTTATGACTTTGAAATAATCTACAAAAAAGGAAAGCTTAATGTTGTTGCAGATGCACTCTCAAGAAAGAACGAAGAGGTGGAAGCATTTCTTTGTGCCATTTCTATTATCCAACCAGATTGGATAACCGAAGCAAGAGATGAATGGAAGAAGGACAAAGATGTATGGACACTCATTCAAAAGTTGCAGCAAGATCCTAGTACATCTGACACATTTAGTTGGAAAAATATTTCCTTATGGTACAAAGATCGCTTATATCTTTGTAAGAATTCCCAACTAAAACAAAATATTCTTCTGGAATTGCACACTTCTCCTTTAGGAGGACACTAAGGATTTTTAAAAACTTACCACAGGGTGAAGAAAGAATTTTTTTGGGATGGCCTTAAATCTGATATTCAAAATTTTGTGGCGGAATGTTTGGTTTTCCAGCAGAATAAAGTGGAAACAATTAAGACCCCGGGACTTCTACAACCTTTATCCATTCCAATTCAACGTTGGGAGGAGATTTCAATGAATTTTATCACAGGTTTACCTAAGTCCGAAGGAAAGAGTGTCATCATGGTGGTAGTTGATAGACTTACCAAGTATGCACACTTTTGTGCATTATCTCATCCATTTAAAGCAAGTACAGTTGCTACTACATTTATGGACAGAATTCAAAAGCTACATGGAAGCCCAAGGGTTATTGTGAGCGACAGAGATCCCATTTTTACCGGAAATTTTTGGACGGAGTTATTTTCTTGTTTGGGTACTCAATTAGCTCATAGCTCATCTTATCATCCTCAATCTGATGGTCAAACTGAGATAGTAAATAAATGTTTGGAAGGATATCTTCGTTGTTTTGTATCCGATAAACAAACACAATGGGTCAAGTGGTTACCTCTTGCTGAATGGTGGTATAACACTTCCTTCCATACTGCAGCAAAAATGACCCCATTTATGGCACTTTATTGATATCATCCACCATCCATCACATCATCTTTAAGGGAAAATTCGAAGGTTCAAGCAGTGGAAGATCACATCGAGCATCAGCAAGAAGTTCTCCAACTTTTAAAGGATAACCTGAATTTGGCACAAAATCGAATGAAACAACAGGCAGATCAACATCGTAGCGAGAGAAGTTTTGATGTAGGAGATTGGGTATTTTTACGGCTACAACCATACAAACAAATGTCCCCCAAGCAAGCAAAGAAGGATAATAAATTATCGCCAAAGTACTATGGTCCTTACAAGGTGTTGCAAAAGATTGGTACTATGGCATACAAATTGGAGCTTCCTGCTTCTTCG
Organism: Pinus albicaulis; assembly: GCA_034641835.2. Classification (NCBI taxonomy): domain Eukaryota; kingdom Viridiplantae; phylum Streptophyta; class Pinopsida; order Pinales; family Pinaceae; genus Pinus; species Pinus albicaulis. The sequence continues at coordinate 128,451,632 of CM076583.1, forward strand.
CAAGTACATCCATTTTTCCATGTTTCATGCTTAAAGAAGGTTATAGGTGAAAATCTTCCAGTTCAAACAGTATTGCCAGAACTTGATGGGGAAGGGAAGATCATATTGGAACCTGAAGCAGTCATAGAAAAAAGAACTCGACAACTACGGAATCGATCAATTTCAGAGTATCTCATCAAGTGGAAGAACTTACCCACCGAAGATTCTACATGGGAGGATGAGAATTTTATACAGAAGCACCCGGAGCTACTCAAGTGTTGAGGACAACACTTTTTTGAAGGAGAGGGGCATGTTAGGTCCCTATATCACTAGTATAGCCCCTTATTATCGTTAGTGTAAACCCCTTATTGTTATTATTGTACCCTTGTAACCCCCATTTTGTTATTATTGTGCCCTTAAATTATTATTGTTAGGTCGGCTAGGATTACATTGTGGCCCACTAGGATTACATTATGGCCCCATGGACTCCTATATATAGAAAGGAGGTTTTGTGAATTGCATCATCCAAGAATTGTTCATTTATGTAATGTATTGGAGGTTGCCCCCTCGAAGTGGCTCATTTCTAAGGCGTTTATATCTCTTTTCTTCTCTTTTTGGAGCTGGTTACACAACACATTATGAATTTTTGGTCATGCCTTTTGGCCTTACCAATGCACCTTCTACATTTCTGGTTGATGAATTCCATTTTCAAACCCTTCCTTAGAAAATTTGTGCTAGTATTTTTTGATGATATACTAATCTACAACAGGTCTTGGAAGGATCATGTTGAACATGTTGACAGGGTGCTCAAACTATTGCAGGAGAAACAATTACATGCAAAAACATCCAAATGTTTCTTTGGAGTACAAGAGGTGGAATAGTTGGGTCATATTGTATCTCATGAGGGTAGTAAGGTAGATCCTAACAAAATTAAAGCCATTAAGGAATGGAAAGTCCCCACAACCATAAAGCAGTTGCGAGGATTTCCCAGGTTAACAGGGTATTATCACAAGTTTGTTAAGAATTATGGGAGAATAGCAACACCTATAACAACATTATTGAAGAAAGATGCATTTTCATGGACTCCTAAAGCAACTAAAGCCTTTGAACATCTTAAAGAGACAATGTGCCTAGCACCGATCTTAGCTACGCCAGACTTCACAAAACCCTTTATTGTGGAATGTGATGCCTCAGGAAATGGAATTGTTGTTGTTTTAATGCAGGAAGGAAGACCCATTGCTTTTGAAAGTCATCCAATCAAAGGAAAGTATTTATAGAAACCTATTTATGAGAACGAAATGTTAGCAATATTGCATGCACTAAAGAAATGGCGAACTTACCTAATGGGAAGATACTTCAAGGTAAAAACCGATCATGATAGTCTTAAACACTTTTTGGAACAAACACTATCTTCAGAAGAGCAGCAAAAATGGGTCACAAAGATGTTGGGTTATGACTTTGAAATAATCTACAAAAAAGGAAAGCTTAATGTTGTTGCAGATTCACTCTCAAGAAAGAATGAAGAGGTGGAAGCATTTCTTTGTGCCATTTCTATTATCCAACCAGATTGGATAACCGAAGCAAGAGATGAATGAAAGAAGGACAAAGATGTATGGACACTCATTCAAAAGTTGCAGCAAGATCCTAGTACATCTGATACATTTAGTTGGAAAAATGATTCCTTATGGTACAAAGATCGCGTATATCTTTGTAAGAATTCCCAACTAAAACAAAAGATTCTTCTGGAATTGCACACTTCTCCTTTAGGAGGACACTCAGGATTTTTAAAAACTTACCACAGGGTGAAGAAAGAATTTTTTTGGGATGGCCTTAAATCCGATATTCAAAAGTTTGTGGCGGAATGTTTGGTTTGCCAGCAGAATAAAGTGGAAACAATTAAGACCCCGGGACTTCTACAACCTTTATCCATTCCAAGTCAACGTTGGGAGGAGATTTCAATGGATTTTATCACAGGTTTACCTAAGTCCGAAGGAAAGAGTGTCATCATGGTGGCAGTTGATAGACTTACCAAGTATGCACACTTTTGTGCATTATCTCATCCATTTAAAGAAAGTACAGTTGCTACTACATTTATGGACAGAATTCAAAAGCTACATTGAAGCCCAAGGGTTATTGTGAGCGACAGAGATCCCATTTTTACTGGAAATTTTTGGACGGAGTTATTTTCTTGTTTGGGTACTCAATTAACTCATAGCTCATCTTATCATCCTCAATCTGATGGTCAAACTGAGATCGTAAATAAATGTTTGGAAGGATATCTTCGTTGTTTTGTATCTGATAAACAAACACAATGGGTCAAGTGGTTACCTCTTTTTGAATGGTGGTATAACACTTCCTTCCATACTGCAGCAAAAATGACCCCATTTATGGCACTTTATGGGTATCATCCACCATCCATCACATCATATTTAAGGGAAAATTCGAAGGTTCAAGCAGTGGAAGACCACATCGAGCATCAACAAGAAGTTCTCCAACTCTTAAAGGATAACCTAAATTTGGCACAAAATCGAATGAAACAACAGGCAGATCAACATCACAGCGAGAGAAGTTTTGATGTAGGAGACTGGGTATTTTTACGGCTACAACCATACAAACAAATGTTCCTCAAGCAAGCTAAGAAGGATAATAAATTATCACCAAAGTACTATGGTCCTTACAAGGTGTTGCAAAAGATTGGTTCTATGGCATACAAATTGGAGCTTCCTGCTTCTTCGCGAGTACATCCAGTTTTCCATGTTTCATGCTTGAAGAAGGTTATAGGTGAAAATCTTCCAGTTCAAACAATATTTCCAGAACTTGATGAGAAAGGAAAAATAATATTGGAACCTGAAGTGGTCATGGAAACAAGAACTCGACAGCTACAGAATCGATCAATTTCAGAGTATCTCATCAAGTGGAAGAACTTACCCACTGAAGATTCTACATGGGAGGATGAGAATTTTATACAAAAGCACCCAGAGCTACTCAAGCGTTGAGGACAACACTTTTTTTCAAGGAGAGGGGCATGTTAGGTCCCTATATTACTAGTATAGTCCCTTATTGTTGTTAGTGTAACCCCCTTATTGTTATTATTGTACCCTTGTAACCCCCATTTTGTTATTATTGTGCCCTTAAATTATTATTGTTAGGTCGGGTAGGATTACATTATGGCCCACTAGGATTACATTATGGCCCCATGGACTCCTATATAGAGAAAGGAGGTTTTGTAAATTGTATCATCCAAGAATTGTTCATTTATGTAATGTATTGGAGGTTACCCCCTCAAAGTGGCTTATTTATAAGGCATTTATATCTCTTTCCTTCTATTTTTGGAGTTGGTTACACAACACCAGGTAATTGGAAGTTTAGCTAGTCTCATGTCTACAAACACAACCATTGAAAAATATGTTGATCCAGGGATTCCTATGGTTAGCATTTCGATTAACAAATTTTTAGTGCCAAATAATTTAATAGACTTGGGAGAAGCTATAAATTTTATGACTACAGAGACTATGAAACATTTGAATCTGAAAAAAATTAGACCTATTACTACAGTATTAGAACTTTCAGATAGATCTAAAGCTGTACCAAAAGTTATATTGGAAGATATCATTGTCTCACTGGATTCATGGGAGTATCCTGTAGACTTCTTGATTTTGTAGCCAAAAAAAAAATTTAGGAGGGCACCCCTTAATTTTAGGCAGACCATGGTTAGCCATTGCAGATGCTTACATTGGATGCAGGTTAGGAAGTATGATTATTGCACATGGATATGAAAGAAAACATGTTACATTGTATCCTCCTGCTCAATCTCCTTCTTTATTATCATGGATTGATGGAGAGGAACAACAAGAGCTTCAATATGTTCTTAGTCTTAATCAAGTTTATAATTTTAGAGAGGAGGAAGAAAATGAGGACTTATCAGATCTTTTCATCTCAGAACCAAATGTTTTAGATCAACTTAGAATAACTCAATAGGAAGTTGCTAGTTACCTTTTAAATGATTTTTTTAAGGAAAATTTCACTATAAAATCATTGAAAAATACATTCGAAAGTATTTTTCCTGCTAATTAAATTACCAATTCAAAGAGAAAAATCATTGAGATCAGTCATGGGAGACATTTGAATATTGGTAATAACTTACAATCATCACAAGAGGAAAATATAATAACACTGTTACAAAAATATTCCAAATTTTTTGCTTGGGATTACACAGACATGCAGGGGATTCATCCAAAAACATTATCCATCACATTTACATTGATGATAAAATTAAACCTGTAAGGAAACCACAAAGAAGGATGAACCCCATGATGAAGGAAATATTCAAAGAAGAATTACATAAACTATTACAAGTAGGATTTATCTATCCTATTTCAGATAGTCAATGGATTTCACCCTTAGTTGTAGTACCTAAGAAAAATGGGAAATGGAGAATTTGTGTGGATTACAGAGAACTTAATAAAGCTAAATTAAAATATCATTTTCCTTTACCATTTATTGATCAAGTGTTAGATCCATTAGCTAGAAAGAAAGTCTTTTCATTTATTGATGGATTTAGCGGATACAATCAGATAAAGATAGCATTGGAAGATCAAGATAAGACAACATTCACCCTTTGGTTTATGTAATGCACCTGCTACCTTTCATAGAGAAGTCCTTGCAATCTTTCCTGATTTAATCCATGAGTGTGTAGAAGTTTACATGGACGATTTCACTGTGTATGGCGAAACATTTGATGAGTGTTGACAAAATATCAAAAAAGTGTTGAAAATATGCATAGATACAAATCTATCACTCAATAATGAAAAATTTTCTATGATGTTAACTAAGGGAATAGTGTTGGGACACCATATTTCTTCTTCGAGAATCAAGGTGGACCCAGCAAAAATTCAATTCATTGTGAATTTAATACCACCCATAACACAAAAAGAAGTTATAAGTTTCTTGGGTTATGCAGGCTACTATAAGATATTTATTGAAATTTTCAGTAAAATAGCTTTTTCATTATTAAAGTTACTTGCGAAAGATGTGGAATTCCAATGGACAAATAATTGTCAAAATGCATTTGAAAAATTAAAAGAAAAATTGTCAATTGCACCCATTCTTCAAGGACCTAATTGGTCTTTTCCATTTCACATTTCAACTAATGCATTTGACACTGCTATTGGAGCATCACTTGGATAGAAAGAGAATCATTTTAATTATTCCATATATTTCATAAGAAAAAACTTAACACCGACATAATTGAACTACACGGTTATAGGAAAATAAATGTTAGTTGCAATACATGTAGTTAATAAATTTAGATTTTATATAACAGGTTATCAAGTTTACATCCACACGGATCATTCAGCCATAAAATATTTAATGAATAAATCAATCACAAATGGTAGAATAACTTTATGGTTGTTATTAATGCAAGAATTTAACAATACTATACAAGATCGACCAGGTAAGGATAATCAAGATGCAAACTTTCTATCAAGAATTCATTCACCTGGTGATCCAAATCCAGTATCAGATAATTTTCCAAATGAACATCTATTTTCTATAAATGTTAAAATTCCATGGCTTGTATATATAGCCAATTATTTATCATCTAGCATCCTACCATCTCATTACACAAATAAACAGAAAAGAAGAAGAATTATAGAAAGTGCTAGATATAGTTGGGTCAGTGGAGATCTCTTCTATACTGATGTTGATATAATAATTAGAAAATGTGTTCGAGAAGGTGAGATTATTGATATTTTGAAAGCATGTCATGATGAACCATGTGATGGTCATTTTTCAAATAAGCGGATAGCATGCAAAGTGTTGACACTTGGCTACTATTGGTTGTCCATCTTCAAAGACTCCAAGGCCTATGTGAAGAGATGTGATAGATGCCAAAGAATTGGTAAACCAGTGGCATCAGATGAAATTCCATTAAAGCCACAAGTATTGATTGAACCATTTGAAGAGTGGGCTTTAAATTTTGTGGGACCAATCAACCCTCCATCCAATGGAAAGAAGTACATCTTGGTATGTACAGATTATGTAACTAAGTGGGTGGAGGAAAAGGCAGTAGCACGAGCAACAGAAGAGACTGTTGTGTATTTTCTATTTGAAGAGATATTTGTAAGGTATGGAGTTCCGAGACAAATAGTAACTGACCAAGCCACATAGTTCACATCAAAACTTGTTCAAGATCTTATGGAGAAATACAAGATCAAACACAGAAAATCAGCTTTGTATCATCCTCAAGAAAATGAACAAGTGGAATCAACAAATAAAGTCCTAGAGAACATTATGAAAAAGACTATACAAATGAATAGAAAGGGTTGGTTAGATAAATTGAGAGATGCACTATGGGCATATAGGATAACATGGAAAAACACAACTAGGTTCAGTCCATATCAGTTGGTGTATGGAAAAGAAGTCCTATTACCCATAGAATTTCAAATACATACATTCAAGCTAGCAGCAGAATTGGGAATGGAATTATCTGAGGCACAACAACAAAGAATTATGGAATTAAATCAACTGGAAGAGATATGACAGCAAGCAGTAGAGCACACATCTCTTGTGAAAAAAGAAAGAATCAAATGGCATGATCGATTCAAAAAGAATAAAGTGTTTCAAAAAGGATATTGGGCACTCTTGTTCAACTCCAAGTTTAAATATTTCAAGGAAAAATTTAAAACTCAATGGCTTGGGCCGTATGATATTGAAGAAATATTTGACAATGGAAATGTCAAGATAAAAACAATTGACGAAGCATCTATTTCATTTATCATTAATGGACATAGGCTTAAAGTTTACAATAAGCCTATAAATAAAGAGGATTTTATGAGAAAAATATCCACATATACTGATCTAGAACTAATGGGGCAGCATAGCAATATGCCTCCCATAATTCCAGAAGAAGAAGAAGAATAAAAATAATTAAAAATAAATAATAATAATAAATAAATAAATAAAAATAATAAAAGAGTTTGGTTGTGAAAATCTAAGCACCTGTCACAATACAAACTCGAATTCATATCGGAAAACCAACTTGTTTGGCCAATATGAATTCTCTTTTTGTTTTGATTTTACTTCATTATGATTTTTGCAGATTTACCCTCCGATACATGTCAGACTTGAGGACAAGTCTTAACATCAGTTTGGGGGAAGGAGTGTAATAAAACTATGTAAATAGTTTCAGCAACTGAATTGAAGAAGGAATATGAATTACAAGTACAAAGGGACTTGGTACATCATTCAACATATACAGAAGGGACCTGAATTATTATTGAGAAAATTATCCAGAATGGACCTGTATCATTATGAAAGAAGAAATTTTCAAACATTATTGCAAATTACGCCAGAAGGGACTTGAAAATACAAAATTTTAGAAGGGACCTGAGCTACATCAATATTAAAGATCATGATAGAAGGGACCTGAAATGTCAAAATTTAACCTGCAAAAGAGACCTGAACAACATCATTCCAAATAAAATCAGATGCAAAGCAGAAATAAGTCTCTACATAGTCTGGAAGAGCCATCATTATAACAAACACAATGTCGAACATCATGAACATCAAATGGTTTGAGGGAAAACAATTACAGTAAGTAAAAAAAAATTGCTCTTAAAATTTCAATCTTTTGTGAAAATATTCTAGAATTGTTAAAGCTAATTTATTACTAGTTATGCATTTTTTTTCATCACCTACATTTCATCACCTATGTTATTAGCCCTATTTTATTCATATCCATTCCACTATCCTAATAATTCAATAAACATTCCATAATCTATTTCCTATCCATACCATAGTAACCCTACTTTTTCTAAACAAAAGGGTTAACATCAAACCTTTGTTTGACCTACACTAAACAAACAAGAGGTTAGTTTCATTGTAAATATTTGATTTTAAAATATGACCATTTCATTAGTCATATTTAAAATTAAATTAAATACAAAACCTAAAGTATAAATCATATGATAGCGCAACTATTTGAATTTCAAACACAAAACAAATATGCAAAAGTGCAATCATAAAATATGATTATGAGCTAAGGTAATGGAGCGGAAGTGCAATCATAATGCGAACAAGGGAATGCATATGAAACAAACTAACCTAAGTATTAAAATAATTCTATGACAAAACAATGTATAGCAATGATGCATATATGGATGGACGAGAATATGATGAGGCAGTGATACATATGCAGTGGTGAAACGTAAATATGATGGCACATATTTGATAAAACAGTGATGCATATACAATGACGAAATGGAAATATGATGGTGCATATTTGATGAGGCATGATGTGTTTCAATGGAAAATGGAATGTGGATGTAGTGACCAACACAAGCCATGAGAAATAAACGTGGAAAATAACTGTGTAATAAGTGAAGCTGAGGCCGAGATGTACACCGTGGATTCAGAATACCAAATCAGTCAGGAAAGGTAAGCCATGGATGCGCCAGTCAAGCGGTTGATGAATGGTCAAAACAAATTCAAAATGCCATATTACAAACACTGTGAAAACTATTGAGAGAAAAACCTCCGCCATTTCTAAGACCTCAAGCTACTAAAACACACTGTGTTTTTCACCATCATTTCCTTTCGAAGGCTCAGTGAGAGAAGGAATGTTGTGTAATAAAAACACACATCCATTTTGAAACTCTGTGAGAAACGAATGAAAAAGAGAAGACAAGGGAGAGTTGTGAGGAGAATAGAAGGAATTTAATGCATCAAAGAGATCAGGAGATATAGCAGTGAGAAGAATGGATGGATAAGAAGAGTTTACTGAGATTTCAAGCCAACATATCCGGCAGATGTGTCAAGCAAGCATGTTGTGAGGAGGGGAAAATCCCGTGAAGAACGAGGTAAGAAGCATACTCATATTTTCTTGTTTAAAACAACGATTTATTGTGTGAGTAAATCTCGGGGTTGTTGAACAAACTGTGAGTTATAAATGGATTTCTTCTTCCACGATTTTTAAAACTTGTCATTGCCTTACGTTATGTCACTGCCACCACTCATTAACGCTCTGCCACTAGTCAACACTAAATCCTTTTTTGATTGAATGAGTAAATGATTAAGACATTGAGTGAGATTTTGATAAGTTGGTGCTTCTTGAAACACAGGGACTCCATTCAAACTAAAAGAAAAATCATGAGGATCATTGCAGAACAGGTAAACTTGGAAAATGTCTTCATGCACAGTCTTCAATTTCAATTTGAATGCAAATAGAGAGTGGAGAGTTTGATTCGAAATACACAGTGGGTTCTTTTTAAATGAGTTGTGTAGTAAATTCATTTCATTTGCATACTCAGTCAGAGAATTTGAACCAGGATTTATGGTGAATGTTTGGTTTAAAAAGCATAGTCAACATGTTTTTGCATTTTTGCATAACAAAGAGTAAATTTTGGTGAATTTTGAAGAATACAGTGAACTCATTTTATGAGATTTTTGATCAAATAAGTGAGCCATTTTTCCAAATTCTCTTGCATAAACATTGAGCTTAGATTAGATATATAATGCTTTGCCTTAGAAAAATAATTTTGTATGAAATTGAAGGATTAGAAGACATTGTTGTATAAAACATTTCATTTTTTTACATAGTCAAACAAGATAAAAAAATATATACAAAAGAGAGGTAGCAGATTTTTATTTTTTTTGTTGGGTGTGGAGCCTGATTATCTTGTTTACTTTGTATCACAGCATTGGACCCCTGTACCTTAAATGGGGTGGCAACGCCACCCGTAAATTAATCACTGCCGTGGGGGGTCCAGGGGGGGCGACAACGACTTTATGGAGCCCCCCCTGGCGGCAGGTTTCGGGGGTAGCGCCCCCAAAGCTAAAAACAGATGTAAAATTGCCTTGTAAAAGTATAGTAATTTCTAGTCAATCTGGGCCGTTCATTAGGCAAATGATCTGATGGTAGAAGTTATGTTTATATTAGGGTTTTTTTCCCTAGAAGGCAACCCCAAACCCCCGCTTTTATGAGGGCATTGTATTGCTATCAGGTAATTCGTATGTGTATTCTCAGAGTTTATGAAACAGAGAGGGAGACTGAGAGAGAATGGGTGAGGATAGCGATGGTGATCGTTGTAGGTTTTTCTTCATTTTGCTGATAATATAAAGGAAGGACTGTCAGGTTTCGGTGGACGTAGCCCCAAACCAAGTGAACCACGTATATCCGTGTCTCTCTCGGTTTTATGTGTTTTGTGTGCTTTATTTTCCGTATATTTCTATGTGTGTTGCATTGTTCTCAGGACATATAATTTTCTAATAATAACACACGTCGGTGCGGGTATATTAGGTTTATATAAACTCGCAGAAAGAAGGGTTCCCGGTTTGAGTGGGAGCAATGGTAGAAGATGGTAAGTTTAGGGTCGAGAAATTTAATGGCCAAAACTTCCCACTATGGAAGATGCAGATGGAATATTATCTGTATCAGAAAGATCTGTACCTACCATTGAGTAGAAAAACAAAGAAGTCGTCGGCCATGACAGATGCAGAATGGAACATTCTCGATAGAAAGGCACTCGGAACAGTATGGTTGTGCCTTGCGGCGTCAGTCGCCTTCAATATTTCGAAGGAAACAACAACAGAGGGTTTGATGTAGACGTTGGCGAAACTATATGAAAAACCCTCGGCCTCAAACAAGGTATTTCTTATGAAATGACTATTTAATATGAAGATGTCAGAAGGTGGATCTGTTGCAGACCATTTAAATGATTTTAATACAGTTACCAGTCAGTTAAGTTTTGTAGGGGTAAACTTTGATGATGAAGTTAGAGCTCTGTTATTCTTGTGCTCATTTCCAGAGAGTTGGAATGGTTTAGTAATGGCCATTAGTAACTCTGTCTCTGGATCTAGTACCTTAAAGTTTGATGATGTTGTTGGTGCTATCCTTAGCGAGGAAATGCGACGGAAAAGCTCTGGTGAGACATCGGGTAATGCTTTGAGTGCAGAGTCTAGGGGAAGAAGAATGGAAAGAGGAAAGAGCTTGGGATATCGCAGTAAATCAAGGAAAGGCAGATCCAAGTCCAGATCGGGGATATCGTGCTGGAAATGCGGAAAGAAAGGACACCTAAAGAAATACTGTAGATCTCAGAAGGGAAAAGAAGGAGATGCACAACAAGAAAATAATCATGAAGCAAATGTGACAGGTGATGTGTTACAAGATGCTTTGATTCTTTCTTTCGAAAATGTTACTAATTCTTGGGTTGTAGATTCAGGGGCTTCATTCCATGCCACACCTGATAAGAAATATTTTCATGACTATGTTCAAGGAGATTTTGGACAAGTTCGTTTGGGTGATGATAAACCCTGTAAAATTGTTGGAATGGGTAAAGTTCTTGTAAAACAATAGAATGGAAATCAATGGCTACTAAAAGAGGTAAGGCATGTTCCAGATCTGAAGAAAAATCTGATTTCAAAAGGGCAGTTAGGCGGTGAAGGTTGTGTGACAACTTTCACAGATAAAACTTGGAAGGTCACCAAAGGAGCCCTGGTAATAGCAAAAGGCGAAAAGGTTGGTACATTGTATTTATGCAATGGTATTTCTAACTCTGTTAATGCTTTAACTTCCAAAGGAGCAGATGCAACATTATGGCATCATAGGCTCAGACACATGAGTAAGAAGGGAATGAAGATTCTTCACTCAAGAAATTTGTTGCCAGGTTTGAAGAATGTTGATTTGGATTTCTGTGAGAATTGCATCTATGGAAAACAAAAGAGAGTCAGATTTCTCAGAGTTGGGAAAGAAAAGAAGAGCGAAAAATTGGAGCTTGTGCATACAGATGTATGGGGACCTGCTCAGGTATCATCTCTCGGTGGCTCTCGTTATTATGTTACTTTTATTGATGATGCAACTAGAAAAACATGGATTTATCGTATTCAGAATAAATCTGATGTATTTGATACTTTCAAGAAATGGAAAGCTTTGGTTGAGATTGAGACAGGAAAGAAGTTGAAGTGTCTCAGATCAGACAATGGAGGTGAATATTACAGCAAAGAGTTTGATAGGTACTGTTCAGAGCATGGAATTCGTAGAGAGAAGACAGTTCCAAGAACACCACAAGAAAATGGTGTGTCAGAAAGGATGAACAGAACAATCATGGAGCGTGCAAGGTGCATGAGATTGCATGTGGGATTTCCTTTACAATTTTGGGCAGATGTTGTAGATACTGTTGTTTATCTAATAAACAGAGGGCCTTCAAGTTCCTTGGATGGTGGTATTCCAGAGGAAGCATGGACAGGTAAAAAGGTAAACTACTCTTTTTTAAAGCCTTTTGGTTGTGAGGCTTTTGTCCATATAAATAAAGAAAATAGAACAAAGCTTGAGGCAAAATCAAAGAAATGTACCTTTATTGGATATGGTGCTAATGATTTTGGTTATCGCTTATATGATTATGAAAATCACAAAATCATTAGGAGCAAAGACGTAATATTCAATGAAAAGGTCTTGTATAAGAATCAGCTGCAGAAAAAGAAACAGGAAAAAGAAAGCAAGGAATACATGGTTCTTGATGAGATAACTTTAAAAGTAAAGGTGCCTGAAAATAATAATAATCAACAACCACAGCAGCAGCAACCACCACAACAGCAACAGGCACCTCAAACACCTGAAAGTGGTGTTAGAAGATCTACCAAGATAAGTAGACCCCCTGAACGATACTCTCCTTCATTATATTATTTATTGTTGACTGATTCTGGTGAACCTGAATGTTATGAAGAAGCAATGCAGGTTGAAAGCAGGAAGAAGTGGGAGTTAGCCATGGAAGAAGAGATGGACTCCTTAATGCATAACCAGACTTGGGACTTAGTTAGGTTGCCTGCAGGTAAAACTACATTGCAGAATAAATGGGTTTACAGGCTGAAGGAAGAAGATGGAGGAAAACAGAGATACAAAGCTAGACTTGTGGTGAAGGGGTTTGCACAAAAGAAAGGTATTGATTTTGATGAAATATTTTCTCCTGTTGTTAAGATGAATTCAATCAGAACTATTTTAAGTCTTGTAGCAGCAGAATATTTACATCTTGAACAGTTAGATGTAAAGAAAGCATTTCTCCATTGAGATTTGGAGGAAGAGATATACATGCAGCAACCAGAAGGATATGAGGTAAAAGGGAAAGAAAAATTGGTGTGCAGGTTAAAGAAGAGCTTGTATGGCTTAAAACAGGCTCCAAGGCAGTGGTATCTAAAATTTGACAAGTTTATGTCCGAACAAGGTTATACTAGATGTCACTCTGATCATTGTGTTTATCTGAAAAGGAAAAATGATGGCAGCTATATTATACTGTTATTGTATGTAGATGACATGCTTGTTGCAGGGTCTAACATGCAGGAAATAAATGTGCTCAAAAGAAAATTGGCAAATTCATTTGCAATGAAGGATTTGGGAGTTGCAAAACAAATCCTTGGTACGAGGATATCTAGAGACAGGAAAAATCACAAATTAACACTGTCTCAGAATGAGTACATAGAAAAGGTGTTGAAAAGATTTAATATGCAGAATGCAAAACCAGTTAGTACACCTTTTTCTAGCCATTTCAAACTTAGTAAGGAGATGTGCCCCAAGACCCACGAAGAAATGGAATATATGTCTAAAGTTCCATATGCATCAGCAGTTGGAAGCTTAATGTATGCAATGGTCTGCACAAGTCCTGATATTGCACATGCAGTGGGAGTTGTAAGCAGGTACATGAATAATCCAGGAAAAGAACACTGGATGGAAGTAAAATGGATTCTCATATATTTGAGAGGTACCAAAAATCAAGCATTATGCTTTGGTGGTTCAAACATCTACAGGGATATGTTGATGCAGATATGGCAGGTGACAGAGATAACAAGAGGAGCACTACAGGATATGTATTTACTGTAGGTGGAACAGCTGTTAGTTGGGTTTCAAAAATCCAAAGTGTTGTTGCACTTTCAACAACAGAAGCCGAGTATGTTGCTGCTACAGAGGCTAGTAAAGAAATGATTTGGTAACAAAGGTTTATGATCAGGTAAGAAGCATGATATGGGCACACTATACAGTGATAGCAAAAGTTCTATTCATCTTGCAAAGAACTCAGCATTTCATTCCAGGACTAAACACATACATCTCAAGTACCATTTCATACGGTCAGTATTGGAAGATGGAGAGTTAAAGTTGGAAAAGATACACACTAGCCAGAATCCTGCAGATATGCTAACAAAAGTTGTAACCAGGGAGAAACTGAGAAAATGCTCAGTTTCAATTGGTCTTCAAGGATGACGATGAAGATGAGGAATAGCCAAGTCCAAAGAGGAGTCATTGTCCAGCGAATGAAGCAGCAGTGGAGTTGCTACAATCAGTCTTCAAGTGGGAGATTGTTGGGTGTGAAGCCTGATCATCTTGTTTACTTTGTATCACAGCATTGGACCCCTGTACCTTAAAAGGGGTAGAACACCGCCCGTAATTAATCGCTGCCCCCCCTAGCGGGGGTTTTCGGGGGCAGCGCCCCCGAAGCTAAAAACAGATGTAAAATTGCCTTGTAAAAGTATAGTAATTTCTAGTCAATCTGGGTCGTTCATTAGGCAAATGATCTGACGGTAGAAGTTATGTTTAGATTAGGGGTTTTTGCCCTAGAAGTCAACCCCTCGCTTTTATGAGGGTATTGTATTGCGGCTGTGTATGATATGTGTATTCTCGTAGCGAGAAAAAAAGAGGGAGACTGTGAGAGAGAACAGAGGATATTACAGCAGATCTGCTGTAGGTTTTGTCTCTTCATTTTGTTGGATAATAGAAAGGAAGGACTCGTTGTTCGGGGTGGACGTAGCCCAAACTGGGTGAACCACGTATATCTGTGTCTCTCTGGTTTTATGTGTTTTGTGTGCTTTTATTTTCTGCATATTTTATGTGTTTCATTGCTCTGTAATATATAATTTTCTAACATTTTTTAAGAGACGGAGGATCAAATAAAGAGAGTAGGATAATAGAAACATGATTTTTTTATGTTTTTATAAACTTCTCTCTATCAAATCTTGTGTTTATTGAATCAGTAAGCTCACTTCTTCCAAATAAAATAGAGGATTGATTTCAATTACCTGGCAAAGGAATTAAACAGAGGTAAGTCTCACTACTATGATTGGATCTAGTACTTGAATTTTGTTTTCAAAAAATGAAGTTGGTGGCAGTAGAGGGGTACATCAAATGGTTTTCAGACAATATGAGATCAAGAATAGAGCCTAAATATTTTCAGATTGAACATTGAAGTAGAGACACAGTTGAGAAACTTTATCAATCAGGCTTGATAAGGCTTCCTTCAAAAATTAAAAGGGCATAATGAAGATATCACAGGGGAGTTTATAAAAAAATGCAAAAAAGATCAAACTATGGTGGGTAGTTTACACATTCCTTTAACTCCAGAATCTATTTCTGAAGTCCTAGAGTTTCCATTATCAGGTGAACTTTACCAAAAAGGATTGCATTTTAAGGACATGGGTTGGACCTTCTTCCTGGATAAGAACAAAAAGGGTTCCATTGATAGGACAAAGGGAATTCCAAAGTAATGGTTCAATGAACCTTGGGCTGAATTATTTTTGATAAACCAAAATTTATTCACTTGTGATAGCAGACATAACATAGTACACATATACCACATTAAGTTGCTACAACATATCAAAGGAGATATCAGGATCAACTTGCCATACTTCTTTTATAGAAACTTGATGAGGATGATTGAAAGTGTAAAATATGAAACCAAATCCAAGGAATCCCAAATTCATCACCAGGGACTAATAAAAATCATTGTTGATTACCAGCAGAAAATCAAGGGTATGATTTGGAAATATTTCCTGATTCAAAATAAGTTTGTAGAGCAAGCCATAAAAGAAAAGCTTTAACCAATGCAGGAAATAAGAAATACAGTGAATTCACCTCTCTATCCAAGAACCATATCAAATAAACAACATGAAACAATCATGGTACAGAGTGAAAGATCATTTTTGACCATTTCTAGGAGACATAAAAAGAGGAATTCAACATATAGAAGAAGCAAAGAAAAAGAACCAAAAGTGAAATCATAGAGACATCTCCTTTAACCAAACAATTCAATGAAATCCTTGAGATATTGCAGCAAGAAGTTTATGAAAACAATGTATAAAGAGACTCTTATTTTGAAAATGATGAGGTTGAGGCTACTTCAGTTGCCAAAAATACCAAGGAGGAAGACAAAAACCTTAGCAGGATCAGAGAGTTAACTGATAATTTGGAGGTAAGCAAAATAATGGAAAGGCACCTGAAAAGAGAAAATGAAACAAATAAGACAAATAATGAAAAATTAATTAAATAAAATGAGAATATAAGTGAAGAAATGGGAAAATTGAAAGCCAAAAACAATCTTCTTTACATACAAGCATTCAGGTGGCTTAAAGAGAAGAATTTTTGGAAGGCCAAATATGAGAAATAGAAGGTCAAAGCCTCAATATACAAGGAAGAACAATGAAAAGCTATGGATTCTCTTTACATGTAGCACAGAAGGAAGTTTCAGGGTTAGGATCAACATCAGCATTAGAACTTAGGAGGTCCAAAAGGAAAAAGCAAGCATGAGGACATGCTTGAACATCAGCTTGGGAGATGTTGGCCCTCATTTTTTATCTCTTTTTGTTTATGAAATAAATCTTATTTACCATAATATCCATATACACACCATCATATTCACCTTATTTTGACCAATAAATGCATATACAGGTATTTAAATTAATTTTTTCAATTCTTAGAATTTTTTGTAAAAATTGAATTTTAAGTGCATTTTTGGACTGCATCAGAAATTCCCATAATGGCCTCATGGTTTGCATATTTTCGAGACACTTGGGCTAGAGATGGATAGATTTATAGAAATATTGGGAACTAATGTTAAGTGTACACATTTTTTTTCAGTCAAACTGAGCTTTAATAGGACCGGTCAAAGGCGGTCAAACAAGACCTATTTTTATGGAGGATCCCTAGGAACTAGGTCGAAATTCTTATTTTATGGGATTTTCTAGATTTTGATGGATCTGATGGATGAATTAGAACTAATTAGATAAGATAAGGATAGCCATGGATATAAGAGACATTTTATATGAATTTTTTGGATATTTTATCTATTTAAGCCTCAAACTTTGAAGGCATTGATATGTAGTAATTGTATGACTTAACATTAATATTTCTAAGACTTTGGAAAGCTAATTGAAGATTTGTTATATTCCATTCGCTACTTTTATATGTTGATTGATTGACTGAGTTTTTAAGTATATGAAAGCACTTTCAGTGTGAGAGGCAAGGGTGGAGGGCCCCCACACCGAGCTAAGTGCACTCCTAAGTTATTTGTAGTTGCAGTTTCTGAATTAGTTTGTTTTATGATTAACTTGTTGATCATATTTATGTTGATGTTTTATGAGTGTTGATGAGTCTAATTATCATTCTTATTCTGCATATGAAAGGCCAATCAAATTTTTAAGTGAAACATTCTTTCTATTTGATTAAGATCATAAGCTAGAATTCATCTTTTCATGCTTTCCAATGTTTATTTGAATTATTTTTTTCTAACAATAGCATTATTGATGAATGAATCTATGATGAAGGACAATCGGGATCTCTTCAGTTAAGATCCTCTTCAATTATTTTTTCACGCATCCTAATCTATTGCTTAATTAGTAGTTTTTGATTTCTAATTCATGAAGTAATCATGTTAGAGAAGGAAAAACAAATCTCTTAAGCTAGGAGATTCTTCTATTGTTGATTGCACGCCTGAATTTAGAAATTATTTAAGTTAGATTTATATTTGTAATATGAATTTCCTTAATCGTTGATAAATCATCTTCTAAATTGATCATAACTGAAACCCATATACTTCGGGGCTACTTCTAAGTATTACTAAACCATATTGATAATAAATACTTGCATTGGTTTACCTAGTAAATTGACCCAACAAGCTTCTACAGGATTTTGATGACCTTCAAGATTTGGTAACAAGATTTACTTCAATAGTCAAAGACGCTGATCTTCAACAATCAGTTGAACTATCTACTTTAAATGTAGCAGCTTCCTCTATAGCTTCTCAGTCTTTACAACCTAAGTCATCTAGTCCTACTGCTTTGGTGATTTCCACCACTCCTCATTTATTTCCTCATAAAAGTAAAAAACCCCCATCACATTTACCTATTTCCATTATCCACCCTAATTCACCTCATGCTCAGCCTCCCCCACTTATCGTTAATCCCCCTCTAGTCCCTCCTCCACCAATCATGGCAGCACGGTATACTCCATTGGTGCTGCATGGACCTCTGAAACATGCCATAGGATTATCAGTAAAAAATTCTACAATTTGATGGGACTGGTCCTTTAACAACACAACAACATATCGACAAGATGAATGATTGTTTTGACCTTCAATAAGTAGATGATGAGAGTGTTAAGTTAAGAATGTTTTCTCAAAGTTTAAGTGGAGAAGTAAGGAAATGGTTTAAAGGTTTGACTGCAAACAGTATTAATGATCTTCCTGCATTCCATCAGACATTCCTTAATAGGTGGGAAGTTAATAAAAACCCTATTTGTATTTTATCTGAATATGAAAGCATTAAGAGGTCTCCAAGAGAAAGTGTTCAGGATTACTGCACTAGATTCAACAGTTTATATAATGCAATTCCTGCTCACATAAAACCTCCACAAGGTTTAGCCTTAGTCAAATTCCCAGATGGTTTTGAGCCAGAAATGTCTTACCAACTCAGAGAAATAAATTCAGCAACATTAGAATAAATGCAGAGGGATGCAGTGTGTGTAGAATCCAATCTGTTGGCAAAGAGAACAAGAGCGAGAAATGAGAGAAGAGTTCCCATAAGAGATGAACCTACAACTTCCTCAGTTGATGCCAAAATAGATGTCTTGACAAGAACTGTAGAAAGAATGATGGAGATTATTAGCCTAAACAAGAGGACTGCTCCTAGAGAAAACAAATCTGCACCTCAAAATCGTAATCAAAATCCCAAAAGAAATCCTCCTCAGATAAGACAAAGAGAACAAAGAGGCCCTGATCAGCAAATTAGGCCTCCATTTTAGGATAATTATGTTGATGAAGATGGGGAAATAGCTGAAGAGGTATAAGAAAACCAAATAAATTTAATGGGTGTAAATGAATATGATACTGTTTTTCTCACTCGGGAGGAACAAGAATCGTTCTTATTGACCCAAACCAAACTTGAAGTAGAATAATCTGATGAATACAAACAAGGATTTGAAAATGCCATCATGGAATTCCATAGGCAGTACAATCTTAGGAGAATCAAAAATTTAGACACCTTCAGTAAAAATAATACTGAAAACTCTGCCAAAAAGGTCTATGAATATGATCCTAAGAAAAATACAGAAAGTCCTAAGAAAGATGTAGATAATTCAGGCAACAAGACCATAGAAAGCCCTGCTAAAAGAACAGTTGATATTTCTTCCAAAACTGCACAAGTTGATGTCCCTACGACTATTCAACAAACAAAACTTGCCACAAAGGTAGCTGCTGAAAATTATGATTCTTCAAATCTGCTTAAGAGCCAAACACCATTCAGTATTGAAAATGAACTTTCCAAACTGAAAATTTCTATCCCCTTAACTGAATTAATAAATAAAAATGTGTACAGGACTCAGGTCATGAAATCGTTAAACATAGGGGAAAACACAGATATTGTCAATCTGAATGATGATCAGCCTGAACTTTTGTTTGGACCAGAATTTGATGGTAAACCACAAGTAGGAGGTGTCCCTCCATTTTTATTTCAATCTCAATGTTCATGACAAGATTCTTCACAATGAAATGTTGGATTCAGGTGCATCTCATAATTTAATGCCAAAATTTGTTATGGAGAAACTTGGCCTTGAAATTACTAGGCCTTACAAAGACTTATATTCATTTGATTCTAGCAAAGTTAAATTTTTAGGTCTTATTAAAGATCTTTGTGTCACTTTAGCTCAAATCCCAGCTAAAATTCTAGTAATGGACATACTAGTAGTTGACATTCCTCCTAAGTATGGCATGTTGTTGTCACGCTCATGGGGAGAAAAGTTACAGGGAACTCTTCAAGTGGACATGTCTTATGCCACAATTCCAATATTTGGTCAAAAGAGAAGATTGTATAGGGAAACCTTGATGAAATATATGGTGAGTAGCTAAGAGAAACCACATAACTACCCCCCTTACTATGTTCATTCTGACCTTGACTCCTTCATTCTTTATAATGATGGAGACATTGATGCACAAGTTACCAAGGTAGAAAACAACTTTGTTGAAAAATAGGAAAACCCAATGCAAATTGTACCACTAAATACTGAAACTAATCCTTTTTGGAACATGAGTTTTGATGGTTCATGTGGAAAAGCATGCTCAAGGGTTCGTGTTTAGGTGAGAAATACAAAGAATAATCATGCAGAAGGTCATTCCTACAAAATTAACTTCCAGTGCACTAATAACATAGCAGAATGTGAGACACTTCTCTTAGGATTACAATTGTTGAAAAAGTTAGGAGCTAAAATAATTTATGTTCATGGAGATTCTAAATTAATCCTAAAACTGATCAAAGGAGAATATGCTACAAAAATCCTACATTGAGAGCATACAACAATGTTGTGCTTGAATTTCTAAAATGTTTTGATGAATATGATTTTGCTGTCATTCCACAAAATCAGAATATTCTAGCTAATGGTTTGGATTTTTCAGCAAGCACTTGTAAGTTTCCTCATCCCAATAGACAATATACAGTGGAAGTTAAACACCACTCAGTTGTACCTGATAACATGAGATAATGGCAAGTTTTTTGGGAATCACAAACAGATTGAGAGTTTCTTACAATAAAAGGATGAGTTTGAAGATAGTTGTATAGATTTAGATTGTGAATTAGAAAGTCAAATTGATGTACAGGTTAGTATAGATAAATAGTTTGATATTTCTGATGTAAATATTTCAGCAATAAAATTGTACATCATAATTGCATGAAAAATATCCAAAAAAAAGAGGAATTTGAAGTACTTCAGCTGAATAATAATGTCCTACCTAAAGGTCTTGTCCTATTAGAAGAAATTTTGTATTTCAACGATGTAGCGAAAAAGCCAAAAATAGAACCCATAGGAGCAAACATAGAAGAGTGTAACATAGGTAGTGAATAGAATCCAAAAATGATAAAATTGTCAAAATCACTACCTATTGTTATGAAACAAAAGTACATAGCCTTGTTCAAAGAATTCATAGATATTTTTGCATGGAGTTGTGAAGATCTGAAATCCTATGACACTAGTATCATGCAACATAAAATACCAATCAAAGAAGATAAAAAAGACCATTTAAAAAAAAGTTATGTAGGATAAATCTTGTCCTAATGCCTTTGGTTGAAAGAGAAGTAAAGAAAATGTATGATGCTAAAATCATAGTTCTATTAGATATTATAAATGGGTATCTAAAATTGTGCCTACAAGAAAGAAAACTGGAGAAATCAGATTATGCAATGATTTCATAAATCTAAACAAGGTCTCTTTAAAAGACAACTACCCACTACCAAAAATGGATCACATATTACAAAGGCTAGTGGGATCTAGTAGTATTTCTTTGTTATATGGTTTCTCAAGTTACAATCAAGTCTTAGTACATCCTGATGATCAGGATAAAACCGCCTTCACTAGTCCGTGGGGAACTCTAATGTATGTGAAAATTCCCTTTGGGTTGATGAATGTCGGAGCTTCTTTCCAAAGAGAAATGGATATTTATTTTGATAATGAAATTGGGCATTTTATTGTAATTTATATTGATGACATTACTGTCTATTTTAAAACTGAAGAGGAACACTTGGCACATCTAAGAATAGTTTTTGAAAAATGTAGAAGGTTTAGCATCTCATTAAATCCTAAGAAAACACTTGTTGGCCTTGAAGAAGGAAAGCTTCTTGGTCATATTATTTCTAAGGATGGTATTAAGATTGATCCTATTAGGATTGAAGGCATACTTAAAATCAGTCACCCAATAAATCCTAAAGAAATTCAATCTCTTATTGGTAAAATCAACTTCCTAAGGAGATTCATTCCTAACCTTGCAGAAATTCTTAGAAACATAACCAACATGCTCAAAAAAAATTCAAAAATCAAGTGGAATATTGAAGCTAAACAATTTTTTGATTTTGTCAAACATGAATTAACAACAGCTCTTGTGCTAATCAGCCCATATTTTTCCAAATATTTCATAATATCTTCCTTTGCTTCTGAACATACTATTGCAGTTGTCTTCTTGCAAAAAAAACAATGAAGGATTTGAACAGCCTATTGCATTATTTAGTAAAGCTTTAAGTGGTGAATCTTTGAAATACAACATTATGGAAAAACAGACATTTGCATTGGTTAAAGCAATAAAATATTTTAGAGTATATATTTTACACTCCCATGTTATTTCTTATGTACCTAATTCAGTGGTCAAAGACATTTTTAACACAAAATGGACCTGATGGAAAGCAAGAAAAATGGATTTCCATCATTCTGGAATACGATTTAGAAATCAAGCCCACCAAATTGATTAAAGGACAAGGACTAGCCAAACTGATGGCTGAGTCAAATTTTCAAGCACTGGATATCAATATGGTTTATTCATTGTATGATCAAGAGGAATAGGCGACTCCACAAATTGATGAAGAATTCATAAACCCCCCCTGGTATGTAGACCTATTATATGTTTTATTCAACTTAAATTATCCTCCTGGTCTGACAAAAACAAAAGCAAGATTTATGAAATCAAAAGTAGTTAAATTTTTCATTCTAGAAAATGTTTTATACTGGAAAGATGTTGGGGGTATTTTACTCAAATGTTTGTTAAAGGATGATGCAGAAAAAGTGATGCAGGAGTTCCATGTAGGCGACTGTGGTAGACACCTTTATTGGAAAACCATTGTAAATAAAATCCTTAGGGCTGGTTTATATTGGCCAACTCTATTCCCTAACATACATAAGATGATAACTTCCTGTCATAAATGCCAAATATTTGAAGGAAAGAGAAAATTGTTACCCCTGCCATTAAACCTATTTCTGTTGAAATCCCTTTCCAATAGTGGGGATTAGATTTAATTGGTGAAATTCATCCTCCCTCCTCTGCTCACCATAAATGGATTCTTAATACAACTGACTACTTTACCAAATGGATAGAAGCCACTCCTTCTAGAAATGAAAAAGATTTTGTCATTATTAAATTCCTTGAAACTAATATCCTTTCTAGATTTGGTTGTCCTAGAAAACTCATCACAACTAATGTTGCAGCCTTTAAGTCCAAGAAAATGGTTGATTTCTGTCATAAATTCCACATTACTTTGGGACATTCAACAGCTTATTACCCTCAGGGTAATGGGTTAGCTAAATCCTCAAATAATAGTTTGGTAAATATCATCAAAAATATATCATAAGATAACAAGAAATCTTGGCATAACAAGTTGGTCAATGCACTTTGGGCTAACAGACTTACTGCCAAAAAATCAATTGGCATGTCTCCATACCTATTGGTCTATGGAATGGATGCAGTTTTTCCATCCTCTTTAGGGGTTCCAGTCATGAAGATCATTCAAGAAATAAAAGTTGAACCAAATGATGTACAGAGAAGGATCAATCAAATTATTCAATTACAACAATCTAGAGAAGAGGTCTATAACGGGACCCAAATTGTTCAGGAAAATATTAAGAAGATCTTTGATAGAAGAAAAAAGGCTAATGATTTCAATCTGGGAGATAAAGTGTTGAAATGGGATTCTAGAAGAGAAGAAAAAGGTTAACATGGAAAATTTGACAACCTTTGGCAAGGACCATACATTATTTATGCTTTTAGGGGAAATAATGCATATTTCCTTAAAGAGCTAGATGGAACAAAGATACCTGGAGGTCTTGTCAATGACAGGATGCTAAAGCATTAATTCTCTTGAAAATACAGTTTTATCCTTCATCATTATGAATACCATAGTTTTTATAGTTTGTGATTGGGTAACTCATTAACAAAGGTTGAAGCCCATAGAGAACTCCCTAAGCCTAGATTGATGAGCTATCATAAAATAGAAAAAGAAATCAGATGAAGACTTTGCAGAAATGGAGTACTCAAGGCTACTGATCTTATGTTCTTGACACTTCACTTGGAGAAGTGCCATCCCCAGTTGGAGCCATTGTTGGGGTCCTATAAATTATAGGATCTCAACGTGATTAAGTATTTTATAGTTGCAATTTCATATTGTACATGATTCTCAATATTCAAATGATTTCCAAAAAAATATGAAAAAAAAAGAGTATGTTGAAAAAAGAAAAAGAAAAAAAAATTGAACAGAATGAAAGAAAAGAAAAGAAAACCCACAAAAGAATAATATTGAAAGTGTTGCAAGTAAAAATACCACTACTCATAAGTTAGTTTGTTCAATTCATACAGTTTAAGCATGATTGAACAAGTTTGATTTTTTTTTAAATAGGTTAGTGAATAAATACTTACCAAACAGTTTAATCTTGGTAAGTTAGTAGCTAGGTAGAAATGAAATTGATTCAACAGTGTAATCTGAATCAATAGGTGGAATAAGGGATAGAGTAGGATAGATTTTCATTATAAAAAAATTATTTGGGTCTGCTAGTCCAAATGCACCCTACAAAAGAGAAGATGAAAAAATTTTAGATTAGAAAAAAAGGGTAGGTATAAAGAGAAGGTGATTTTGGGAAAGGACATTAAAACTTTATCCTAAGTTGCATAGGAATTTTATATGTTAAAAAGGCAAAGGGATGAATGTTTATATCCTAAGTTTGAAGATTTGATTCATGTAAAGGTCTTAAAGCATTATGTTTTTGTTTTCCAAACTTTTCATCCATTCATAAATATCCCGAGCATATTTTAATCCATTCTTCGTCCCCACCATTCATCCCGTCACATCAAAATTATTCCTTTGCCACCTTTCCTGTCATCTAAACTAATCCCCATTGATCGGACATCTAATTTTCATCTTCGCCCCCCCCCCCCCCACACCGTCCGAAACTTATTTTCGGGGGGCAGGTCCGAAGTCAGTGGTATTGGAACAGGACCCACAGCATACGTGGCACACGCAGGCAAGTTTTCACCCCCCCTCACCAAAGCCATTTACCGCGCACTACCCCCTCCGAAAGCGGTACTCTCCACTAACATAAAACCACCCTCCTAACCGTTATCCTTCCGCCTTTCCTATCGTGCCACCTCATCCCTCCATTTTCCATCCAATCAACTCCGCTCTCACCCAAATCAGTATGTTGCATAATTAAATGTGTTTAACCATTAATCAACGGACTCGCACCGTGAAAAATGGGAAACTAGGAAAATTCATAAAATGCCTTCCTCCCACCTGTTTTAAACTTTACTATGCTCTCTGATTACCACCCCTGCAACAAGTTTTTCAATTTTACAGGTCAAGCGCAGCAATCCCATTTTTTTCTATTGTTTCATTGTCTTCCTCGCTTCAATCCTGCCTATGCACTCTACAAACCTGCACCATCAGCAAAGTTAATCAATTCTGCAACCTAAACCAGACATGTCGCCTAAGAAGAAAGGTCAGGAACCCTTCAATCCTATGATTCACCCTCCTATTGACCTGGATCATGTTAGCCTAGTAGACAAGGACTTTAAAATCCATGAGACACTCTCTGAGTTTGATCTTTTTGGTGTTTACTGCTGGTTAGAGGATAAGTTGATAGATGGTGTTGATGACATTGGCCTGTGGGACACAAACTTACCCTATTACATTTTCCCTAAAACCCACAGTGGCCCAAAATTCATCAGAAGATTTTGTGCATGTTATATCCCTAACTAGAGAGTTGTTATTGCCCCTACAGGTGAAGTTTTGTTCACAATTAATGCCCAATCCATCAACCAAATGATGCAGGTACCTTCAGCAGAAAAAAAAAAACACCATTTTCCTAAGAATACCTCATAGACCTATACCAGAGGATATATTTTGAAAAAAGAGCCAAAACCCTTGATTTATTCTTAAATAAAAATACTCCACTACCCAAGAAAAATCCTCCATATCCCTCATCCTTATTCCCTGAAATAACCAAACAAATAGCCACAGTCCTAGCATATATTCTTGGGTATTACTCTAACCAATGGATAGATGAGGCAATTATAGGCTTTTTTACTATATTTTCCATAGATTCCAAGTCCCCTATCATGTTTGATTTTAGCCAATTCCTAGCTGACAATATCCATGACCAATTTGTGAAATTCCATATAGAGGAAGTATTTAAATACACTTATGTTATTTTTTATATGTTTTTATATATTCAGTCAAAAAAGTTTCAATTTTCTATGAAGAATATGGATGAAGATGGACACCCACAGTCTGTCAATTTTTGGACCACCCTACTGATGATAGAGCAAGAGGAATATAGCTACAAGAAATTTATTGAGTTGTTTCTACATCCTGCCATGGGTATTCTAAATGGCATAGTTGAGCCCAAAATAAGTGAAGAGATTAAAAGAATTATGCAACTTTCAAATCAGGCCAGAACAACAGACCGGTATTTATACCAGAATTATACAGAGTTGAGAGTATACGGGTGTGAATTTCCTCCTTACAAGTTACCAAAATTCCTCCCAATGATGATTTTTTCCCTTGAGTATATCAGACAAATGTTAAAGTTTGATGAGGTGCATTTCATCTTAGCAAAGAAAAAATCAAAGTTCAGGATAAAGTATGGGATAGGACCATTCATATGCAATAGCAGGGCAGTAGGCGAGGAAGATAATAAGGTACTGAAAGAAATGAAGTTTTCTCCCATATTTACATGGTCTTATGACCCATTTGGGGCCGTTTCTAAACTAAGGGTAGAAAACAAGTCTACACCCTACATTCATACACAAAGGCAAAAAAAAAAAAAATCAGGAATCACAAAGAATGGGCAGCGAATACTTTGCAGGAGGTAGAAGAGAAGGAAATATCTACTTCGGGATTACAAACCCTTGTACCACAGCAAAAACATAGCAAATAATATCAACAATAAGCCATAGGAAAGAGGCAGAGGGAAGATAAGTCAATTTCAGTGTCTGATACTTCTAATAAATAATTCAAGATGAAGTATAGGAAAAGGGATAGGATACATGTGGACATTGATCAAGGCAAAGAGACAGAGTAGGAGACCATCATCAACATCCTAGATACTCCTGGATCATCTCCAGTGGGAGGAAAACCCATCTCTTCCCCTACTACCTCAACTACTATGCTAAATCAGCAGCAGGCCCTTCAAACATCCACATCTAGTGTTGTTGCAGGAGAAAGGGAGAAGACAGTGTTTGACACCTTCAAGGAAATCAAACAGAGGAATTAAATTTTAAAGAATAGCACCTACACCCAATTCTGGAAGCAAACCTATAACTCACATAGCATATTATTATCATGTTTTGATTCAGAGAAGGGGAAAATGCACATGGCATTCCTGGAGGCTCAAATCTCAAAACCTAAGATGTCAGTAGACTACAAGCAAAGCTCATTCAAATTCAGCATCAAGGACATTCATCCCATCGACTAGATGGAAATACACAAACATACAGGTGAAATGATCTCTTCCACCTTAACCAACACAGTAATGAATTTATCTAAGTTGCAGGTTTCCTTAGAAAATGTACAGTCACAACTCAAGATGGAAAATATTTTTTCTATGTTCACGGATACAAGGATAAAATCCTTGGATGATTTGGTTGTAAGGATAGGATATGACCCCTCAAATTTGCAGGTTGTGGAGGATATAATTAAGAAGAAATAAGTAGATATATCAGCATTAAAGAGGCATTTGAATATGTCATCCATAGAAGACCAACTTACAAAATAAATAGAGGAGATAGAGACCCAAAAATCGGAAATGATGAAACTCATCATGGAGCAGACTGCCCAACTAAAAAATATGGAGATTGAGATGGAAAAAATGGTCAAAAAAAAAAAAAAAACAGGCTACGAAAACTTATATTGTTCCTATAGAGGTTGTACCCCTTACAGCCATTGTTTGGAAGGTAAATCCTCTCTGTGGACAGAGACAATCCCTCTAGCCCTAGAGTGGGTCTAGCAACAAAAGGACAAGCTAAAGTGTAGGTTCCTAATTAATGAATGAAAAGGACGGGGTAGATTGACCTACTTGGAGTCCAACGTTGTCTTCGTTGTGGTGGTGGTGGCCTATTGATCTCTGTCTCAACAGGTCACATTCCTTCTGCAACAGTTCTTGGATACCTACACGAAGATCAGCAAACAAGAGCAGCATACAAGACAATGCTTTCATTCATAATCAACTAACCAGTCAAGGAAGGTTAAGCATGTTGCATCAAATAAACCATATTAACACAAGATGGGAGCCAGACAATATTCATGTCTATATATAAATAGAAGAAAGATTTACAACCAAAGCCTTGACATCGCAGCATCCTCCAACGGGGTTCAGTTGAAGCCTGTCTCGAAGGATCAACCAGGCATTCGGATGAGGTGAGGACACAAGCCTAAGCTCTCTCAACAAAGGTCTTTTTATTTGTTCTATCTCTCTAGCGAAATGTTCAGGAATTCTCTTCAGCCTTTCAACTATAATTGTTTAGCTAGTGTATCTATGGGAGATAGCTTTATTTATAGAGGGAGAGGAAGAGGTTGGGATCCCTACAATGGTGGAAGGGAGGCATTATCCCTTGGGAGGTTTCCCCAAAAGGTGGAAACAAGAGGCCAAAGGAGGGGGTTTGTGCTTATTCAGTCGAACCACTCCAGCCGACTCGCCCACGAAGTTGTTAGGATAGAAACTTTGCCTCTATATTTTAAAAAAAATTCCATAAATAGAATGGCACGGGTAGCTCACTGGGATAGAGAACCAATGGGCACAGGGCCCAATGTTAATATTCCTCATTGGCGCGAGGGCATAACGGTATACTAGTGCTAAGGCAAAAATATGTGTTTCTGATGATCTGCTCAGGGAATTTTCAACAGAAGGAATGTTGTCCTCATGGCAAGGGATGCAATGATGGTCTTTGCAAGGCATGACACTTTTTATTAGTCACAAAAATTATCCTCCAATGTGTGGGATGGGGATCCCACGGACAATGATAAAATGTTGTGTAACATATGTCCCCTAAAGCATGAGGTCTGAGAGAGAGGGAGGAGTGAAATGCTTTATGAGAACGCGTTCGAACCAAACACCATAGTTGGAAGACCTGCAATTACAAATACAACTAATATATCAGATACATGAACATGTGGTATGGGCACAACCATCCATAATAGAGTACATATATAAACTAAGATCCGAGGTATAGATGCAACCATCCAATAGTAGGGATCAACAAATAGATTCATGTATGATCACAGCCATCCAGTCAAAAGAGTCATGCATAAAGTCATGATAAACCATAATATCCCGCAGCTTGGATCTTCAGACAACACCCAGGGTCTTGTGCTCCATCTCGACCTGAACAAGTACAAATTCAAGCATGCGAATATGTGAGCTGAAGTCAAACATGAAAGAAATCACCTGATTACCAGTCAGTGATGAAAGCTATTAACAGGCATGAGAGAAACCACCAATAATGACAATGGATCTCAGGGTACAACAAGTACAATCCATGGAATGTGAATAGTGATCTAGCATCAAACACCCATAGAATCACTCGATCGAAGGCCAATAATGTGGACATGTCATCGAATGCGAAGAAATTTCCATTGAGGCATGCAAGCTCCAAGGTACCGGAAGGGAGTCTCTAGATCAACTTCCTAGATAATGAGCTGAAGTCGACAGGAAGTGACTCGATCGAAGGAGGGCCATAATGTTTCCCACGTCATCAACATGAGATAGAGGAACATGATGATAATGAATCAGGACCAAACAAAGAATCAGAGGGAGGTTGGAAACTGTAGAGGAAAACTTCTCTTGAACATATCAGCGACACGACTCTAGATTTGGCAGTATTTGACATCAAGGGATCTGAAGTCAAGATGACGTGGCAAAGAGTAGATGAGAGGTCAAAACATATTACCCAAACCCATGGAGGAAAAAATGACGAAATGAGATGTCCCCAACCCGACACTAATGCAGATGAGTGTCATGTTCAAAAGCGACATACTGCCGACACAACTAAGAACTAGTTTCATTTTCCCCCACCATTTCTGGTGAGTACCCCAATTATTTTTTAAAAACAAGCTTGAAGGTGATAGCATATGCTTGTAATGTAAGTTTTTCCTTTGGAAAAATCCATCCTAGTACATTTTACGAGCCCTAGGAAGGAGGAACTCAGGTACGTCATGGTGACAATTTCCAATGTCATCAGGGTTTAATGAGTCTAACAAAGGAAGAACTCAGCATCTTTTCATGTTTAGAGAGTTTAAAAAGAAATGGAAAAGAAAACTCTAGCATGTCCCTTTTTGTAAATAGTCCCTCATATCCAAAAAAGGTAGAAAACAATATCTGAAAGAACCTCTTAGTCATGATAGGCTAAGGTATTCCTTTTTCATAAATAATCTATCCCAGCCCGAAAAAGGGGTAAACGTATACTGGGTAGATATCATTTCGCATCCATTTGATGAGTTCAAAACGACAAGAGTCTCGGCACTCTTTTTAGTTTTAGAGAGTCATAAAAGAGCTAAAAGATGACTCCAATAGTGACTTTTTCATGTTTTTATCGAATCTGAAAAAGTATAAAATACAACTCGTTACTTCATCACTATCTTATAAAAGCCCTGTCACTGCACAAGAGACAAACGTAAAACCCATTTCTCGAAATAACATAGCGAAATAATCGAAAAAATATGTCTTAAAACCTAATTAGGTTTTTTAAAAGTTATAAAATTCCAAAAATGGTAAAAAATAATTACTTTTCACTTTTACCTCTTGTAGAGCAATAGTTACCTTTTTTACAGTGTGATTTTGCGGCGGCGATAACGGGAAATCTGGCAGACCAACCTAGAATTCGTCAATTCCAGGTAAGATCCGACATCCTTCCCTACATTTTGATTCCGCTTTTATTTCCTGCAACCCCAAATTTGGAATTCTATGGGGGAATTTGTAAAAAATAGGGCACGGCATTTTGTGCGAGTATCAGGCACGGACTCGCGCCAATCGCCCAATTTTCTGAACTGGGGTGTGCCAACCGTGCAAACCATTTAAGCTTATGAATGCAAGCAAGTAATCCCAATTTCACAAATCAAAAGCTATTAATTCGGCTAATGAATTTCATATGAACATGTTTGCAGGTGTGAAGCGGAAAAATAGTGATCGAATGGAAGGAACGAGAACATAGTGAAGAAGGCAAGCATGCCATGGAAAATGAAAGATGCATGGAAGCCCTCAGAGACTGTGGACTGAAAAAATTCTTCATGAAACCATGCCTCAAAGCTCAACCGGAGCTGTTGCAATACTTAATCGGTATCTAGGATGAGGATCAGGAAAAATTCATTCTTCGTGATCAGGAACTCGAGATTGATGTTTCAGATGTTTATTTTATAATAGGACTATCACGGAGGGGGGCAACACCAGTCCTGACCAGCACCCGGCCCACCATGGAGAACATGAGCATGGTGATCAACAGGGTATGTCAATGGGGCATGGAAAGGATCAGGAAGCAGGAAAGTGGATATCCAGACTATCCCAGACTTGGCACTAAAGGTAGTGCTACACACCATCACACGAGTTGTGGGATCGCAAGCACCGCACGAAGAAACAAAGTCACAGCTACTTTTGGATGTAGATTTTTTGACACCGACCCTCTACAATTGGGCAGAGGCAGTGACAATAAACATGAAGCGTCAACTGACAAACTGCAAGAAAACCAAATTGAAGCAATTTGGATATGGGTCCATTCTGGTATCATTCTTCTTGGAACGACTACCAATATTTCAGCGACAGGAAGTGATAGTTCCGACACCACCAGCACAAGAGCCAAGGATGGCCCATTGGGCAGCTCTGATGCTAAGGTCAGGGGGCGGTCAACAGATGTCTTGGAGACTAGAGTTCTTCGATAGGCTCCGCCGACAGCTGATTTTCATCGAGGATTAGCCCTACACTGGCACATATTTCACTGGTGATCTAGATCTCCCACTCCTAGAAGGAGAGGATTTGGATGAAGCACTTGGTAAGACACATTTTTTATTTTCACGAGTATTATGATTTTTTTTGTTATTCACGTTCTGACATTAAATCCATGTGTTTGCAGATGTTGGCCCATAGAGACCTGTAGGTATGTCTTCGATAGTGAGGCAAGTTCCTCGCGACTTTGATATCGCCCCTCATGGTGAGGGAGGCGAGGAGGAGGAAATCGTGGGCAACCTAGAGGGAATCTCCCGCGGGATCCCGGATTATGCGCGATTCAACGATGTTCCTCATGCATACTAGAGACACATTGTAGGGGTGTCAAACCGAGTTCACTGCTTGCTGAGGTGGCTTATACGGGCAGTGACATGCTATCATGAGAATCACACCGATTAGACACCTAGGTTTTATTTCTGCATAGTTTTTACAGACATGATGTCTCAGGATGTAACAGAAACACACATATCTTTTGAACTTATGATGCATACTGATGCAAACATTCGATATATATATATACATATAGATATATACATCTATTTTCCTATATGGGTCTTTTCATGTGATGATGATTTTACAAATTACGCAAATGTCTATCTAATACAATGTTAGCCACCATATCAGTCAATGCATTCATTCACCTAGGAGTATGTTGATATGTAATGTAATCAAAATGTCTTTTCAGCAAACGAACACATGAATACAACCTTAAAATTTGAGGGTTTCTAACTAAATAATGTCCATTAAGTTGAAGAACAAAAATTTGTGAGTCTAGATTTACAACCAATAAACATATGCCGAGGGTAATCGTCGCGGTTAATAGTTCAATGACAGCACTATACTCAATGACATTATTTGTAGTGCGTCCTAGACAGATACCTTGTAGATATATCAACTCACCAGTAGGATCATAAATCACCCAGGCTGCTGAAGACAAGTTCCGGGTATTGCGGGAAGCACCATCTGCGAAACCGACATAAGGGGTAATATACATCTACACAATAAGAAACAACCCAATAAGTAGGAAAACGCTTGCAAAGCACACTCTGCCAAAAATGTACAAAAATGAAAAGAACACCTATGTACACAAAACATGCACGAATGACTCATGCATAATATTTTTTAAGATAGAACCCATTTTTGGGTTGATCTAGAGGATGACCTTCGTAATCAATGAGCTCATAGGCCCCATTCCGCAAGACATGTTTACCAATGTAGGGCCCATGCCACATAGGTTGAAATTTACCTGCCCCCAGCTTCTGTGCAATGGCATAACCAGACATGTGATTACCACAGGCACCACTGTGACAATCATTCAGGGCTTTCTCAGCCTCCTTGAGAGTCAAACACTGGTGGAGAATGTAATCAACTTCGATGCGATAGAGTGTATCTCTGACTATACGATAAGGTTACGATTGATGATGGATATGTCGGTGAGCACCCTTCGTCAACTCAAATCTAAAGGTAGAATTCTGAAGATATACGATGATATCACCGTACCAAGGATCGAGGGTGCTAATGAGAAAAAACGAATTGTCCAGAATGCATTCTTCAGACCCAGACGGAGTGGAGTCAGAGGGGAGGGAGCAGATCAGATCGGCAAAGACTAATGATTTCTTTGACTTGGAAGTAGTAAATTCCAAATTGAAATCTTAGAGGATGACAATCCACTTCGAGTACTTTCACCTCAGCAATTGTCAATACATATATAGGTCATAGGGTTACAATCAAAAATCATAGTCACGGTATGCAACAAAATGTAATGATGAAAACATTGAACTGCTTGAACCACATCTAATGATAACTTCTCGACATGTGCATAACGTTTTTCAGGATCGAGAAGGTTACGAGAGAGGTAGTAAATAACATGCTTGTTACCGTCATCATCATCTTGCACCAAAACCATGGCAATCATGCTGAAAGCGGCGGCTAATTAGATGGAAAAATCGTGATGATAGTTTGGAGGATGCAACAGAGGATCATTGACAAGCAACATCTTTAGAGCATCGAAATACTTCTGGGCGATCTCATCCCAAAGGAATGGGATGCCCTGCTTTAGTAATAGCGTGAATCCTTTAGCCACTTCGGCATAGTTAGGTATAAAACAGTGCAAAAATAGCCTTCCCCTGCAAACTTTGTAGCTGATGTAATGAGGATGGAGATGGGAGATTAATGATAACCTCAACTTTGAGCGGATCGAGGCAAATTCCATCTTTGGAAACGATAAACCCCAAGAGTCTACTGGAATCGATGCAGAAGATGCACTTATGCAGATTTAATTAGATGTTATAGCATCGACAACGAATAAATATCTGACGGAGATGGTGAGGGTGGTCCTTACATTTAGCTGAATGAGTTGGAAGATTATCTAGATAAGGCTGAACAATGTGTTTAATATCACGAAAAGCATATGACATTTCTCACTAAAATGTGGCCCCAGCATTCTTCAAGCAAAAAGGGAGATTCTTATATGCGAAAGTATCCCAGGGACAAATAAAGGCAGTCTTATATTGATCGGTCGGGAGAATGTTAATCTAGTTATAGCCAGAAAATCTGTCCAAGAAGGAAAATATCTCACTCCCAGCGCAGTCATCAATGATTTGATCAATAAAGGGAGTAAGATAATTATCCTTAGGACAGGCCCAGTTTATGTCACGATAATCAACACATACCCGAATGGTACCCTGTTTCTTATCTACAGGGACAATGTTGGACACCCATTCTGTCAAGGGAATCAAATAGATAAAACCATCTTTGAGAAGTTTTTCAACTTCACCCTTAATGCTGGCAACATTTCTAGGGTGCACAGGATGAAGGTGCTGACGAACAGGCTTCGAACCAGGGTAGGTAGGAATCTCATGCACCACTATACTAGGATCGATGTCGGGCATCTCTTCATCGTACCATGCAAAGATGTCGTGGAACTCACAGAAAAGGCTAGTATAAACCTGAACTTCATATGAAGAACATGTGACGTTGATATGGATGTTCTCGACGATTCCTGATTTCACTGAAATGTCGATAGGCATTGTTTGTGTGATATTACTCAAGCTACGTGTTAGGACCCCATAATGTACAATTTTGACCATGTTAGCCACCTATAAAATTTGTTATAGAAAAAGGTGGCTAGATCATTTTTTGAGCCTTCAAGGAACATATTTTATTGCAAAGAGTTTTGGCTCTTGAAGACTCTTAAAGGCCTCATGCCTCTATCCAAAATCTTCCCTACTATGCCCATTTTACACCCTGGAATTCTGCCAATTTCATGAGAGACTGCTGAAAAATCATCATTTTTCCCCTCCTTCCACTTCCAAAACTAACCTCATTTTTACCCCTTTATTCTCCATAAAAAATCCTTCATTTTCATATTTTTCTCCTTTCC
Source organism: Pinus albicaulis (assembly GCA_034641835.2). NCBI lineage: Eukaryota > Viridiplantae > Streptophyta > Pinopsida > Pinales > Pinaceae > Pinus > Pinus albicaulis. The sequence continues at coordinate 128,487,034 of CM076583.1, forward strand.
CCTCCCTCAAAACCCCTTTGATAATGTTTAAGACTCTTTCTTTGCCTTATCAAAACCCTCACAAACATTGAAACCTTGAAAAATCTCATAAAAACACTTCTTTTTTTTATTACAAACTTAATCCCCCTTGGGCTAAGTTTTAAGCCACTTCCCCTCCATGTGCCTGCACCCTAGAACCAGGTGCTAGACCCACAAAGCGCTTATCACATTGAAAAATCTGAATGCATAAGTCTGTCTGCCATGTTTAAAACTCCGATGCCAATTAGCCCTGTATACTATAGTCCCCGATCATATTTCTTTCCATGTAGCCCAAGGCCCCACAATCGGGTGCCTATCCACTTCGTATATATAAAACCATCCTGATGCGTAAAACCTTTGTTTTTATTAATATTTTGTGTTTTTTGCAGGGTTTGAAAAGGTTTCCACCAGTGCAAATCTTAATTCGCTCCCCACCATCAATTTGATCTACAGATCGACGGCCCTCAAAGCAATCGCCCCGGTGGTCCCCACCTACAGACACTGTACAAAACAGGAGCAGCTTTTATCGCACCGCCTTTCAAGAGAAAGCTGTATTCCATGTTTGGTCTCAATCAATGCCACAGGTCAACACGTGGCCTTGAGCGGTTTGGAAACCCACTCTCATCGCGCATTAAATATTGACTGTGGGCTCAGCGCGATATTGCTGTATTTCGTCCAATATGAGACCGGATCATCGGACTGTGATTGCACTCAAAAGAAGCTCGAGGGATAGGATAAGGCACGGCGCATTGATCAAAGCATCTCCGCCGTCGATCGGATCTGTAGATCGACGGCCCAAAATCAGTTGCTCTAGTCCCCACAACCATGGTAGCAATCAGCGGTCCCACAGAACCAGTGGTCCCAATGCCTAGTCAGCATACATGTCAGCATCCACGCAGCAGCAACGGATTGGAGTGGGTCTTGTTTGGTTGCCCATGCAGTCATGAAAATCCGGACCCGAGAGCATTATAAAGTGGATTTGAAAGAAATTTCGGGTCACACTCACCCTGACGTCAACATGCCCCAAAACGGACCCGGGGAATTTTATAGGGCGGATTTCATAAGGATTTCGGGTCACAAACACCCTGACGTCAGAAAGTCCCTTTTGTGACCCGAAATGGTTATAAAGCTTGGTTTTATCAAAGTTTGAAGTCCGAGTATGTTGTTTAATAAAGGGTGATTAAATGGTTTTTTCGTTATATGCTGAAGAAAGGCCGAAGGCCGGGGTTTAATTCTCGTGCCTTCGATTTATTGAAGAGAAGCCATCTATGGTTCAAATTTCCACGCCTCGTCAATACTCCAAAGGCACTGATCCCTCATGACCCCTGCGCAGCACTACACACCAACAGAACCCAGTAAATGAATCAAAAAATCAAAGGGTATTAGTGTCAAAGACAGAACGCACCAGAATGGAAGATTGAAGACAGATTTGCGAGGATCATGGCTAAGATTGATTATCAAAAGCCTAATCCCCCAAATTAAAACACAGTTAAAGGAGAATCATAAGTGTTTAACAGACAGAAAGGCCTCCACCACCACATCTGAGGCGAATTGATTCCCCCAGCTACCTTAGTGCCACCTGTGCCTCAAAGAATTCAAATGCAGGCCGAAGTTATTGATCAAGATCAGATATTTGCCTCAGCCCAGCCAGAGAGTGAATTCTGCAAATAAACTTAATGACAAAATATCAGCAGAGTTACTTCAACATAACAGAGAGCCTCAAAAGTCAAAAAGAGCTCCCACCGAGCTTAATTCTTAAATGTAAATTATTTAATACAGAGGACACCTATGTAAGCTTCTTCATCGAGCCCCCCAAAGGCCGAGAAGCCATTAAGTCTGTATTAATTATCTTTGGATATCTTTTATCAGATCTCACCTCCTCATTCTTCTATAAATACTACTGGAGAAGATGAGAGAGGGGTTGGTTGAGTTGGTTTCTGAACTTTGAAATGTAATTGAGCTTGATACTTCTACTTGTAAATACTGTTCACTGGCTCTTGGAGCTCTGCTTGTGATAGATGAGTTAGTCTGGGAAGTGTAGATGATTGCTAAGCTAAAGCGTTGGACTTAAAGCTGTAACTGGTTTGGAGCATCAATACAAGTTGATTTATGGGATCCTGGTCTATGTCGACGGTGATGTTTTTCTCATTGTAACTCATTATTTTATTTTATTTTTCGTTGTGTTCATCTTCTCTTATAAATAACAACATGCATAGAGTTAGGACCCACTGTATATCAGTACCCTTCTCTTACTAAAACTCTTTATCTATATGTTTTCTTCCAAATCTGTGTTATTTAGGAATGATTTAATGCAGTTTAAGCAGTAGGAATGCTGGCGTTCCCTCATCTTGTTGTTTTAGCTAATTGTTATTCTTGAAAGTTATTTTCAGTATATGTTAAGTAGAGATGAACTAAGGAAGATATGGTGTGCCCTGGTCCTATTTTTATCCCCAAAGACTGTCTAAATGTTTCCCTTGGAATGTGTTGAAAGCTAGTTAGTTTAGAAGTACTTACCAGATCTTAGGCCATTCTTTGTTATCTTTGTGTTTGTCTTGAAAGTTACCAAGTAGAGCAGAGCTAGGAGAGGATTTGTGGTGAGCCTGGCCCGCTAGTTTCTTCTCCAACAGTTGCCTTCAAGTTTCCCTTTGTTTTAAAATGTTTTCTATTGAAAGTGCATCAAAGGCTGGCTAGTTTCAAAGTACTTACCAGATCCTAGTTTACTTTCATGTCTTTCTTAAGTGTATGTCAAAATCAAGAGAGTTTAAAAGTACTTACCTGATCTTGGGCTACTCTTTGTTCTTCATCTGTTTAATTCCCCTTCTTTTTGTACCATTTCATTCCATAAATCAAACTTTAAAGAGATCCTTAGACATAGATGACTTGGCCCATGGACCACTCTTGCCTCTTGTTGTTTCAATTAAACCCTATTATGACTCCATAGCCCAATGGACTAAAACCTGCAATTATCTATCTTCCTGGCCAAAGCTTGATCTATTTGCTTGCAAATTCACACCTTTGAAACTCTTTGCATTTAGAACTTTCCACCTCAAACAGTAATCATGCTCAACCATCCAAAAACAAAACAAAACCCTTGGCCTTCATAACTAGCCTAATATCATTACCCAAAACTTCAAAGACAAATCCATCTTTGCACTTATTGGAGAGATCCCTCTCCAGATTCAGGAGGGCTAGAGCCTAGAATCCCAAATTGGTTAAAATTGTTTCTGTGATCGAACTTTTCCAATCTTGCTAGTTACAGATTCCTAACATTTTTGGCGACTCCACTGGGTATCGAACCTAATCGTAATCTATGGTTCCCCTTAAACACTTCATATAACCTTATGAGTAAAAAGAAGCCTTTTCAAGCACTGCCAATAAATGGTAATCATGATAAAAACTTGTTTGAATCAGTGACAAACTAGGCAAACCCTAGGGTTCTCATAAGAATTTATCTAACCTTGAAAGATCAGCTGGCTTAGCCATAAGAGTAGACTATTTTTGTCTCATAACCGTAGCTAAGTTGTGAGACAGATTTAGGACACTCTTAGAAACCACGCATCTGAAAAATAACTCAGAAAACACCAAAAATATTTCATATTGGTATCCAATAAACATGGTGGTGGACCATAAAACCTTTTACCTCCTTAGGAGCTAAAAAATTCCACTTGGCAACTCCACAATCCTCAACAGACCTTAAGACTCCACTGGGAAGAACCCTTATCATTTTAATATCATTCAAACTCAGTTAGAGGACTGTAGGATCAAAATTTGTGTAAACATATTAGTTGACCGTTTAAAGACTGTCATACCTGGTTGAACTTTTCTTGTTTATTTGGGTCTGAATAACACAGCATAGTGGCTCCTAGAAAGATTCATACTAGATCCTACCCTGGCCTAAATCCACCTGAGATAGTTGATAACCCAGAAAGTATCATTAAGAAGTCTCCTAAGATTAAATTATCAACTATTTTCAGATCACCCTTGAGAGCTAGTTCAGTTCCTGAAAATATTTCAGCTCTACAACAATCACAAGTTGACTTAGTAAATTCTTTTAGAACTAGGTCTCTTGATGATTTATATTAGTTAGATTCTCAGGCTTCACTTTCATCTCCGGAAACAAGTGAACATCCTGGTAGCAGAGAAACAAGACCTCCTGATTTACATTTCCTTCACAGCTTAGGTGTCTCTCATCCAAGATCAGCTCAGCAATCTACTGTTGTTCCATCCACATCTATTCACCAAACATCCACTGTCCAAACCTCTCCACTTCAGACCACTTTACCTTTTGTTAATCCACCTCCACCACATATCATGGTAGCATGGTATGCTCCCTTAGTCCTTCCTGTTCCCTTAGTCAATCTTCCACAGGACTATCAGTCCAAAATTCCATTATATGATGATAGTAATGCTACTACTACATCACAACATGTGGATATAAAGATGAATGACTACTTTGACAGAAATGAAATTGATGATGATTCTGTAAAGCTTAGATTATTTACTCAGAGTCTGGGAGGAGAAGTAAGAAAATGGTTCAAAGGCTTAACCCCCCATAGTATCAATGATCTCCAAGCCTTCCATCAAACATTCTTAAACAAATGGAAAGTAAAGAAGAATCCTCTCCAAGTCCTTTCTGATTACAAGAACCTCCATAGAAACATGGGGGAAAGTGTACAAGCTTATTGTACCAGATTTAACAGTGTATATAATGCACTTTCCCTAGATCTAAAACCTCCACAAGGCTCAGCTTTAAACAAGTATCCTGAAGGGTTTGACCCCGAGATGGCCTATTAGCTGAGAGAGAGAGATCCTGCAACTCTTGAAGAGATGCAAAAAGGTGCTCTTGCTGTGGAAGTCAACTTGATGGAGAAGAGAGCAAGAATGAAAAATGAGAAGAGGGTATTCTTCAGAGAGGAATCTACCCCTTCTACTTCCAGTTCAAAGATGGAAAGGATGATGGAGGAGATGATGAAGAAAATGAGCATTCTTGAGAGAGAACAAGCAAGTCAAAACCAAAATGCTCCTCAAAACAAAAACCAGAACCAGAATCAGAATTTTAGAAGGAACCAACCTCCAAACAGACCTAGGGAAGACGATCAACAGATCACTCCTCCCTTTCATCAAAACTATGTAAGTGAGGTTGAGGAAACAGATCAAATAACAGAGGAAGATGATATCAACATGTTTGGGGTAGATAATGATGACTTTGAGATTCATTACGATAGAAAACAAGGTCTATACACACCGTATGATGACAAAACAGGTGATGATGGAAATTATTATCAAGACATGGAAAATGTCATCATAGAGTCTCAAAGAGAATATGACCTTAGAAGCAAAACCAGTCAACAAACTCCCAACACCAAAACCTCTAACAAATCTTCACAAAACAGCACTCCAACCAGGCCTAAAGTTGTCAAACAAAAGGACAAAACAGAAGTTGCGAATTTTGATAAAGGTAGAGAGAAAGGCACTCAAAACAATGAAAAACAAAGTGCGGACCTTAGCAGTACTAATACTTCAGCTAGTACTCCTGTTAAAACCATTTTGTCAAATGTAAATAAAACAAATCAGCAAACAGATGTTGCTGATAGACTGGCAGTTAGTAAGGCCGAGACAAGTTCTTCAAAGAACCAAATTCCTTTCAGCCTAGAGTAGAAAATTTCAAAGATCAAAATCTTTGTTCCCCTAACTGATTTGGCTACCCAGAATGTATATAGAACCCAAATTTTGAAGGCTTTAAACATTGAGGATGATAATGATACATTCAATCTTAACAATGACCAACTAGAGCTTATTTTTGGTCCTAAGATTGAAGGTAGATATCAAGAGGGGCATGTTCCTCCGTTTTATGTAAGTTTAAATGTTCATGACAAAATTTTACATAACGCTATGCATGATTCGAGTGCCTCTCATAATTTAATGCCCAAAGCTGTCATGGAGAGCCTAGGCCTTGAAATCACCAGACCTTACAAATACTTTTACTCCTTTGACTCTAGTAGAGTAAAATGTATGGGTTTAATTAAAGACCTCTACATTAACTTAGCCCAGATTCCAGCCAAATGCTTAGTAATGGACATTGTTGTGGCAGATGTACCCCCAAAATATGGAATGTTGTTATCTAGGTCTTGGGGGGCTAAGTTACAAGGGACTATGCAAATGGACATGACATATGCGACTATCCCTGTTTTCAATCAGACTAGAAGACTTTACAGGGAATCCCATATGCAATACACAGTTACAAGCCAAGACAGACCATAGAACTCTCCCCTTTATTCTGTAAACACAGGCCTGGATTCATTTATCCTTTTCAATGATGAAACTCCCAGTGAACAAGTGACCTTGTCTGATTTAATGACAGATAGAGAGGAGGAAGAAGATAATGTAGGAGTGTCAGAATAGTTTTCTGAACCTGTAAACTCTAGCAAAAAAAACACAGGTCTTGAGCTACAAGTCATCCGTCCATTGCTCTTAAACCTTGACAGTCAAGAAAACAACCCTCAACACAGAGAGAAGGCTGAGGCGTTGAAACAAATCCAATTAAGTGTTGATATTCAAGAAACATCTGAAAGTACTTTAGTTGGAGAGGACAACCCCCAAACAGATGAAACCGAAAACAGTCCTCTGTGGAGTATGTTTTTTGATGGATCCTACACTAGGAACAATGCTGGTGCAGGGGTCTGGATTTTCAACACTGAAAACAACCACACAGAAAGAATTTCCTACAAATTAAACTTTCAGTGTTTGAATAACATAGCGAAATATGAATCCCTTCTCTTAGGCTTACGATTGTTGAAGAAGTTAGGAGCCAAAAGAATCAATTCATATGGGGATTCAAATTTAGTCATCAGGCAAGTCAATGGGGAGTATAACGCAAATCATCCTAGACTTAGGGCCTACCAAAATGACGTCATGGACCTTTTAAAAATGTTCAAGGAGTCCAAACTGATTTTTTTCCCAAGAGAAAGAAATATTGCCACCCACAATTTAGCCTTTGCAGCTAGAACATGCTTAACGCCATATGACACCAAAGACTGCACAACTCAAATAAAATTCAGACTAGTTGTGCCTGATAATGAAAAGTATTGGTAGGTGTTTGACGGAGACAAACAAATAGAAGACTTCATGCAATTCAGAAATGAATTCGAACTAAACAGTTCGGACTCAGATTATGATACAGACTGCAGTGAAGAAAATTTTCTTGGTGAAGAATAACTGTCTCCTGAACTTGCCAATATAAATCTGCTATCTAGCAAACTTGAAAACAAAACAGATCTCAATGCAGAGTTAGAAACAGAGCAGTTAGAAACCCTGCACTCTAAAGATGAAAGTTTTCCAAAGGGTCTGGCACCTTTAGAAGAGTTGTTTGATTTTAACGATGTGGCCAGGAAGCCAAAACTAGAACTTGTAGAGACTGAAGTGGAAGAGTGCAACATAGGCAATGAACTTAAACCGAAAATGATTAAACTGTCTAAAAATTTACCAGCTCACATTAAACTCAAATACATAGAGCTATTCAAAGAATTTTTTGATGTTTTTGCGTGGAGTTACGAAGATATTAAGTCCTATGACACTGAAATAATACAACACAAGATCCCTCTAGAGGAAAACCAAAAACCATTCAAACAAAAACTGCAAAGAATAAACCATGTATAGCTCCCTTTGGTTTAGAAGGAGATCATGAAAATGTATGAAGCTGGTATTATTGTCCCTATTAGATATTCTAAGTGGGTGTCTAATCTGGTGTCAGTTAGGAAGAAAACTAGAGAGATCAGGCTTTGTATAGACTTTAGAGACTTAAACAAAGCTTCATTAAAATACAACTACCCTTTACCTAAGATGGATCATATTTTACAAAGGGTGGTAGGGTCTAGAAGAATTTCTTTGCTTGATGGCTACTCAAGGTACAATCAGATCTTATTTCACCCTGCTGATCAATTAAAGATAGCCTTTACTACACCATGGGGCACTTTCATGTATGTGAAAATTCCCTTTGTTCTAATGAATGCTGGAGAAAATTTTTAGAGAGCCATGGACATAGCATTCTCGGATGAACTCAGCTTCTTGATCATTATATACCTTGATGATGTCACTGTGTTTTCAAAAACATATGAAGAGCACTTAAAACATTTAAGAACAGTTTTCGAGAAATGCAGAAAGTTTGGAATATCTTTGAACCCTAAGAAAACATTATTTGGGCTCCAAGAAGGTAAACTTCTCAGGCACATTATTTTAGAAGAGGGTATTAAGATAGATCCCAAAAGTATTGAGGCCATATTGCAGATCTCTCATCCTCGAAACATCAAGGAGTTGCAATCTTTCATTGGAAATATTAACTTTTTGAGAAGGTTCATCCCCAACTTGGCTGAGCTCCTTAGAAATATCACAAACATGTTGAAGAAGGAGCAAGGGGTAAAATTGACCTTGGAAGAAAATAATTCCTTTGAATTGGTGAAACAAGCGTTAACCAAAACACCGGTTCTAATAAGTCCTGATTTTTCAAAAGATTTTTATATTTTTTCATTTGCATTAGAACATACCATAGCTGTTGTCCTTTTACAGAAAAATCCACAAGGACAAGAGCAGCCTATTGCATTCTATAGCAAGGCTTTGAGAGATGCTCCTTTGAAGTACAACATTATGGAAAAGCAAGCTTTTGCTTTGGTTAAAGCTTTGAAAGACTTCAGAGTATACATCTTGTACTCACACATCATTGCCTTTGTCCCAAATTCAATTGTGAAAGACATTCTAACACAGGAACCAGATGGTAAAAGAGGTAAGTGGATTGTTGTTATCCTTGAATATGATTTAGAGATAAAACCCACTAAACTTATCAAAGGCCAAGGTCTAGCTAGATTAATGGCTGAATCCAACTTTGAGGTCCTCGATATTAACATGTTTAATGCTTTGGACGAACAAGAGGAAATTTCAACTCCCAGTGTTGAAAACCATTTCATCAATTCCTCTTGGTACGCTGATATTATTTATGTTTTGCTTAATTTAAATACACCTCCTGGTTTGACAAAAACAAAGGCAAGGTTTTTCAAATTGAAAGTTGTAAACTATTTCATTATAGATAGATGTCTTTATTGGAAAAATGCAAGTGGTGTATTGCTTAAATGTTTCCCTGAGTATGATGCAGAGAAGGTTAAGCATGAGTTCCATGAAGGAGAGTGTGGAGGTCATTTGTACTGGAAGACAATAGCCAACAAAATTTTAGGGCTGGTTTCTATTGGCCTACTCTTTTTCCTGATATACACAAGATGATCATTGCCTATCATAAATGTCAACTTTTTGAAGGCAAAAGAAAACTGCTACCCCTACCTCTGCATCCAATCACTGTTGAAACTCCTTTTCAACAGTGGGGACTTGACTTCATAGGAGAAATCCATCCAACATCTTCTGCCCAACACAGATGGATTCTCACTACCACAGAATATTTCATTAAGTGGATAGAAGCCATACCTTGTAGGCAGGCCAATTATTATGTTATTATAAAATTCATAGAGAATAATATTATCTCTAGATTTGGTTGTCCTATCAAGATCATCACTGATAATGCAGCAGCATTTGGATCAAAGAAGATGGTTGAATTCTGTCACAGATATCAAATAACATTAGGGCATTCCACGGCGTATTACCCTCAAGGTAATGGACTTGCAGAATCCTCAAACAAGAGTTTAGTGAACATAATTAAGAAACTGTTGGAGGACAACAAAAAGTCTTGGCACACAAAGCTAGTTCATGCACTTTGGGCTGACAGATTGACTTTGAAGAAATCTATTGGTATGTCACCTTTCCAGCTTATGTATGGTACTGATGCAATTTTTCCAACCAACCTTGGTGTACCAGTGATGAAGTTGATTCAAGAGTTGCAAGCTGAAGATAATGACATGATCAGAAGGATCAATCGGACCATTCATCTTCAGCAAACTAGAGAGGAGGTTTATAACAAAGCATTGCAGAAGCAGGACAGCATTAAAAAGCTTTTTGACAAAAGAACGAAGGCCAGCAATTTCAATATTGGGGAAAAAGTTTTGAAGTGGGACTCAAGGAGGGAAGACAAGGGAAAGCATGGAAAATTTGACAACTTATGGCTTAGCCCTTACTCTATTCATTCAGCTGCTGGTAACAATGCCTATTTCTGACAAGAGTTGAATGGAGCAGAATTTTTTGGGGTCCTGTCAATGGCAAGATGCTTAAGCATTACTTCTCTTGATACATTTCATGTTTTGGAAGCCTTTTTATCTTTTTTCTCATTGTACATGCTTCACCCATCATTGCATTCAAAGTTATAAAAATCAAAAATACAAAAACAAAGAAATAAAGAAAAGAGGGCAGATTGTAAAAACAAGAAAGGTACAACCCCCTACCAAAAAGAGAAACAAATCTGAAAGTGTGCAAGCTCAAATGCCACTCCTGAAAAAACACACTTCTAATTATTCATACAGCCTAATCTTGACTAAGTAGCTTTAAATTTTCTACTGATAGGATAGTGAATTCGATTTTCCAAACTGTTTAATCTTGGCTTATCAGTCGATAGATTAGGATAGAAATTAAAGGTTCAAACATGCTCAAAATCTGAACCTAAGTTTCCAAAGAAAATGACTCAAATCTGTTTCAAATTCTGAGTCAAAAAATATGTAAATATGGTTCCAATTAGCTCAAAATCTGAACCAGAGGACAAAGGAAAGACAGCTCAAACAAAGGTCAAAACAGAGCTGTAAAAAAAATGAAGGAAATGCTTTGAAAGATCAGATCCTAAGCCTTCCATTTTGTTTTAATTTTTTGTAAAATAAGATCTATGTGCAGCTTTTTTTTATTGCCATAGATCAGCAACAAGTTATAATGTTCAATCCTTACTTGTATGCTTTTAAATTTTTGTTGTAGAATTTAGAGAATAAAAATCTGTTGGACAGTTTAATCCCAACAGATGGTATATTAGGTAGAGAATCATATGGACTCAACTGTTTAAACTGAGTCCATGAAGAAATAAGGAGTAGAAATAGATTAAATTTCCTGCTTTCAAAAGAATAAAATGTTGTAAAAGAGTTTGCCAATCCAAGTGCACTCTTAAGAGGAAAAAAAGTTAGATACGTACGATTGGGTAGGTAGACAGCTTGTTGATGAAAGATCCATTGCTTTTGTGACTGCTGATATGTTTTCAGAGCAAAAGAAGATCATTCCAAGAAAGAAAGGTAGCCCAATGGATGAGGCAGTGATCAGCCTCCCAGAGAATGCAAGTCTGAAGTTCTTGATGACTTCAAGAAGGCACCATCCCCAAGTGGAGCCACTGTTAGCCACCTATAAAATTTGTTATAGCAAAAGGTGGCTAGATCATTTTTTGAGCCTTCAAGGAACATATTTTATTGCAAAGAGTGTTGGCTCTTGAAGACTCTTAAAGGCCTCATGCCTCTGTCCAAAATCTTCCCTACTGTGCCCATTTTACACCCTGGAATTCTGTTGATTTCATGAGAGACTGCTGCAAAATCATCATTTTCCCCTCCTTCCACTTCCAAAACTGACCTCATTTTTACCCCTTTATTCTCCATAAAAAATCCTTCATTTTCATATTTTTCCCCTTTCCCCTCCCTCAAAACCCCTTTGATAAGGTTTAAGACTCTTTCTTTGCCTTATCGAAACCCTCACAAGCATTGAAAACTTGAAAAATCTCATAAAAACACATTTTTTTTTATTACAAAATTAAGCCCCCTTGAGCTAAGTTTTAAGCCACTTCCCCTCCACGTGCCCACACCCTAGAACCAGGTGCTAGACCCACAAAGCACTTATCGCATCACAAAATTTGAGCGCATAAGTCTGTCTGTCGTGTTTAAAACTCTGATGCCAATTAGCCCTATATACTATAGCCCCCAATCATATTTATTTCGATGTAGCCCAAGGCCCCGTAGTCGGGCGCCTATCCATTTCGTATATATAAAACCATCCTGACACGTAAAACCTTTGTTTTTATTAATATTTTGTGTTTTTTGCAGGGTTTGAAAAGGTTTCCACTGGTGCAAAGCTTAATTCGCTCCCCACCGTCGATCTGATCTGCAAATCGACGGCCCTTAAAGCAATCGCCCCAGTGGTCCCCACGTCTAGTCACTATACAAAACCAGAGCAGTTTTGATCGCACCGCCTTTCAAGAGAAAGCTGTATTCCCCATTTGGTCGCGATCAATGCCACAGGTTGACACGTGGCCTTGAGCGGTTTCGAAAACCCACTGTCATCGTGCATTAAATATCGACTGTGGGCTCAGCGCGATATTGGTGTATGTCGTCCGATCTGAGACCGGCTCATCAGACGGTGATCGCACTCAAAAGAAGCTCGAGGGATAGGATAAGGCATGGCGCATTGATCAAATCATCTCTGTTGTTGATCGGATCTACAGATCGATGACCCAAAATTAGTCGCTCTGGTCCCCACAGCCACGGCAGCAATCAGCGGTCCCATAGAACCGGTGGTCCCAACACTTAGTCAGCATACATGTCAACATCCACGCGACAGTAGTAGATTGGAGCGGGTCTTGTTTGGTTTCCCATGTAATCGTGAAAATACGGACCCGGGAGCATTATAAAGCGGATTTGAAAGAAATTTCGGGTCACACTCACCTAACGTCAGCAGGCCCCAAAACGGACTCATGGAACTTTATAGGGTGGATTTCATAAGGATTTCGGGTCACAAACACCCTGACGTCAACAAGTCTATTTTGTGACCCAAAATGGTTATAAAGCTTGGCTTTATCAAAGTTTGAAGTCCGAGTATGTTATTTAATAAAGGGTGATTATATGGTTTTTCCGTTATATGCTGAAGAAAGGCCGAAGGCCGAGGTTTGATTCTTGCACCTTCGATTTATTGAAGAGAAGCCATCTATGGTTCAAATTTCCGCGCCTCATCAATACTCCAAAGGCACTAATGCCTCATGACCCCTGCACAGCACTACACACCAATAGAACGCAGTAAATGAATCAAAAAATCAAAGGGTATCAGTGTCAAAGATAGAACGCACCAGAATGGAAGATTGAAGACAGATTTGCGGGGATCACGGCTAAGATTGATTATCAAAAGCCTAATCCCCCAAATTAAAACACAGTTAAAGGAAAATCATAAGTGTTTAACAGATAGAAAGGCCTCCACCGCCACATCTGAGGCGAATTGATTCCCCCAGCTACCTTAGTGCCACCTGTGCCTCAAAGCATTCAAATGCAGGCCGAAGTTATTGATCAAGATTAGATATTTGCCTCAGCCCAACCAGAGAGTGAATTCTGCAAATAAACTTAATGACAAAATATCAGCAGAGTTACTTCAACATAACAGAGAGCCTCAAAAGTCAAAAAAGAGCTCCCAGCGAGCTTAATTCTTAAATGTAAATTATTTAATACAGAGGACACCTATGTAATCTTCTTCATCGAGCCCCCCAAAGGCCGAGAAGCCATTAAGTCTGTATTAATTATCTTTGGAGATATTTTATCAGATCTCACCTCCTCATTCTTCTATAAATACTACTGGAGAAGATGAGAGAGGGGTTGGTTGAGTTGGTTGCTGAAATTTGAAATGTAATTGAGCTTGAGACTTCTACTTGTAAATAGTGTTCACTGGCTCTTGGAGCTCTGCTTGTGATAGATAAGTTAGTCTGGGAAGTGTAGATGATTGCTAAGCTAAAGCGTTGGAATTAAAGCTGTAACTGGTTTGGAGCATCAATACAAGTTGATTTATGGGATCATGGTCTATGTCGACGATGATGTTTTTCTCATTGTAACTCGTTATTTTATTTTTGTTTTCGCCGTGTTCATCTTCTCTTATAAATAACAGCATGAATAGAGTTAGGACCCACTGTATATCAGTACCCTTCTCTAACTGAAAATCTTTATCTATATGTTCTATTCCAAATCTGTGTTATTTAGGAATGATTTAATTCAGTTTAGGTAGTAGGAATGTTGGTGTTCCCTCGTCCTGATGTTTTAGATAATTGTTATTCTTGAAATTTATTTTCAGTATATGTTAAGTAGAGATGAACTAAGGAAGATATGGTGTGCCCTAGTCCTAGTTTTATCCCCAAAGACTGTCTGAATGTTTCCCTTGGAATGTGTTGAAAACTGGTTAGTTTAGAAGTACTTACTAGATCTTAGGCCATTCTTTGTTATCTTTTTGTTTGTCTTGAAAGTTACCAAGTAGAGCAGAGCTAGGAGAGGATTTGTGGTGAGCCCGGCCCGCTAGTTTCTTCTCCAATAGTTGCCTTCAAGTTTCCCTTTGTTTTAAAATGTTTTCTATTGAAAGTGCATCAAAGGCTGGCTAGTTTCGAAGTACTTACCAGATCCTAGTTTACTTTCATGTCTTTCTTAAGTGTATGTCAAAAGCAGGTTAGTTTAAAAGTACTCACATGATCTTGGGCTACTCTTTGTTCTTCATCTGTTTAATTCCCCTTCTTGTTGTACCATTTCATTCCATAAATCAAACTTTAAACAGATCCTTATACATAGATGACTTGACCCATGGACCACTCTTGCCTCTTGTTGTTTCAATTAAACCCTATTATGACTCCATACCCCAATGGACTAAAACCTGCAATTATCTATCTTCCTGGCCAAAGCTTGTTCTATTTGCTTGCAACTTCACACCTTTGAAACTCTTTTCATTTAGAACTTTCCACCTCAAACAGTAATCATGCTCAACCATCCAAAAAAAAACAAAACCCTTGGCCTTCATAACTAGCCTAATATCATTACCCAAAACTTCAAGGACAAAACCATCTTTGCACTTATTGGAGAGATCCCTCTCCGGATTCAAGAGGGCTAGATCCAAGAATCCCAAAGTGGTTGAAATGATGTTGTTTCTGTGATCAGAATTTTCCTAACAGACCATACATTTTGTTATCATTCCACTCTTTTTCAATCCATATTTAAAGCTTACACTATCACTTTCATCCATCTTTCCAAAGGTATATAATATTCTTCTCTTTACTATATGTTTAACTTATTTTACATATAATTTTACATTACTTTTATATTTAATCATTAATCAAAGATATATAGTTGCTGAGACAGTTTGAAGACCACAGATAATCTATTATGACTATCTGAAGACCGCGTTGCTGAAACAATCAACATGGTATGCAAATCCCGTTGTTGAAACAGCCCGTGATTTGTGATTTTGAAGCAGCATTTCGAGCATGACGGCAACAAGAAAATACAAGGAAGCTGTTACACGGGCCACTCTGAAGCTAGTACCATCGTAACCATTGTAACATCATTTTGCTATGGAAGAACAGAGAGGTCCTATTTCAGAACAGAAGATCATATTGGGTTTAAAATAGGATTTCTATAATGTAAATCAATTGTAATAGATGTCTCCTCTTTAAAAAGAGGAGATATCAGCATTAGAAGATAGTTAGAGACTACGGGAGGTTCATTTTTTAACAGATAAGGAACGTGACTCTTTTGTAATATGTTGCTTTCGATAGATGAATAAAAGTTTGTTCTGAGCACTTCATTTTAATTCCTTCTTCTGGGGAATCTTGTGAGAAGGAAAGGGCCCGCCTTCTTCACAAGATTCACCCATTTGTCCCTATAGTTTGTTAATTGTTCTTTTCATTCATGCCTTGATTAAACCCTATTTACTGAATTTATTTATGCAACATCGGAATTCTCTTGTTTATTGCTAAGGCTCTGTTTTCATTACTGGTTGCATTGATATCATACAATTCATTCTTGAGAATTTGTGGATTATTTTAATTAGAAAGCTTGTTTATGGAACGAGTGTGTGAAATCTTGGTAATCAGAAATAGGTGCTGAAGATTCCTACTTGGGGAATAGGGTCTTGTTCTCTATTATATCATAATTGGTCTTCCCTTTTGCAGATTTATTTCCTTTCCTAGATCATTTTCTTTTTAATGTAATCCAGGATTCTTTTAATGATAGTCTGCAATAGAATGATTGTCTTTGTTGTAGCTCAAGTAGACTTCAGATTTGTTAAAGCAAGGTGTGATTAGTGTGATTCTTACTACAACATTTCTTTGCTTTTGAGATTGAGCATATACAATGTGTGATTGCCTTTGAAATAAACAGACTTCCTTGGGTTGACAATTTATGTAGCACTTGAATTGTTTAAATTGATAAACAATTAAAGTGACCAACATTTTGGCGCTATTGTCGGGGAAGGCAATTATAGATTTCAAAAGAATTGATGTTTTTCTTCCATATGTGTAGATTGCATGAGAGGACGCGGAACCCATAAGAAAAATAACCCTACAGGTGGCAAGGACAAAGGAAGGGGAGGAAGAAAGACTTTTATTGATGAGATTGTATCTAATGTTGAATCTTCTCAGAGATTAAGCTCTCAAAGGCCAAAGCCTCAACGCTCCCCCCATTCGAATTATGAAACAGAAGAAGTTGTGAGCCCTGAGAATGTTGAGGAACCAGCAACAAGTGTTGAAGAACTAGTAGAAAGTGTTGAAGAACCATTAGAAAGTGTTGAAGAACCAGCAAATAATGTTGAGGAATCAGCAGGAAATGTTGAAAAACCAGTGGAAAACATTGAAGAGCTAGTAGAAAATATTGAGGATCGAGAAAATGCAGTAGGAGACCAAACAATGGAAGGAAAGAATGAAGGATTCTTTGGCGGAGGACAAGTAGATCCTGAAGGAGAGGGAAAAGATGAGAATTCCCTCTCTACCTTAGGATTTCCTATTAGTGATCTCCCTAGAGGAGAAACTCCCATGAAGAATATCCCACTTTCAGCCTTACCTAACCTTCATTATTTATCTTCTGAAGATCCTGACGAATTTATTTTTGAATTTGACATATTATGCAGAAGTTATGATTATGTTACTAATGCCCAGAAGTTGAAGCTGTTTCCTGCAACACTAAAGGGAAATGCACTAAGGTGGTTCATGAGTCTTGGAGGCCATGTAATCACAACATGGGAACAGATGAAACAGAAATTTCTACTTAAATATCAAGACTACTGTCGGACAAGAGAAAAGAGGGAGGAACTATTTAAGATGGTACAAAAGGAGGATGAGAATTTGGAGGACTTTGTGGAAAGACTACAGTACAATCTGCAGAGATCCAATCATCCCGGTGTAAGTAAGGATATTCTTAAAACAATATTACTGAAAGGGGTCAGGGATTATTGTTTAGACATGCTAAATATGCTTGGTAAAGGGGATATATCTAAATAATCATATGATGAAATTTTTGACCTCTGTAAAAGATGTTTAAGAGGAGCTGCAAGGAACAGGTCAAACAGCAGAGATGCCACATATTCAAGAGTTCAGAAATCATCCAGTGGAGGAGCAACAAGAGCCGAAATAGGTAATTTACTCGAAGAATTTAAAACTGAAATGTTAAGTTCTTTTGCTTCACATATTGACACCTTGCAGGTTAAAAAGAAACAAGACGAAGTAGAAGCAGCTTTGGCTGTCTTTTGCCCCAAATGTAGAGATAAACACCCACTAAGGGAATGCCCATTGGACAAGATACCAATTTTCACCCTTTGTGAGAAATATCATGAAACACAACAATGCCCTTCTTTACCAAGAATAAAGGAAGCATTGCAACCAACTAAAGAAGAAGCTGAAGAAGTCTATCTACTGACACAGAGAAGGCAATGGCAACCACGAGGACAAGGTATGAACTCTAATATGCCATTTACATCTTCTAATCGTTGGAACAATTATCCTTCTTTTAGTCAAACAAATTACCCTCCCTTCAACCAAATGCAATACACACCCTTTAATCAAATGAATTACCCACTCATGCGACAAGCAAACCCTCCCTTTTTAGATCCTGCAATGTGGACTCCTTGGCCTCCACAACAACCATCTTATTTTAATCAATGGAATTCAAATTGGAGGGGTCAACAACTCCTATTTCCAAATCAATTTCCTCAAATTCCAACAAACACTTCCTCTACCATCAAGTGCTCAACTAAATAATCAAATGAGACCCTAGCTACCTGTACAACCAAATCCTAACCCCAATAATAAAGTTGTGCAAGTTGTTGATATTCAGAACCAGCCTACATTTCTTGTTTTCCCTACACAATGTAATGAAATTCATTTACAATCTGGGAAAATAGTTGAACCCATTATTGATGATGTTATCTCTTCCGATTCTAATAAAGAAGAAACTGAGAAACATGATTCACATAAAGAGGTACAACCACCCTCTAATAAGGATCTTGAAACAACAGAACCACCATTTCCTGAGCGTTTAGTTTTAAATAGAACACCTGAACTACTTGCTTTTAATCTTCTAGGGGAATTGTAGAATTTGTATGTTAAAATTCCAATTTTACAGGCATTAAGAGATGTACCAATTTATGCCAGAACCATAAGAGATATTTGTGTTAAGAAACCTGGTAGGAAAGCTAAAGATCCCCTTACAGTTCATGTTATGGGTGATCCATCTGCATTAATGTCCGGTAAAACCCCTCTAGTCCAAATTGGTAAAAAAATAATCCCTCAAGTTCTGGTAGATTTAGGTGCTTCTATAAACATTATGACTCTTGAAACTCCACAATTTTTACAGCTAAAGAACACAATCAGAGATACACCAACCATTCTAGAGTTAGCTAACCGTTTTACAATCAAACCAGAAGGAGTTGTTGAAGACTTAGTCATCTCAGTTGAATCCTGGAATTACCCAGCTGACTTTGTGGTGTTACAAACTAAAACAAAGTTGGGGGGGAATCCTCTAATACTGGGAAGGCTTTGGTTAGCCACAACCGATGCCTTTATCAGCTGCAGATCTGGGTCAATGACAATTTCCAATGGATATGAAACTAAACAACTTACTCTCTGCCCTCACGCTACACCCATGATTAATAATGAGAATTCTGTATGGATGGACTATGATGATAATGCTATTCAACCTATTTTGACTATCGGACAAGCTTTAAACCTTAAATATACCACTGAGGATGAAGTAATTAATAATTTAATTTTTGAACCCTCCTCTGTGACTTCTAAAACACATAATCAACTGGCTGCACTTTTGGAATCAGATACCCAAGAAAAGCTTAAATCTGAAGATCTACCTCAAACATTAACCACCATCTCTTCTAAAAGCATAACAATAGAAATCAAACCTGGCAAAACACTGAACATAAATCCTGACCTGATAATTGCTGAAACACAACAGTTAATGAAGTTATTGCTTGAAAATAAGGAAGCATTCGCATGGGACTATACAGATATGAAGGGAATATCCCCTAAATTATGTACTCACCAGATTTATATTAAGGAAGGTTGTCGACCAGTTTGTCAACCCCAAAGACGAATGAACCCTAATTTAAGAGAAATTGTTAAAGAGGAACTTCAGAAATTGCCTAACGCAGGATTTATATACCCTATATATGACAGTGAATGGGTTTCCCCATTGGTAATATTTCCTAAGAAAAATGGGAAATGGAGAGTGTGTGTAGATTATAGAGCCTTAAATAAAGCCACTCAAAAGGATCACTTTCCTTTACCGTTCATTGATCAGGTGTTGGATAGTTTTTCAGGGAAGAAATTATTTTCCTTTTTAGATGGATTTAATGGGTATAATCAAATCAGAATTGCCCCCCAAGACCAAGATAAAACCACTTTTACTAGCCCTTGGGGGAATTTTGCCTATAGAGTTCTTCCATTTGGACTATGTAATGCACCAGCAACTTTTCAAAGGGCAGTTATAGGAATATTTTCTGATATGTTGAATGACTCCATGGAAATATTTATGGATGACTTTACCCCTTATGGTGTGTCTTTCAAAGATGCATTACATAATCTAGAGAAGGTACTCAAACGTTGTATACAAGCTCACCTCTCCTTAAGCACTGAAAAATGTCATATGATGATGAGTGAAGGAGTAGTGCTTGGAAATTTTATCTCATCTCAAGGAATTCAGGTAGATCCATTCAAAATAAAAGTCATTCAGAATCTTCTTGTTCCTAAAACACAAAATGATGTGAGAAGTTTTCTAGGACATGCTGGATATTACAAGAGATTTATTTTTTTAAAAATCCAAAATAGCTTCTCCTTTAATTGTGTTACTTATGAAAAATGTTGAATTTAAGTGGAATAATCTTTTCCAGGAGACCTTTGTAGAACTCAAGCATCAGTTATCTATAGCTCCTATTTTGAGAGGACCTGATTGGGCACTTCCCTTTCATATATCTTCTGATGCTTTAGATACTGCAATTGGAGTTGTCTTGGGACAAGAGGAAAACCATCTTCCTTATGCTATCTACTTTATCAGTAAGAATATGACCCCTGTTGAGCTTAATTATACAGTTACCAAAAAGGAATTTTTAGCAGTAATTTATGCCATTAATAAATTTGGACATTACATTACTAGTTACTCTACTTTTGTCCATACTGATCACTCGGCTATTAATTATTTAATGAACAAGTCTGTCACAAATGCTCGAGTTACCAGATGGTTATTGTTACTACAAGAGTTTGATATTACAATTGTAGATCGACCAAGTAAAGAAAATGTTGTTGTTGATTTCCTTTCACGGTTAAAAACTGATAATAATATTCCAATAGATTATTCCTTTCCTTATGAGTATTTATTTGAAGTATCTGCTCACTCACCATGGTATGCAGACATTTCCAATTATTTGGTTGCAGGAAAGTTACCATCACACCTGTCACATCGAGAGAAAAGAAAAAACATTCAACAAAGTGCTTAGTATAGCTGGATAAGTGGGTGTCTTTTCTACGCAGGACTTGATCATGAAATTCGGAGATGCATTAGAGAGGATGAGGTGTATGATATAGTAAAAGCTTGTCATGATGGCCCTTGTGGAGGGAATTTTGCTGATAAAATAACGGCACATAAAATTCTTAGGATGGGTTATTATTGGCACTCACTCTTTAAGGATGCAAAGAAATATGTTCGGGCTTGTGATAACTGTCAGAGAATGGGTCAACCTAATCATAGAGATGAAATGCCATTGAACCCCCAGGTAATACTTGAACCATTTGAAAGATGGGCCTTAGATTTTATAGGACCCATTAATCCTCCATCCAACCAAAGAGTTTATATATTAGTCTGCACATATTATATGACTAAATGGGTGGAGGCCAAAGCACTTCTTAGAGCTAATGAAGAAGCTATCCTAGCTTTCCTATCTGAAGAAATCTTTGTTAGATTTGGAATCCCTAGAGAGATAGTTACAGATGGAGGACCTCCTTTCAACTCTCGTGGTTTCAAAGCCACCCTTCAGAAATATCATATTCATCATAGAATGACTACACCATACCACCCCCAAGCCAATGAGCAGGTGGAAAGTACAAATAAAGTAATAGAAGCCATTATAACCAAAACAGTGAAGGATAATCAGAAGGATTGGTCTCAAAATCTCCCTAAATCACTATGGGCTTATAGAACTACCTGGAGAAATACTATAGGATTTTCTCCCTATGAATTGGTTTATGGTAAAAGTTTTGTTTTTTCTGTGGAATTTGAAATTAAAACTTTAAGGACTGCTTTAGTTGTTAACCTTGATTTGACTGATGTGCAGACAACTAGGTTGCAGCAGCTTCTTGAACTATATGAAAAAATATTAGATGCCATTCATCAGACAACTATGATCCAACAACAAAGAACAAAGTGGCATGATAAAATAATCAACCACAAGCATTTCCAAAAAGGTAATTGGGCTTTATTGTATGATTCTCGGTTTGAAAACTTTCAAGGGAAGCTACGTACAAGATGATTGGGACCCTATGAAGTAGATGTTGTTTTTCCTAATGGAACAGTAAGGCTCTTAACAATTGATGACTCTAAAACACCACTACTAGTAAATGGTCATCGGCTTCGTTTGTACCAGTGCCCTATCTCTAAAGAAAATTTTCAGGGCACTTGCATGGCAGATGCACATTATCTTTTTCTAGGGGAGTCTTCTGCTCCTCACTGCATTTAATAGTTTTCTACACTATATTTTTTTAGTATTATATTAGATTTCTTAAACTAATAATCCCTGTCAAGGGTTGGCATGTTACAATTTTGCAGATTCTTGATTAAGGAAGGACTTATCAAGGAAGGACAATTTCATCATAAGAATATCCAAGCTTCATTTTGAGAAGCTTTGCTTCCCTCATGTTGGGTATGTGTTATATTCTTTCCACGACTAAGCACGCGCGGGGGGGTAAGAGGGGGGGCAATAACCCCCCCTTTGCGCTGGGCGCAACGAGGGGGTCACAGGGGGGGCGGTAGCCCCCCCTGTCAGGGTTCGGGGCAACGCCCCGGCGAAAATTTTTTGGTCCTTAATTTCCGGCGGGTAGTCCGCGTCCATGGTTTTGTAGTATTGAGGTGCGTGGGTTTCGGCCCTGGTATTTTGTAGATCCGGTCAGAGACTGCGGTTATGTTCCTAATCCGGGAGTTTATGGATTGGGGTTTATGTATGCTTCGGCATGTATATATATGTGTGTTGTAACACTTAAAGGAATATAATGAAAAAATCAAGTTGGTCGTCCCGTTGGGATCCGGGGGGAAAATCTACGTGTTTTATCATTTTATGTTTTATGCTCATATTATTTTATTTTATTTATAAGATTCGTGTAGATAATTTCTTTAACATTAAGGGTTAAGGCACACACATACATTGTGTTTGGTATCGAGTTGCCGACTTCAAGGGGATGCCTTTGCTGCTGAGGGTTTTTTGCTCGGGCCTAAGGTAGACCCTGTTCAGTGGGAGATCTGCGGGATCGATTCTTGCGGTGAAAGAAGATGGCGAGCGGTGGGAAGATAGAGATCGAGAAATTTAATGGTCAGAGTTTTGAGTTATGGAAGCTCAAGATGGAGGATCTGCTGGTGGATAAAGATCAGTGGATCACGGTAGATCTAGGTACTAAACCAACGGCAATGTCAGATGAAGACTGGAAGAAACTGGATCGGAAGGCTAAGAGCACAATATGGTTGTGTGTCTCAGATTCAGTATTGTTGAATGTATCTGGGGAAGCTACGGTGAAGACCTTGTGGGACAAGCTATGGACTTTGTATCAATCTAAGTCTCTGGTGAATAAGTTGTTCCTGCGGAAAAAGCTGTATAACCTGAGGATGAAGGATGGAGACTCGGTGACAGAGCATCTGAACGCCTTCAATACTGTGGTAAGTCAGTTGTCATCTGTTGATATTAAAATCTCAGATGAAGATAAGTGCATCATTTTGTTGTGCTCTCTACCAGACTCGTGGGATAGTCTGGTTATTGCAATAGGTAGCAATACAACTACCTTGAATTTTGATGACATTATCTCAGCCTTGCTATCGGAGGAAATGAGACGGAGAAATATGGAGGGTCAGAATGGAGATGCCTTATCTGTACAAGGAAGGTCCCAGAACAGAAACAAGAATAAGGTTTCGAGTGGGAGATCTAAATCTAGAGGGAGATCTAAATCTTCTGGAAAGTTTGTAAAGGTGTGCTGGAAATGCGGAAAGGAAGGGCACTACAAAAAGGAATGCAGATCTAAAGCTCCTGAGAAAGGAAAGGGATCTGATGAAGGTCCTTCTGCAGAGGCAAAGACCACCTCGGATGAAGGTGGGGATGTGTATTTGGCTTCTTCTTTAAATACACATGTAGATCATGAGTCATGGTTGATTGACTCAGGTGCATCCTTTCACTTCACTCCCCATAGGGAGTGGTTCTGCGAGTATGAGAAATATGATGGTGGTGATGTCTTCCTAGGGGATGATAGGAAGGCCAGAATCGTCGGACATGGAAAGGTCAAGCTGAAGCTGCAAGGTGGAAGGATTATAACACTTCCTGGTGTTCTGCATATTCCTACATTGGCCAGAAATCTGATTTCTGTAAGCAAGATGGATGATGCAGGTGTAAAAACAGTGTTCGAGAAAGATGCCTGCAAGATGGTTCGGGGAGCACTGGTATTAATGCGGGGAGTTCGGGCTGGAACTCTGTACAAGCTACAAGGTAGCACTGTTATTGATGGGTGTAACAGTTCTGTGGTTCCTGAAAGTGGGACGGAAAGTCTAGCTGTCTCTGGAGAAAAGACCATGCTATGGCATCAAGGGCTTGGACATATTGGAGAGAAGGGCCTTCGGATACTGCATAGAGATGGTATGGTAGAAGGTATGTCTAATTGTTCTCTGGATTTCGATTTCTGTGAACATTGTGTATATGGGAAACAAAATCGGGTGAGTTTTCCTTCTGGTGCTAAGAGGGCAAACAAGATATTAGAACTTGTGCACAGTGATGTGTTTGGGCCTGTGTCAGTTCCATCACTGGGAAAGTCTGTGTACTATGTTTCATTCATAGATGACTTCTCAAGGAATACATGGATATATTTCTTGAGAAAGAAATCTGAAGTCTTTGACAAATTTAAAGAATTTAAGGCTCTGGTGGAAAACCAGACAGAGAAGAAGATAAAGGTGCTGAGGATAGATAATGGTGGGGAGTTCTGCAAGAAGGAATTTGAAGAGTTCTGTAAGAAGTGTGGTATAGCACGACAGAAGACTACTCCATACACACCACAGCAAAATGGAGTTGCAGAAAGAATGAATAGAACACTGATGGAAAAGGCAAGAAGCATGCTCAGTGGTACCAGGCTAGGACAAGAATTCTGGGCAGAGGTAGTGGAGACTGCATGTTACTTGGTTAACAGATCACCTTCATCGGTGTTGGAGGATAAGACTCCACATGAGGTATGGACTGGTAAGAAACCCTCTCTTTCACATCTAAGGGTATTTGGATGTGATGCATATGTACATGTTCCAAAGGAGAAAGGGACCAAGTTGGATAATAAATCTGAAAGGTGCATCTTTATTGGGTATAAGGATGGTTTAAAGGGTTACAAGCTTTGGAACCCAGAAACAAGGAAGGTTGTGTACAGCCGAGATGTGGTGTTTAGAGAAGTGAAAGATGTTGTTAAACATGAAGTTCTACCAAAGGAACTTGAGAAGATAGAGTTTGAGCTAAAGGAGGATGAATCAGATTCTACAATAGAAGAAGACTCAGAAGATGAAGAGCCAGAAACTCCAACTTTGAGAATATCAGTTCGGGAAAGAAGGCAACCAGAAAGGTATAGTCCATCTGCTTTCTGTTCAGGTTTTGCCTTAACTATAACTGATGATGAACCCAGAACTGTCAGGGAGGCAGTAGA
Organism: Pinus albicaulis; assembly: GCA_034641835.2. Taxonomy (NCBI): domain Eukaryota; kingdom Viridiplantae; phylum Streptophyta; class Pinopsida; order Pinales; family Pinaceae; genus Pinus; species Pinus albicaulis. The sequence continues at coordinate 128,512,160 of CM076583.1, forward strand.
TTCAAAGGATGGAAAACTATGGAAGGAGGCCATGGTTGATGAAATGGCATCCTTGCACAAAAATGATGCATGGGATTTGGTGGAGTTGCCGACTGGAAGGAAGCCCATTGGGAGCAAATGGGTGTTTAAGAAGAAGATGAATGTAGAAGGCAAGGTGGAGAAATACAAAGCTCGGTTGGTAGCGAAAGGTTATTCCCAGGTGCTGGGAATTGATTTGGTGATATTTTTTCTCCTGTTGCCAAGGTTACTTCTATTAGATTACTTTTAACTGTTGCTGCTACATTTGATTTTGAGATAGAACAAATGGATGTGAAGACAACTTTTCTTCACGGGGATCTAGAAGAGGAGATCTACATGAAGCAACCTGAAGGCTTTATGGTGAAGGGTAAGAAAGAACTGGTATGCAGGTTGAAGAAGTCTCTGTATGGGTTAAAAGAGTCACCAAGGATGTGGTATCAGAAATTTGATACCTATATACGGGGACTTGGCTTCACCAGAAGCAAGGAAGATCATTGTGTTTATTTTAAATTAATTGGTGATTGTGTTATATATCTGGTCTTGTATGTGGATGATATGTTGTTGATTGGAAATGACAAAGAAATTATCCAAGATTTGAAGACCCAACTGTTCTCCAAATTCGACATGAAGGATCTTGGTGCTGCAAACTATATTTTGGGCATGGAAATTAGGAGAGATCGGGCAAAGAGGAAGCTCTGGTTAAACCAGAGGAAGTATGTCGAGACTATATTGCAGAGGTTCAATATGCAGGATAGTAAACCGGTGAATGTTCCTATTCCTGTAGGTGTAAATCTGTCTGCTGAACAGTGTCCCAAGACACAAGAAGAAGAGGAGTATATGTTCCGTGTTCCATATGCAAGTGCAGTGGGTAGCCTGATGTATGCAATGGTCTGTACTAGACCAGACATTGCACATGCAGTGGGAGTATTGAGCAGGTTTATGTCAAACCCAGGGAAGGAGCATTGGACAGTAGTGAAGCGGGTTTTCAGATATTTACGTGGCACTAGTGAATATGGCTTGTGCTACAAGGGAAGACCAGGATTGGAAAGAATGTTGGACATTCGTGGTTTTGTTGATGCAGACTGGGCTGGAGATCTGGACCAAAGAAGATCTACAAGTGGGTATGTGTTTAGCCTATTTGGAGGCGCAGTCAGTTGGATGAGTAAAAGACAGTCTGCAGTGGCTCTTTCAACTACAGAGGCAGAATACATAGCAGCCACTCATGCAAGCAAGGAAGCAGTTTGGTTGCAGAGATTGTGTTCAAGTATGGGGTTGGTACAGCAAGCTATAAGGATAGACTGTGATAGCCAAAGTGCGATTTTCTTGGCTAAGAACCCTGCTTATCATTCAAAGACAAAGCACATTGATGTTCAATATCACTTTGTTAGAGATATGGTTGAGGCTAAAAGGGTGTTGCTGGTAAAGGTGGACACTTTGAAGAATGTTACAGATGCATTAACAAAATGCAGCGGGCACCGAAGTTCTGTGATGTGAAGCCCGTGGGTGTTGAAGAATTGGAGCCCGGCTAAGCCTCCTGACAGTGGAAAGAAAAAAATAAGTGGGATAATTTTGGTTATGTGTTATATTCTTTCCAGCCATGTATTTGTGCATGGTTTTGCACATGGTAGGGTGCGATGGTTTTAGGCCCACAGTGTTTGCACGTCAAGGTCGAGGGAACTACGGTTATGTCTAATCCGGGGTTTATGGATTGGGGTTTTTGTATGCTTCGGCATGTCTATATATGTGTTGTAACACTAAAAGGAATATAATGAAAAATCAAGCTGGTCGTCCCGATTTGGGATCCAGGGGAAAATCTCTGTGTTTATCTGTTTTATGTTTTATGCTCTCGCTATTGTTTATTTTCTGTTATAAGATTCGTGTGTAGATAATTTCTGTTAAGGGTTAAAACCTACACCTCACTTAAATTCATTTCCCCATCTCCGAGTAACATTTCATCATTCATTCCCTTCATTCCTTTTTCCCTTTTCATATCATTTTTCCTATTTTTCCCATTTTCCCACTGCTAAAACATCACTTATTAGCAACACTCTCCCTATTTTTCCATTGCTGAAACACCACTTTTAGTAGTATGTCATTCATTTTTCCATTGCTGAAACACCATTTCTTTCTCCAAAAACATGACTATTCAACTCTTTCAGTCCTTCATTTTCACTTCTCTTACTCCTTATGTTAATATTGTCCATTCACTGCCTCTTTCTTATGATCAAGCAGACTCTAATATGATTTCCATTATGTTTCAAATAGTTTCTAAAGTTCTTCCATGATTATTGAGCTATTATAAACAAGCACTATATTTTTCGAATTACAAAACAAAGGTAAATATAAGGTATGTGAATTTTATGTAATACAATTAAACGATAATTTAAAGAGAAGATTTTTTTCATCATGACTACAATCTCCGCACACTCAAAAACATCATTTCACCGTAGTTGGGGGGAAATATCGAAATTATATGCCATCATTTCATAGCATGCCAATTACCGTCATTCTTCCTACCCATTACTTCGCCTCTTCATCGATACTCCATGTTCTCATTTGCAAAGTTTACTATGTTCGAAGTCCAGTAACCCTGCTCTTTGCCTCTGCATTTTACCCAAGCTAGTAACTATGGGAGGACTGGCTATTAGACATGAGCCTGGCTCAATAGCTCTGCTTGAATTATTCCCAGACGTGTATTAGATTTTTTAGCAGGCAGGTTGGGTGGGATATTTTGAGAGACTTCAAGAGTTTGATCCACAACAGGTCCTGGAATTTGCACAAAATCTTCAGGAGGACCATTCTATTGTCCAGGGAGTCTGAATTCCAGTTTCAGAGGGTGATATAGCACAAGTTTTAGGATTTTCGATCACTGGTACTCATTGGTTTTGTCGGAAGCACATCATTCTAAATGCACAACAGGACTTTCTTCTCCCAGGAGAACACATCGAGCTTAAAGGCCGGGGTGTAGGACTTCACTCATTGCCTCCTCCTTAGCCGAAGGTTGCTGAATTCTTCAAACATTGTCTAACTTGTGAAGGTCGCTATCAGGTAGTCTATCAGCACGACTTTGTCTTAATGAGTCATTTACGACATGGTAGACTAGTGAACATTCCTTACTATTTACTTGGATGTATTAGAAATATTTCATATTATTGTAGACGAGTAAAATTCCCACTCCTTTCCCTCACCCATCATCGCCTTTGTCAGCTACGGATTCAGAGGGGTTTTTCTCAACAAAACCCTCCTCTAAACAATTTACCTTTACCTTCTGAGCAAGCTGCCGAAATTCCTCAAGAAGATGTTAAGAACCCCCAAGAAATCCCTAAAATTTCCCACGAGAAACAACCAAAAAATATCCCTGACCCTCCATCTATTCCATCCATAGAACCAGCTAATACAGTTAACATGTCTTCAAGTCCATCTCACTTAGCAGAATCATCCAACCCTACCATCCATATTCCCAATGATGACTCTCAAGTTGATACACCACCATCTTCCCTATTCGTAAAAGAAAAAGGCGAATTGCAACCACCTCTCTGTCCAAAAGACAAACAAGGGTCGTAACTAAAGCAACTACCTCCTCTGATAGCCCTTCTCCTAGAGAAAAACCCTCTCATAAAAAGAAAAATCAAACTGCTTTTTCTGCCTTCTTACCTAGGAGACAAATGAGGATGTCTATTGAATTAGAAACCATTCATATTACCCCTGATCTCACAGCCATTTTGTTAAAACTCCATTCATCACCACCCTTCCAAACCCTGGAATTATTACCAGTCTCACCCCGTGGCACTGAAACACAAGAACCAGATGCCCAGGGTAATATGACATCATTTTCTACATAACAAGTAGCTATCCCACAAGAACTAGCTACTCAGTCAGTAGCTGCTCCATAAGAACCAGCTACTCAGTCAGTAGTTTCTCCACAAGAACCAGCTACTGATGTGCAAAAACTAGACATCCAAGATGCTACTCATTCAGTAGCTGCCACAAAGGAACCAGCTCTAGCTGTCACACAAGAACCAGCTACAGCTGAAACACAGCAATCAACTCCAGAGAAAGCAACTGATACATAAGGCCCAGTCACCATGGCCTCCCTTTTATAGGAAAATGAGTTTTTAAAATCAGAATTGGAAGTTTACAAGCGAGAATTGGTAATGGCAAGGGAAGCCTTTGACAAGGAACTAAATTTTTATACCTTGGCCCATACAGCATTCATGGCAAACAAACATACAGAGAATGATCCATATAAAGAATATATGTGCCATCAATGTGGAAACATCTATCACCAAGCAGGATATAAGATAAATCAAGTTCCAATGCCAGGAGCATCTACATCGTCTACAGTCAAAGAAGAATTCCCTACTATTACACAAGAACCAGTAGGGCCTTCAAAAATTTTAGAAAAAGAAGTCAAGGTACAAGTATCCTGCCCTACTGTAATTGATTCTGCTACTCAGACTATACCTCAGCCTACCACTTGCAATGCCAGAACACAAACTGAACCATGGAAAGAGATGGAAATAATGAACAAGTGGAGGAAATATTATGCTATTTCCCAAGATAAAACTTTACAGTAGCACAAATTGGTTTGGCAGAATCATATATATTCTAATTGGGAGACCTGGGAGTAGACACTCCAGCAATTTATAGTTTACAAGAAAGATAATAAAAAACTAAAAGGAAAACTTCTCCTAATGTTTCAACTGGTACAAAAATTATTTGCCACTAGGAAACCATCTCTAAACTATTCTTTATTTCTCTCAAAATGCCTTGTTTATTTTCAGATGAAAGCAGTCAAAGACAGAAGACCTCATGAGGTGCTTACAGTTGAACAGTTTATGAAAACATTTGCAGAAGCTTCCACCAGTGATCAGCACCTACTATTTGAGTTGTACCTTCACAATGAAGCTATTCCTGAAAACAGACAGATTAATCTCAACCATCTTGTTGGTGATATTTAGATCAGGGAATTTACCTCCTTTCTTGCTAATAAAATTACATGGCAGACCACTTTTCTTGCAACTAGGCACAATGAAGACAACCACCTTATCTGGATAAGGCTAGAACCTCATAATCCTGCCATTTTTGTGGCAGAATATCATCAGTTTTTGCAGAAGCCAGGGATTATTGAACACATACGGCAATTACAGGCTTCAGTACTCCATGATTGTCACCAATTCATCAGGGCCAAGGAAACTGTTTCTCTAAGAGAAAACAATATTTTGTGGCAACTGTTAGCCACCTATAATATTTTGTTATACCAAAAGGTGGCTAAGATCTTTTTTGAGCCTCCAAGGAACAAATTTTATCACTAAAAATTGTTGGCTCTTGAAGTCTCTTGTAGGCCTCATGCCTCTGTCTCAAATCCTCATTTGCTGTCCCATTTTATACTCAAAATTCTGCTAAAAATTCCATGAAAAGAAACTGCTGCAAAGCCATCCCTTTTCCCTTTCTCCCACTCGAAATTAACCTTCTTTTCCTTTCCCTTTTTTCCCATATTTTTCCTCTATTATTCATCTTTTCCTTTCTTCCCTTCATAAATCACCCTTTCCATGGTTAAAAACTCACTTTTTAACCCTTTCGGCACCCTTTGTTTCCATTAAAAAACCGTGAAAAATCATAAAAATACAAGTCTTTTTATAGACTTAAGCCCCTTGGGCTAAGTCCAAACCATTTCCCCAATACGCCCTCATCATAAAAACCAAGCGCCAAACCCATGAAGCGCTAATCGCATCGAAAAGATTCAAGTGTGCATGTTTGTGAGCCATTTCAAAAATATCGATTATGATCAGCCCCTTTGTCATAAACCGCAGATCATATTGTTATTTCATTTACCCGTGGGCCTGCAATCGGGTGCTAAACCATTGAAAAATCCCTCGCCGATCAATATCCTCCTTTGTAAACCCAAAAACCCACTTTCCGAAGTTTTAAGTTAAAAACTTAAATTCACATGATAAATAAAAATGGGCTGATCAAAAAGACCGATCGCGCAATCGCGATCGGAGAATTCACAATGGGTTGATTGAAAGACCGGGCCCGAATGTTTCGATTACGATTGGCCCTAGTTATATAAAGCCCGGGCCCATGGTACTCCATGCACCCAGTGGCCCCGCAATCGGGCGTCAGCCTATCATATATATATTCCGCCCATTTCACTCAAAACCTTGGTTTTTATTGAAATGTATGGGTTTCTTACGAAGTATAAGGGTCCCGCCGGTGCAAGAAAACAAAGGATCTAGACCGTCGATCTAGACCCAATCGAACGGTTATCACCCAATCGAAATGTTCCAATCGGAATGTTTCAATCGAAATGTTTCAATCGCAATGTTTTAATCAAAATGTTTCAATCGAAATGTTTCAATCGCAATGTTTCAATCGGAATGTTTCAATCGAAATGTTTCAAATATTTCAATCGAATGCTTTGTTGCTGCCCTCCCGATTGCGATCCTTCGATTGAATCTGGACCATCCACGTGTCCAGATCGGACGGTCCAAAACTACTCCTCCTTATTTTTCTCTCGCTATCCTTTTTTCCTTTCTATGCAGATCTCCACCGTTGGTTGCCTTCATCCAACGGCTTCGCTCCTCCCCCGCCATCTGAAGCAGTTTAAACCTATTTCCGCAGGATTTCTTAACTATTTTTGTGTTTTGCAAGCGTTTTAATGGTTTTCCATTGTTTAATGAAAGAAAGCCGAAGGTTGGGAAAGACGTTTCCTGCACCTTCGAGCTGTTAAAGAGAACCATCTGTGGGGTTTTGCTCCATTGTTTTCTCAATGCTTCATGGGCATTGATGCTTTTTAAAAGCCCAGCACAGCCTGCACATCGACAAGACACTGTTTTAATTCAAAAACAGTTAAAGAGTATCAGTTTGAAGACAGAGCACAGCAGAAGGAAGATTGAAGACAGTTTTACGGGGATTACGGCTAAGACGGTTATCAAAAGCCTAATCCCCAACTCAAAACACAGTTTAAAGAAAACCTAAAGTGTTTTATCAGATAGAAAGCCTCCACCGCCACATCTTGAGGCAAATTGATTCCTCAGCTACCACCGAGCCACCTGCCGCCTCAAACCTTTCAAACAGAGGCCGAAGTTATTGAAGAAAATCAGATATTCGCCTCCAAGCGCAGCCAGGGAGTTACTTCTGCAAGGAAATCAATGCATAAAATATCTGCAGAGTTACTCCAGAACATACACAGAGCCTCAAAGTCAAACAAAGCTTCCACCAAGCTTTGATATTTATTGTGAAACAGTTAATGTAGTAATCCACCTGTAAATTCTTCCCTAGAGCCTCTCAAAGGGCCGAGAAGTCTTCACTCTGCATTAATTTTCCTTAAGATATTTTGTTAAAATATCACCTCCTCATCTTCCTATAAGTACTTCTACAGAAGATGAGAAATTGTTGGTTGCAGAACTTTGAAATACACTTGAGCTCGAGACTTCTTTTTGTACATAGTGTTCACTGGCCCTTGAAGCTCCGTTTGCGCTAGAGTAGTTAGGTTGAATAGTGAAGATGATTGCTGAACTGAAACATTGGACATGAAGATTGTAACTAGTTTGACATCAATATAAAATTTGTTTCTTGGGATCCTGGTCTTTATCACTGGTGAAGTGCTTCTTTCTTTGTTAATCGTTTTCCTTTCTATGTATGCCATATTGTTCATTTTCCCTCTATAAAGAACAGTTTAAACAGGGTTAGGATTTTCTGTATAGCAGTAACCTTCTCTGGCTGAGAAACCTTTATCTCAATGTTTTCTTCAGATTTGTTTATTTAAGAATGATTCAATACGGTTTAAACAGTTAGGAATGTTGGCGTTCCCTCGTCCTTCTGTTTGCTCAAACATTGTTCTCGAATGTTATTTCCATTATTTGCTATTAAAGTTAGACTAGAGAAGATATGGTTTGCCCCGATTCCTAGATTCTTTTCTCCAAAGGCAGATTCTGAAAGTTTCCCTTGGTGTTGACTGAAAGCAGACTAGGTTTAAAAGTACTTTATCTGATCTTAAGTTACACTCTGTTTTTCTTATGTGTTTTCATACTTTCCGAAGGTAATTATGTGGATTACTGGATTGTTTGTCAATTAAGCTGCTTTAATAAGAACTTGCCCAAGAAGTCTATGGTTAGCCCTGTCCTTGGTTGGTTTTAAAACAATTACTTAAAAGGCTTTTCTTGTTTGGACTGACTATAAATCCTCTGAGAAATTATTATCAGTTTCCACCCCTCCAACATTTTAATGTTTCCATTTCATCATTTTAATCTCAATAATCTTCTGGTATAGATAACTTGCCCCTTGGATCACACTTGATGTTGTTGTTCAATTAAAGCCCAGATATGACTCCATAGCCCAATGGACTAAAAACCAGCGTTATATCTATCTATCTGCCAAAACTGTTCTATTTGCTTCCAACTTCTCACTTTTGAAACTTTTGCACTTAGGACTTTCCCCTCAAGTAACATTTCATGCTCAACCATCCAAAACAAAACAAAAACCTTGGTCTTCATAACTAGCCTAATATCATCACCTTAAGCTTTTCAAAGACAATATCCCTCTTTGTACATATTGGAGAGATCCCTCTCTGGATTCAGGAGGGCTAGATCCTAGGATCCCAAAGTTGGTTGAAATGATGTTAACTCTGTGATTGGACTCTCCCAATCTTGCTAATAAATTACAGAGACCTAACAGCAACAATCCTCTAAGGAGAGGCAGGAGTATAATCCTTTTAGCCCTACTAACCTCGAAACTGCATTGTCTAGAGTACCCAACTACATCAGATGTGTTCAGCAATGTGCTGAAAAATGGATAGGATACCACTTTCACTTTCCTATTTTATGGATGCCAGAAGAAAAATATCATGCTCATTATAGGTTGGATAACAAGGATGAAGCAGCAGCTTGGCAGAGATTGCAAAATGTGCAAGGATTCAGAGCTTTAACAGATAGCACCTTCCATAGCTATTGCCTAAGTAATTTGCATGCTAAAAGCCAGTATCCAGACTCTGACTCAGACTAAATTTGCCTGAGGACATGCAACCCTTTCAGTTGGGGGTGATGTTAGGACCCCATAATGTACCATTTTGACCATACATTTTTTTATCATTCCACTCTTTTTCAGTCCATATTTAAAGCTTACACTATCACTTTCATCCATTTTTCCAAAGGTATATAATATTTTTCTCTTTACTATATGTTTAACTTGTTTTACATATAATTTTACATTGCTTTTATATTTAATCATTAATAAAAGATATATAGTTGCTGAGACAGTTTGAAGACCGCAGATAATCTATTATGACTATTTGAAGACCGCATTGTTGAAACAGTCAACATGGTACGCCAATACCGTTGCTGAAATAGCCCGTGATTTGCGATTTTGAAGTATCATTTCGAGCATGACGGCAACAAGAAAATACAAGTAAGGAAGTTGTTACACGGGCCACTCTGAAGCCAGTACCATCGTAACCATTGTAACAGAATTTTGCTATGGAAGAATAGAGAGATCCTATTTCAGAACAGAAGATCAGATTGGGTTAAAAATAGGATTTCTATAATGTAAATCAATTGTAATAGATGTCTCCTCTTTAAAAAGAGGAGACATCATCATTAGAAGATATTTAGAGACTACGGGAGGTTCATTTTTGAACAGAGAAGGAACGTGACTCTTTTGTAATATGTTGCTTTCGACAGATGAATAAAAGTTTGTTCTGAGCACTTCATTTTAATTCCTTCTTCTGGGGAATCTTGTGAGAAGGAAAGGGCCCGCCTTCTTCACAAGATTCACCCATTTCTCCCTATAGTTTGTTAATTTTTCTTTTCATTCATGCCTTGATTAAACCCTGTTTACTGAAGTTATTTATGCAGCATCGGAATTCTGTTGTTTATTTCTAAGGCTCTGTTTTCATTACTAGTTGCATTGATATCATACAATTCATTCTTGAGAAGTTGTGGATTATTTTAATTAGCAAGCTTGTTTATGGAATGAGTGTGTGAAAGCTTGGTAATCAGAAACAGGTGCTAAAGATTCCTACTTGGGGAATAGGGTCTTGTTCTCTGTTATAGCATAATTGGTCTTCCTTTTTGCAGATTGATTTCCTTTTTTAGATCATTGTCTTTTTAATGTAATCCAGGATTATTTTAATGATAGTCTGCAATAGAAGGATTTTCTTTGTTGTAGCTCAAGTATACTTCAGCTTTGTTAAAGCAAGGTGTGATTAGTGTGATTCTTACTACAACATTTCTTTGCTTTTGAGATTGAGCATATACAGTGTGTGATTGCCTTTGAAATAAACATACTTCCCTGGGTTGACAATTTATGTATCACTTGAATTGTTTAAATTGATAAACAATTAAAGTGACCAACATTACCCTTTGTAAAAAATTCATGTGTCAGAATAGGTGTTTGAAGTGGAGGAGAAGGAACCTGAGATGTAAACCTCTCAAGGCACGTAGACATATCCCCGAGACCAGGCATGAACGAGGAACGATGATGACTATCATCCCACGGAAGATCCTCGAGAGACATAGTTTCCATGATGGCTTCATCGGAGGGAAATTTATATTTCAAGGGATTGGGCAAATCCGAATCGCTGAGCCAAGGGGATTGAGAATAAGTGTCAAGATACATGCTCAAAGGAGCATGATCAAGAGGTAGAGGCTCTGAAGCCAAAATAAGTTCAGAATAGTCTATCTCGATCGGCCTTAACAGCATCGAATCTCCAAAAGAATCGATCTGCTCAGGCAAAGGGATGATCCATGGGTCATCAAACTAAGAGATCATATTAATCGGAATAGTATTGGGTGGACAAAGAGGAAAAATACCCATGAGGGCAGGATATTTGAAGAGACCCGGCCCTACGCTCTCGTAGGGAGTAGGAATTTGATCCACATACAGAACGTTGTTCTCGGAAGAAGAAGTGAAGAATGATAACTGATCAATAGTAACAATCTTTCCTTCATGCGGGAATTTCAAAACATCAAAGAGAGTGGACGAAACGCACAACATGGCATGATTCCAACTGCAACCGAGGAGAATATTGTAATTGAGCTTGGCGTCAACTACTTTAACCTCAACATTGACTGTCTTCCCTTATAATGTAATCGGTAAACTAGTGATAACCCCAAGAGGTTTAGATTCCCTTCCATCAAATGCTTCAAGGGAATTTGGTGATGAATTCATAGCTGGAGAACCAATGGCTTTCCAGCAAGCAGATGACATGACGCACATAGACGCACCCTCATCCACAACCACCCGATGGATATTCAGACCATTAATACCAACTTGTATGATGAGTGAAATTTGGTGCAGGAGTCGTGGGGAAAAATTCTCCAAGTCAAAAGCGAGAAGGCTAGAATCAGTAGGATCAACCCCATCGATCGTAGATAACAAAGCCTTCCATTGAGATAGACAACTCTGAAGTGCTTCTAATGCAGACATTACAGATGGCGCTTGAGCCAGATCCTCAACAATACTGTAACAATGAGTAGCACAGGCATTGGGATTGTAAGAATACTTACGAAGTACACCTTTGGAAGGTGGTTGTACAACAGGCTCAGTACTATGCCTTTCAATCTACAGAGGGCTAGAAGTAGGTGGAGGAGGAGGACCATCAGCGATCTCTTTCCCCACTAACTGACTTAATATGGTATAATATTTCAACCGAGTAGCGATAGAAATGGATGCAGAATCATTCATCATGAAAACCTGAGAGCCAAATGGGGCAGAGGACTGAGGTTTCTCTACCATCTGGGTTTGATGTGATGGAAAATATTCTTTGAGAACAGCCATATTTTCCTGGGTGCCTTTGAGCAATCTACTTACTTAAGCCCGTCGAGGACATTCCATGGTGTAGTCCTCTTCATCACAAATCAAACAAGGGTACTTCAGCTTACGCTGTGAACCATCATTAGCACAAGGTTTAGACGAATCCTGTTTTGAGGTATCGGCTTTGGCCTTACCTTTACCCTTCATTTTACCCTTGGAATTCTTATATTTTGGATTGGCCTGAACGGAATTGACTTCCACAGTTGTACCAAAATTCAGGGTAGGATGAGAAGCAGTATCATTGGAAGGATTATACTTTTGCTTCCTAGGGTTTGAAGGAGAAGACTTCCGAGAAGTCTCAGACACAGAATCGATGACACCGTCGACAAATGGTGTTGTCGGTGCTTTGGAAGTTATAGGTCGAGGAGCATCAGGCAAGATATCATATAATGTGCCAGACTAAGAGTACACAAGATCAAGGTACTGGGCATGAGCAATGGCCTCTTCTTCGGTTACACATGCCCCCATAGCTATGCCTTTAGCAATTTGAATGACAAACGAGGTAGTGCACCAATCAATTAGAAGCTGATCAGGAATATCAAACTTGATCAAGCGATGACAGCACCTCCATTGATGAATATGATCCAAGATATGAGTAGCTCGGTCCTGTTGTTGAGATTCAACAAGATGACAAGCTTAGTGAAAATTAAGCACCTTCACTAAGTGGGGCCCGCAGTCTATTTTTAGGTGTATATCTATTTTTATACATGGTGAGCATATTCTATAAGTTGCAGGATGCTATTTATAGATGGTTGGTCAAATGTGAAAAATAGATGAGATTCTATTTTTAGAATATTGGGCGAAGTCTATTTATAGATCGTCAATCTAAAAATAGATGCATGTCGATTATTATTAGCCCTTAATAATAATTCGACAATAAATATCAACTTATTCTCTTGGAGTACTTTATTTTAGTGAATATATTTAGAAAATTAGTGGGCTGAAGGAATTACACAATTCCTAGGGTGGTTGGTGACTCATCCATGGAGGACTCAGTTATAACTGAAGTGGAAAAGTTGTGACAGAGTTGGAAGAGTAGTTATTGGAGTTGTTATTTATTTTAACTCAGTTAAGTGAGTTAAACCTAGTTGTGCTAGTTCTATCTAGTTCTAATTGAAGATACACTAGTGAGAGTTTAGTGAATTAATTATTTAATTAATTCAAAACTAGAGAATCACTTGCAACTGAACAAATACAGCAGTTAACTACTTGCATTTCAGTTCCAGTGGAGAACCAGTGGAGAGATAGGTGAAAGGGTGAGATGGACTATCTGTTGTGACTATAGTGATGCATTAAATGCATCTAACACACATTGGATATGCCAATGAGGATTGTGCAATTGAGGCAAGGCCAATTCGAATTCATTCAGAGGTCTTCTTCAACAGGGATTGCGCAGTGGAGGCAGGCTGTCAGGAGGCAAGAAATTGGTGCATAGATATGCAAATTTCTACATGACAGTGTGTAATGATTGTTGATTGTATTGAGATCTTGATGTACTAATCTTTGTATGAGATTATTACATGATTCAACATATATACATAATATATGATAGTTGGGGTTTTTAGCTTTAATATTTCCCGTTAAAAAACTGTGTTTATGTGCGATTGATTTTCTTCATGTGTTTGCAATTGGAGATTTAATTTCCACAAAGAATTAAGTGGCAGTGTTATGTATTTAACATAAGATTAATTTTTTAGATCAGTAGAATCTAGTAATACTATCAGTATTCATAAATTTCTACATGGTATCGAAATAGTGTTAATCACTAGAGATTGCAATAGTGAAGCGGTGTTGAGTTTTGTGCTGGTGGACAATTCGAATTTGCTGCAGAAATTTCTTGGTGCGACGGTTGAGTATTCATTGAAATGGCTTTCAATGGGTTGCGGTTGGAGTATGCGCTTGAGGGTATCTTGAACTACATATCTTGGAAGGACAGGATGGAGGTGGTGCTTGAAGATAATGGACTAAAGGAGTTCATCGAGAGCGATGTTCCTAAGCCTACTTCTAGCGATGTTGCATTACTTGACGCATGGAAAAAGAAGGTAGTGAAGACAAGAAGAATTTTGTTGGAATGTGTGAAAGACCATATTTTGTCAAGCCTTCATAGGAAAGCCACACCATTTTCAATGTGGAAGGATTTTATAGATATTTTCCAAAGCAACAGCGACCATAGGAAGTTGGCGCTGAAAGATAAGCTCAGAAAAATCCAAATGGAGAAGGGCAACAGTATTCCAAAATATCTCATGAAGTTTTTCCAATGTAGGGATGAGTTAGGGAGCGTGGGAATTACAGTTGTGGTTGATGACTTGGTGAGCTTAGCTCTCCTAGGGCTTCTAAAGAGTTGGCACAGCTACAAAGACTCTGTCAATGGATGGGAGAAACTGCCGAATTGGGAGCGACTTTGGTCGGATCTTGTGCAGGAGGAGATAAGGTGGAATACCAGGGATGGATCTTCATCGAAGAATGATGATGAAGAAAATTTCACTTTGGCTGCCAAAGAAAGGAAAGGGAAGGGGAATAAATCCCATCCAAAATCCGAAGCTAAAGGCAAGAAGTTGGATTTGTCCAGGGTGAAGTGTTTTCATTGTCACGAACTTGGGCATCTCACCACCAACTGCCCACAAAAAAAGAAGAACAAGAAGGTTGATGGAGCTGTAGTAGGTGAGGCCTTAGCCTCACAATTTGAACTTTATTTCTCTTTGATCGCATGCTTGGTTTCAAGCGCAATGGGATCGGTGTGGTATCTTGATAGTGGTGCTTCCTTCCATATGACGGGAGACAAGGAGTTGTTTAGTGACTTGGAGGAGAAGGATCTCCAAATGCATATAAAGATGGGCGATGATGGTAGATGCAGTGCAATCGGCATTGGAACCATTACCTTTGAGAGGGATTCATGTAAACCATTTCTGTTGAAATATGTTATGCATGTTCCAGGTCTAAAGAAGAACTTGGTCTCAGTCGCTATGTTGGAGGACAGAGGTTATGACGTTGTTTTCAGCGAGGGAAAATATTTCCTGTGACATGAAACAATGGGTCAGACCAAGAGAATAGGGATTCAAGTTAAGAATCTCTACAAGCTGGAGGTAGATGGTTGCGCTGCAATAATGGGCAAAGCATAAGAAGTGGTGAGCCGAGATGAGGGCAAATTATGTTACAGGAGATTGGGCCATCTTCACCACGGCGCCTTGAATATTTTACAGCAGATTTCTACTGAACTTCCCAAGGGTACTATTCCGCAGTCAGATCAATGAAAGGGATGTACTATGGGTAAGTTTATGAAGACCACCTTTCATGAGAAGGAGAACCGTGCTTCGGTGATCCTAGAGAGAATTCACACAGATGTGTGTGGACCTTTCTCAGTTGCTTCAATAGAAAAACACAGGTATTATGTTATATTTGTTGATTACTATTCTCGTAGATGTTGGATCTTCTTCATGCAGAAGAAGAGCGAAACATTAACAAAGTTCTGCGAGTTAAAGCATTGGTGGAGAAGGAGTCGGGGAAGCAATTGAAGTCTCTGCGAAGCAATAATGGTGGTGAATATGTCTCAAATGAATTCTAAGACTTCTGTAGCAAAGAAGGAATTCCAAGAGAACTCATAACGCCTCATAACCCAAAGCAAAATGGAGCCATGGAGAGGAAGAACAGAACGATCGTAGGTGTTGCATGACCAAGGCCTACCGATGCACTTGTGGGTGGAAGCATGCAATACTATGGTTTATGTACAAATTTTTTTCCCTCATAGAGTACTTGGCATGAGTACACCTAAAGAAGCTTTTACTGGTAAGAAGCTTTATATTTCTCATTTGAAGATTTTGGCTCATATGTTTAAATTCATGTGACAAAGGATGCTAGGAAGAAGCTAGAGCCGACTGCAGAAGTTGAGATATTTGTGGGGTACACAGAAACACCCCATAATTATCGTGTGTATTTTCCAAACAGTCAGATGATTGTGGTGTGACAGGATATAAAATTCAATGAGGTGAAAGCCATGAAGTTTTCGCTTGAGAGGTAGCTACACTTTCATGCATAGTAGGAGCTACTTGCTCCCAAAGATGAGCCTCTAGATGTGGATCATCCATAGGACGAGATTCATGGAGTGGAGGAGTCCACTCATGCAAAATCAAACATCAGAACAGGCAGAAAGCATACCACAGAAGCTAAGAGACTGGAGCTTGATGCGGCATAGAATGTAGGAGTCCCTACATCACAGCGCAGATAGAGACAGTCACCTGACTGATTTACTGGATACATCGATCTTATGAGCAAGTGTATCATGACAAAGCCATCTTCTTTTGAAGAAGCGGCGCAGGATCCCACATGGGTAGATGCCATGGTGGAGGAGTATGACTTGATTTTTATAAACAGTGCTTGGGAGATTTTTCCAAGGCCAGTTGGTAAATCAGTGGTAGGTTCAAGATGGATCTACAAGGTAAAGCAAGTTGTTGTTGGGAGCGTCGAGAAGTATAACGCAATATTTTTTCTTGGGGATTCTCACAAATCGAGGGGATTGATTATGAAAAAATCTTTGCACCTTTCGCACAGTATTCTTCCATAAGGACCATCCTTGCTCTCTCAGCACAGATGGATTGGCACATTCATCAGATGGATTTGAAGACTACGTTCCTTAATGGGATCATTGAGGAAGAAGTGTACATTGAGAAGCCTGAAGGATTTAAGATCTTTAGTAGTGATTTTCATGTGTAGACTCAAAAGAGCGTCGTATGGGTTGAAGCAAGCACCATGTGCTTGGTACACTCAGATCGAAAGCTATTTCACTAGACATGGCTTCACCAAGAGTGAGGCGAATGCAAACCTATACCAAATTGTGGTGGAGGGTAAGCTTTTAATCATTTTTCTTTATGTTGATGATTTAATACTAACGGGTGATGAGCAATTGATACACTCATGCAAGGAAGATCTTGCAAAGGAGTTTGAGATGAAGGATTTGGGCCTCCTGCATTATTTCCTTGGATTGGAAATATGGCAGCGAGAAGGTGAATTTTTTGTGTCTCAAGGCAAGTATGCTCAGGAGATACTTGGTAAGTTTCACATGGAGGATTGAAATCCCATGGATACTCCTCTTCCAATAAATTTGAGGAAAGAAGATGCTACATCGGCAGAGGTAGTGGATGCCACTGTTTAACGATAGTTGGTGGGTTCACTCATGTATTTAGTTAATACAATACCGGTCATATGCTATGCGGTGAACCAGCTTATTCAAGCGATGGTTAATCCTACCAATCTCTTTTGGAATGCAGGCAAGCATGTCCTGAGATATCTTAGGGGCACATCTGAGTATGTCTTATGGTACAGACAGATGGATGAGGTGAAGTTGCATGGCTTCACAGATGCAGATTGGGAAGGCAACCCAATGGAAAAAAAGAGCACATCAGGAGGGGTTTTTAGTATCGGATCTACAGCAATTTCTTGGTACATTAGGAAACAAAGATTCGTGCCACTCAGCTCAGCGGAAGAAGAATACATGGCAACAAGTCAAGCTGCATGTGAGGCTATCTAGATGAGGAAGATCATGGTCAGTTTGTTTGGTTCTCATTTAGATCCTACAGTGATACATTGTGATAATTAGAGTTGCAATAAACTCTCAATTAATCATGTGTTTCATGATAGATCTAAGCATATATATATCCGGTATCATCATATCAGAGATTGTGTGCAGTGGAAGATCATGTTGCTTCAGTACATTCCTACGGAAGATCGGGATGTAGATATTCTGATGAAGGCACTCAGCAGGAGAAAATTCAAATACCATAGAGGCAGGATCGGGGTGAAGGATAATACCTATATTGTTGAGAGGGAGTGTTGAGATTCAACAAGATGATGATCTTAGTGAAAATTAAGCACCTTCACTAAGTGGGGCCCGCAGGCTATTTTTAGGTGTATGTTTATTTTTAGACATGGTGAGCATATTCTATAAGTTGCAGGATGCTCTTTGTAGATGGTTGGTCAAATGTGAAAAATAGATGAGATTCTATTTTTAGAATATTGGGCGAAGTCTATTTATAGATCATCAATCTAAAAATAGATGCATGTCGATTATTATTAGCCCTTAATAATAATTCGACAATAAATATCAACTTATTCTCTTGGATCACTTTATTTTAGTGAAATATTTGGAAAATTAGTGTGCTGAAGGAATTACGCAATTCCTAGGGTGGCTGGTGACTCATGCATGGAGGACTCAGTTATAACTGAAGTGGCAAAGTTGTGACAGAGTTGGAAGAGTAGTTATGGGAGCTTTTATTTAGTTTAACTCGGTTAAGTGAGTTAAACTCAATTGTGCTAGTTGTATCTAGTTCTCCCTAAAGATACACTAGTGAGAGTTTAGTGAATTAATTATTTAATTAATTCACAACTAGAGACTCACATGCAACTGAACAAATACAGTAGTTAACTACTTGCATGTCAGTTTCAATGGAGACCTAGTGGAGAGATAGGTGAAAGGGTGAGATGGACTATCTGTTGTGACTATAGTGATGCATTCAATGCATCAAACACACATTGGAGATGCCAATGAGGATTGCGCAGTCAAGGCAAGGCCAATTCAAATTCATTTAGAGGTCTTGTTTAGCAGGGATTGCACAGTGGAGGCAGGTTGTCAGGAGGCAAGAAATTGGTGCATAGATATGCAAATTTCTGCATAATAGTGTGTAATGATTGTTGATTGTACTGAGAGCTTGATGTACTAAGATTTTTCTGAGATTATTACATGATTCCATTGATATACATAATATATGATAGTTGGGGTTTTTATCTTTAAGCTTTCCCGTTAAACAACTGTGTTTATGTGCGATTGATTTTCTTCATGTGTTTGCAATTGGCGATTTAATTTCCGCAAAGAATTAAGTGGAAGGATTTTGTATTTAACATAATTTTAATTTGTTAGATCAAGAGAATCTAGTAATACTATCAGTATTAATAAATTTCTACACCTGTTTCAAGGATGTGAGGAGGTGCGTCCCAGTCTCATAATGAACCGGTAACTAAAAATGTGTAAGAAATGCCATGGCTAAAGAGTTGAAATCTTGAAATATGCCATGAGATAATTCAATGTACCACTTTGCAGCAGCACCAATAAGAGTCCATTGGAAAATACGGAGTCGGATGGAATTTTCAACCCAAGAGTTAGAGGAACACCACAAGTGGTAGGTCATAAGATGCACTTGGGGGTCTTCTCCGGACTTGCCCTCAAACTTAGGACAATCACCAGGAATCTTGGTTGGAACTGGAGACCAATATGGGTTATGAAGAATTGGATCGTTCATTAACTTTGACACATTTGGTAGTTCCAACGTAGCGAGAAATGGTAATTGAGGATTAAAATACATCAGAGGTCTTTGATAAGGACCCATGTTAGCATTCCACCTAGCCTGGGAGAAATTATGCCCCCATATGTTTTGTCCCGGAGGATTCTGACCATAAGGGTTATAAGCCTGATGGTTCTACCCATACTGGGGTTGAGGACCGGGATACTAATTTTGAGCATACCATTGAGGTCCTAGCTGAGAAACGTATGGATTTTGTTGTGGAATGTAAGCATTGCCTTGAAGTGGATTATACACCATCTAGGATTGACTTTGAGGGTAATAAGTGAAACCTTGGGGCGCACTATATACCACCTGATATTGACCTTGAGGAGGGTAAGTAGCGCCTTGGGGTTGAGCAGGTGGACCCTGCTGAGTAGGTTGAACGAGCTATTGAGCTGGTTGAATAGGTTGAACCGGATGTCAGGTTGGTTGAACAGGTTGAACCGGCTACTGAGCGGGTTGAGCAGGTTCAACTAGCCGTTGAGAAATTTGAATCGGCTACTGAGGCTGGACATGATGTCCCTACTGAGCAGTTTGGCATGGATACTAAGGGCCACCAAGTTTCCCTTATGGAAGGGGCTAGCCAGATGGTTACGATGGCCCTAGTTGTCCCTAATAACTAGGTTGACCCGAAGCAAGACCATAGGGTTGTCCTTGCCGTACAAAAGGTTGGCCTTGCTAGATGTAAGGTTGTTTCTGTTGCATAAGAGGTTGTCCCTGTGGTGGATACATTTTCCCCCCAGGAACGTAAGATGCTCCTAATTGATATGGATATTGAGGTGGACCGGAAGGACCATAGGGTTGTTGGACCGAAATTTGACTCTATAAAGGTTGTCCTTGTGGACCATAAGGTTTTCCCTACTGGATAAAAGGTTGTCCCTGCAAGGGTTTTCCTTGTAGACCTGAGGGTTTCCCTTGTATTAATGGCCCTCGATGAGGGACGGTCTGATAGGGATCAGACGGAGGCAGATAAATAGCCTGATTTGGATCGATAGGGGGAACCTAAACGGGGTTACCGTAGACATCATAGTGATGTGGAGGACTGATAGGAGCTTTGGGCTGCTGAGAACTTTGAGATTTCTACAGCTGAACAGCCAACAGATACTCTTTGAAAGTAAGGTCGCCAGGAATAGCATAGGAAGTCGTAGCCACACTAGAAGCAGGTGTGGCCTCCACAGCGCAAGGTTGTGATTTACCCAAATCGAGATTGACAAGTCACGTGGGATTAAGAAAGATAGACCTACGAGTATGAAAATATCCTGACAACTGATGTGTAAAAACCGGTGCAGATGAAGCCACACAAACGGTAGGTTGGACCAGAACAGATGTAAAAATGACCAATGACCTAGGTGTCAAAGATGACAGTCCTAACAAAGGAAGGACCAAACTCCTAGAAGGAGTCAAGGTACTGGATTGTGCTATGGACGCAACACCAGAAATAATCTGACTCAAATTCTGATAACCGGGTGGAAGTGACACTGATGGAGGAGAATATTGATTAGAAACACGCAGAAGATCTTCTGGGAAAAGCTGATATTCCCCTGTAAAAACAGGCATTTCTTCACTGCTGACAGGACTCGAAGAATCCATGTCTGAAGAAACCATAAGATCTTCAAAAAGAAGATGAGGACTAGGAGGTAAGGCAACGGCTAAAAATGGTGATCCCGAAGTAAGAGGAGGGAATTCTTCCTCACTTCCAAAACCAAACCAAGCACCCTAAAGAGGCCAATTGAACTCAACCGACTCTTTATGAGGATCCCAGGTAGCAAGAGGTTGAACACTCGGGAGAATAGGCTGCACAAGCTCGGCAGACCTAGTGGACTGAGGGGTTTCGTAAGAAATGTCAAGAAAAGAACTACCACTAGGAGGCAGTGAAGAAGACGACGAAACTGGTGGTTTCACCATTGTGACAATATTTCAACACAGGTAGGAAAATAAGATAGCAAATTCAAGGCTTCAAGATGAAATCCTAAGGAATGACAAAAACCAGCCAAGTAAAGAACTTATAGAGGAGAGGAATAACCTGTTTCTGAGTTTTTAATCACCCAACGTTTCGAACTGTCTAAGTGAGTCCATCATCAGGGGTAGACATCAAAATTTCTTTGAAAAGTAAAGAACTTTTAACGGGCATGTGATCGTCAGTAATTAATTTTACGACACTGGAAGAAAACTTTGTTGTTTCATGTTTTAAGAGTCAAGAAATAGACAAAATATGACTCCAGTCACTTTCAATTTTAAACAAGCGTGAAAGGACAAGTGCTCGATGATCTCTTCTCTTTTTAAGGAGTCACAAAAATATCAAAATGACTACTCAGGTAATCTAAGAAAGAGGGTGTACCAAGTTTCCGTGAACTTCCATATACACCTTGGTGATAAAATGAAAGAGAAATGACCAAGGACTTAATGTACGTGTAGGTAGTCTCCCCAAATGTTGTGTTCGGTGTATCATAGTTACAGGGCGGCAGACTCGGCTTCCTATGGATAAAATATTTGAACCTATGAGGGTCTCCCTTTATATACGCGATGGTATGGGGAGCACAAATCCGTACTAGTGTTGTCTAAAGCCAGGTGGTGAACGACAGCTACTAGGTTTAACGACGCCAGAACACGTCACTAGCCTAGACCGCTAAAAATGTTTGCGTTAGGTTCCAATGCTTCCTTAGGTTAATTGAATAAATTTAACAGTTGATCTTGAATTAATGTTTCAGTTTCAAGGCCCTACCGAATTTGATCTCAAATTTCCTGAATGCAAGCTATATGCAAAATAAAACCATTTTCCGTTCGATGAATGCTAACTAAGAGAAGGATAGAGATGTTTTAGAAAGCAACAAACAATGAAAACATATGAAGAAGTTCTCTAATGCATCTAATACAATCAAAATGAAAAATGAAAAAACTCTTTCCTAGTTCATCAAGTGCTAGTTATGCAAAAGAACATTTTTTATGCAAATGAAAGAATGCAATTTTTTGTTTTTTTAATGAATGAATCACACAATGCACTAATTACATTAAAAATAAAATCGAACACTAGCTTAGAGCACTATGAATGTAGAGATCTCAAAATTAACAATTCGAAAGCAATGAAGACATAAAAACATACTCAAACCAATGACGCACTCTTTCAAACAAAGTGAAAGCTTTCAAAATGACCCAAACGAGCAATGTGATCTATGCTCGAAGTGATGAGAAGGAGAATCAAATGAAAACCGAAGTGATCATTCAACAAACCAAAAACTCAAAGGATCAAGAAACACTAATACAACTGATCAGGGAATCGAACTGACCAAATCCAAAAAGACTCGAACTTCAATCAGAAGGCTCAGTGAGCGAAAGACACCTAGAAACCCTAGGGCTATGAACTGCACCGATGAGAGAATAGACAAACAGCTGAGAATAAAAAGCCTATAGCAGTAAAAAAAAATTCCAAAAGACCAATTTCAAATCAAGGAACATTCCTAAGTCAGGCACAACTGACCAAAAAACTCAGCAAGAAGGTCAAACCAAATCCTACAGGATTCAGTGCAACTGTGAGGCGGTAATCCATGCCAAACAAGGGTTGGCACTACTGCAACAAAAGCAACAAGCGCCAATTGGCACGACTGTTCAAACAAAACTTGTGCCAAGTTGGATAACTATGGGAGGAGGGAAGAACCAGTGAGAAGAGGTCAATCTTGATACTCTGGAGATGAATAGGAGGATTCTAAACAATTAAGCAAGCCAAAAAAGACAGACAAGCAAGCGAATGACCGAATTCAACTTGACAAGGAAAATTCCTAATGGGAAACGAAATTACTAACTCACACTGATCCCCAGCAGAGTCGCCAATTTGATGGGAAGGTAAATCCTCTCTGTGGATAGAGACGATCCCTCTAGCCCCAGAGTGGGTCTAGCAACAAAGGGACAAGCTAAAGTGTAGGTTCCTAATTAATGAATGAAAAGGATGGGGTAGATTTACCTACCTAGAGTCCAACACTATCGTCGTTGTGGTGGTGGTGGCCTCTTGATCTCTGTCTCAACAGGTCATTGTCCTTCTACAACATTGCTCGGATACCTACATGAATATCAACAAACAAGAGCAGCATACAAGACAATGATTTCATTCATAATCAGCTAACCAGTCAAGGAATGTTAAGCATATTGCATCAAATAAACCATATAATTAACACAAGATGGGAACTCGACAATAGTCATGTATATATATAAATAGAAGAAAGAGTTACAATTGGAGCCTTGATGTCGCAGCCTCCTCTAGCAGGGTTCAGTCGAAGCGCGTCTCGAAGGATCGTCGAGGAATTCGGACGAGGTGATATCACAAGCCTAAGCTCTCTCGACAAAGGTCTCTTTCTCTATTCTCTCTCTCTCTAGCGAAATGTTCAGGAATTCTCTTCAGCCTTTCATCTATAATTGTTCAGCTAGTGTATCAATGGGAGATAGCTTTATTTATAGAGGGAGAGGAGGAGGTTGGGATCCCTACAATGGTGGAAGGGAGGCCTTATCCCTTGGGATGTTTTACTAAAAGGTGGAAACAAGAGGCCAAAGGAGGGGTCCATGGTTATTCAGTCGAACCACTCCAGTTGACTCACCCACGAAGTTGTTGGGATAGAAACTTCACCTCTATATTTTAAAAAACATTCCATAAATAGGTTGGCATGGGTAGCTCATTGGGACAGAGTGCTAATGGGTGCAGGGCCTAGTGTTAATCTTCCTCGTTGGTGCGAGGTCATAACGGTCTACTAGCGCCAAGGCAAAAACATGTGTTTCTGATGATCTACTCAGGGAATTTTCAACAGAAGGAAAGTTGTCCTCATGGAAAGGGATACAATGATGGTCTTTACAAGGCATGAAACTTTTTATTAGTCACATAAATTATCCTCCAATGTGCGGGATGGGGATTGCAGGGACAGTGACAAAATTTTGTGTAACAACCATTCTTGCATCAACAACTTCAACAGCTAGCACAGGAGATGTTGCAGATCAGCTAGAAAAATTAGTGGAGAATATTTCATTACAAACAAACGAGATTAAAATACTACAGGCCCAATACAATATTTTACAAGATCATATGGTAAAGACTGGGATGGCCCATGCAACAGAATCACAGAGAAGTCAAAAGCAGATAGAGAGTTTATAGAAATATCTAAAGGAATCCTCCACTGGTAATACCTTGGGTAAAATTAAAGAAATCATATGGACCACCATCATTGAATCTATGAATGAAATTAGACCATATATATAGATTATTTTTTAGCAAAAGGACCTGATTGAGAAAGCTAATAAGACCATTTTAGATATAAACAAAGACCTAGGATACATGCTTGATATAGATAGCAAAATCATTAAGTTTTTGAATTTTTGAAATAGATATGAACTTGATGATCTGGGAATACATGATAGGACAGAAACAATTTTGGAGGTGAAAAAATTCCTTACACTAAGGAACTTGGTGCAACATCTTGAGGAAAAGTGTAATGGAATGGAAATTGCAATCAGTAGGTTCTTCAAAATAATTGAGCCATTAGCTAAAAGGGTCCTACCTTCTCTGTTTGTTATCAATGACAAACTAATGGCCAGAGATGATGTAATGTTCCTACTTAGCCTTAGCTAAGAGGAGACATTCAATTTTGATTTTATTTATGTCTTATGAATAAATGAATAAAGGAGGACATGTAAAATTCCTAAAAATTCTGAATAAATCAATTCCCATGTGAACAAAGACAAATCAGGGCTATGTACATAATCACTTGCAGGTGTGAAAGAGGTTTGAGCCAAAGATTGGTTCCACCTTGACCAAGTCAACTGCGCTGTCTAGGTTCATTACATCTCCAAAAGGGACTGCGCAGTTCTAGAAGGGAGCCTCTAATGTGAATAGGGGGAACTCATCAAAGTGGCTTAGGGTTTGCAAGTTCTTTATCATTTTATAAAAGAAGGAGGAGAGCAACATGAAGAGGTTGTTGATAGATCATATTTCTGAAGTATTTGTCTGCTTAGAAAAATACCATTCTCTGCTGTTTAGTGGAGGATTGTGATTGGAACTCCTGTTTATGGGTTTCATCTCTTATCTTGAGGATCATTGGAGGAGTTCTTTGCTGAATTTGGCCACTATCTGGTTTGATACCAAGCTCTATCTTTCATGAGCAGCGATGACCCATTGAGGGTTTTGCAGCTGCTATCTTTTGTAGCAAGTGGTGTTCTAGATCTGCTTATATCTAGCTTGTTTTGAGAGGATTTCTCTATTGGAGTGTGTTCTTCAACCTCCAAAGAGATAGCTGATCCATATTTTGTATCAGATCTATAATTTCTTTCCAGTTATTCAGTCTCCTTCACCCTCTATGCAGTTTCTACTCAATACTGCGTTATTTTGTGAGAGGGCTTTCTTATTTTAGTTTGCTATCAGTTTGGAGGAAGATCTCTTGGTGTTAAGCTTTCCTTCCCTTGGTGATCCATGGATTGTGTTTCTGATCCATTTCTCTATAGATCTGATCTCTTTCAGCAATAAATGTTATCTTCAGAAATTTCTGGGTTTTCTGCAGCACTGCAATTTGTAATTCAGATCCACAGCTTGTTATGCAATATTTTGATGTAATTCCAATTGGATCTTGTTCTTAAATTATTGTAGTTTCCAAATTTGTATTAGATCTGATGTTTCATCCATTTATATTTCAGAGATCTTAAATTTAATTTACATTAGCTGAACCATCCTAAAAATAACGTTGTCTATGTATTTCTACAGTTTATTCCTAGTTGAAGCTCTAATTTCTGAAGGGATCTTGCCCTAGTTTCTTTTGTAATCTGTTGTAGAGGCTATAAGCTCAAATATAAATCTTATTTACTATTATATCTCTAAATTATCATATCTTTGGCTTTCCTCCTCTGAGTTTCAGTCAAAACTGCGCAATTCTAGTTGCTGGGGTTTTTTGTGTTTTAGCAATCTCTCTCTTTGGCTAATTTCTAGCTAGTCTTCATTTTGGGAGATATGTTTAATGTGCCTAAACTGATTTTTTTCAGCTGAAATTCTATATATAAGTCACATAAAACATAAATTAGGGGATCCTAACCCTAATCTGTGTTATTCTTGTTCATATTTTCTTATACATCATTTTCATTGAAGACGTTGTTGAGATTCCTGAAAGGGATTATTCCAAGTTCTATAGGCAGAGTCTACAGTTGGCCAGGTAGCCTCTAGTTCTCACCCTCTTTTCAGAGGTGACATAACCAGTAAATGCCTTTGTATTCCATCTCTGACATAGAATCTTGAGCATCCCCAAAAAGGAATATTACAGTGGTATCGAAGCTCCACTCTTGGCACAGCCTGTGCTAGCATTGGAGCCTTAGTCATGCTGCATTCCGAAGATGAAGATACTGTTTCTAAGAGGGAGAGGAGATACCAGAATATAATTCAAAGAAAGTATGACTATACTACTGTTGACCTTGACAAGGGTCGAGACAAGGGGAAAGCCCCTGAATTGGTGAATGATAAAGATAAGGAGGCAGAAGATTTTTCAAAAACTCTCTTGGAAATGCAAGATCTGTCCAAGGAGATAAAGGAGATGAGGATAGATCGAATGAGGGATTCCCTTGGAAGACTCCATCAAGGGGAAAGTTCTGAAATGTTTCAGTATGGGACTAGACAACCGGTGAGCTTGCCACAAGTTCCACAGATCTCACAATGCTCTACAATGCCTACCTTCTTGGCTGTAGAGAATGAAGGGCTTTAAGAGCCAACCTCTTTGGAAGGCTACTTTGCAGAATATGATTCACAAAGTCAAAGGTTCAAGGATAACTTGAGCTTTCAATACTTCTGCCATCTCAAGGACCGGAGGAGGCCCCGGCAGTAGTACAGAGATGGAGATTTCCTTCATGGGAGGCACCACACCATGGGTAGGTTCTTCTTGCCTAAGTTTGATGGATCATCCTCTTGTTCAGCTAAAGCATGGGTGGAAAAGTTGGACATCTATTTCCAGCTAAATAAAGTGCCTGAAGCATAAGCCATTAAGATTTTTGCACTGCATTTTGATGGAGAAGCCCACAACTGGTGGTTTCATGGACTTTCCACATTGGGGCACAACTATGTGTCCACTTATGTTGAGTTCACTAGGAGACTAGTGGAGAGATTTGATAGGAAGGATCCGGAGGCCCCTTTCATAAGATTAGCAAAGCTTAAGCAGACAGGAGATGTTGAGGCCTATATCTCTAAATTCATGAGGCTATCTGTAATGGTTCCTGATCTTTCAGTTGCAAGGAGAGTATATATGTTCAATGATGGCCTAGAAGAACCTTTGCATGGGTTGGTCAAGTCTACCAATCCCACCACTCTGCATGATGCCATTGAAAGAACAAGAGATCTCCAAGATGCCTTGCCAAGGGCAAAGGCAACCTTCCCAAGCAAAGCCACTCACTCTTCTAAAGGGAAGGAGGGGAAAGCTGCTCCACCCAAAGAGAGATCACATAAAAATCTTCTTGACAATGATCTCTGAAGGGAGTGGAGGAAAAATAAATTATGTTTCACTTGTAAAGAGCCATGGGTACCGGGACATAGATGTGTTGCTGGAAGAGCACACTATATTGAATTCTTCTCTGATTGTGAGGAGGAAGAGGGAAATGATGGACCTAGGAGAGGTCACAGTGTTGGTGATGATGAGGAGGAGGATCCATCATCATCCAGAGAAGAAGGAGAATTTGCTCCAACCAGTGGGACTCTTGCTTCTTTGAGAGGAGTGCCCAAGTATTTTACTCTTAGAGTACAAGGTTCAGTTATGAACCAAAGAGTATCTATTCTGATTGACAGTGGGGAAACCCACAATTTTATTGATGCTCACTTTGTGCAAAGGAGAGGGATCCCTACTGATACTTTTGATGGGTTCTCTATTTTGGTTCCGGGAGATAGAACTATGCAATGCATGCAGTATGTTCCATCACTTTCTGTGACTATGGGGACCTACACTTTGGAGGGCCACTTCTTTGTAGTGGACATACCAGACACCAACATCATCTTAGGCGTCCATTGGTTGAGTACTTTGGGAAAAGTCACTACTTATTATAAGGCCTTGCAGATGGAAAGGGTGGATTTGAAGAGTGGGAAACAACAAATCATTCAAAGCATGCACACCTACCCTTCACTTGATGCTTCTACCCACACAACAAAGATGGAATTGCACAGTGGGGGTAGGGACCTCACAGTTCCTTCTCTAAAGTTTATGAGAATTCCGTAAGGGACATTCCTACATCATGGCAAGCCACTTGGGGTGCCATTAGATTCTGTGGGAAAAGCTTCACCAAGTGCTGAAACAATGGAAGAAAGAGTCACAGCGTTGTGGGAAGAAGAAAGGGGGAGGATCAGCCTTCCCACAAACAATTTTGGCATGCATAGTGCCCAAGACACAAGAAACAACAGGGCAAGCACCACCATAGATGCATCAACAGTGATGTCCTTGTTGAGAAGTGTAGATCCATATTGGAGGTCTCAACTCCTTGTGGAGTACTCCAAAGATCTACACACTGGGATGATATTAGATGGAATAAAGCAAGGAGGAGGCTATTTGGTACATGAAGGGGTCATCTATCATCTTGGTAAATTTTTATTGTCTCAAGCCTCCAAGCTTAAGCAAGAGATACTACAAAGAGCACACAAGGAGTTCCTTTCTAGCTACATGCAGTCAGCAAAAATCTACTCCCTAATCTTGAAGAGTTTTGATTGGGAGGGTATGGATGAATAACTACATCAGCATTATGATTGGGAGGAACTACATCAGCACTTACAAAAGTGCAATATTTATGTGGAGATGGGGCAGCCAAGGGATCCTATGCAGGAGACATTTCAGCCATCTCTTTCTTCTCTCAAAAGAGGAGAAAATCCCATGCCTAACTCTATGTGTGTGGGAGACTTGTATGGTAAGAAATTTGATCTTATGGAGCAATTTTATTTTTCTGATTTGGAACATTCTCTTACCATATGTATGCAGGCCATGGCTCCTACCAAGAGTAATATTACATGAAAATCTCATGGCAATGATGAGGCCAATAAAAATTCCAAAGCTGGCCACTCCCTTGAGGTGCAAAGGGAGATTATTTATCATGATGAGTGCTTCCCAAAAGCACCTAATGAGGGCTTCACTTTCAGCCATGTCAAAGTGACCCATGCAGCAAAGATGTGGTGGGAGTACCACCTATCACATTCAGATCTACTCAAAACAAGGAGTGCACTGCGCTGGTACCTTATGTGGGATTGTGACCCACCTCCTCAAGTGCAAATTTCAGTTTGCCTATTTGTGATTTTGCTTCCACACATAGATGACATATTGGTATTGTTTTTGGGTATGTATGGGCAAAGAGTAAGTAGTGTACATGTGCCACATGGGATGGAACTTTATCCTTTACTTCATGATACATGTTTTAGATATGACATTGCTTCACCCATGTTCATTTCTGTTGAGTTTTACACTCCTGAAGGGGCAGACTATGCACCTATCATGTTGGCATTGGAGGAGCAGATTTTGATGTATTGGCTTGGTGAGCACTTAATCCATGATGAAATCTTGATTCTTGATGGTGCCATCAATGGAGAAGGAAAAGAACTACAGCTCTTACCCTGTCAGTTGCTTGAGGACAAGCAACATTTTGGAGGGGAGGACTGTAATGTTCCTACTTAGCCTTAGCTAAGAGGAGACATTCAATTTTGATTTTATTTATGTTTTATGAATAAACGAGGACATGTAAAAATCCTAAAAATTTTGAATAAATCAATGCCCATGTGAACAAAGACAAATCAGGGCTATGTACATAATCACTTACAAGTGTGAAAGAGGTTTGAGCCAAAGATTGGGTCCACCTTGACCAAGTCAACTGTGTTGTCTAGGTTCATTGCATCTCCAAAAGGGACTGCACAATTCTAGAAGGGATCCTCTAATGTGAAGAGGGGTAACTCATCAAAGTGGTTTAGGGTTTGCAAGGGCTTTCTCAGGTTATAAAAGAAGGAGGAGAGCAACATGAAGAAGTTGTTGATAGATCATATTTCTGAAGTATTTGTCTGCTTAGACAAATACCATTCTCTGCTGTTTAGTGGAGGATTGTGATTGGAATTCCTATTTAGGGGTTTCATCTCTTCCCTTGAGGATCATTGGAGGAGTTCTTTGCTAAATTTGGCCACTATCTGGTTTGAGACCAAGCTCTATCTTTCATGAGCAGCACTGGCCCATTGAGGGTTTTGCAGCTGCTATCTTTTGTAGCAAGTGGTGTTCTAGATCTGCTTAGATCTAGCTTGTTTTGAGAGGCTTTATCTGTTGGAGTGTGTTCTTTAGCCTTCAAAGAGATAGCTGATCCATATTTTGTATCAGATCTGTAATTTCTTTCCAGTTATTCAGTCTCCTCCACCCTCTGCGCAGTTTCTACTCAATACTGCGTTATTTTGTGAGAGGGCTTTCTTATTTCAGTTTGTTATCAGTTTGGAGGAAGATCTCTTGGTGTTAGGCTTGCCTTCCCTTAGTGATATGTGGATTGGGTTTTTGATCCATGTCTCTATATATCTGATATATTTCAGCAATAAAGTTTATCTTCAGAAATTTCTGGGTTTTCTGCAGCATTCCAATTTGTAATTCAGATCTATAGCTTGTTATGCAATATTTTGATGTAATTCCAATTGGATCTTGTTCTTAAAGTCTTATAGTTTCCAGATCTATATTATATATGATGTTTCATCCATGTATATGTCAGAGATCTGAAATTTAATGTACATCAGCTGAACCATCTGAAAAATAACGCTGTCTATGTATTTCTGCAGTTTATTCCTAGTTGCAGCTCTAATTTCTGAAGGGATCTTGCCCTAGTCTCTTTTGTAATCTGTTGTAGAGGTTATAAGCTCAAATATAAATCTGATTTACAGTTATATCTCTGAAGTATCATATATTTTTATGTCCTCCTCTGAGTTTCAGTCAAAACTGCGCAATTCTAGTTGCTGGGGTTTTTTGTGTTTCAGCAGTCTCTCTCTTTGGTTGATTTCTAGCTAGTCTTCATTTTGGGATATCTGTTTAATGTACCTAAACTGATTTTTTTCATCTGAAATTCAATATATAAGTCACATACAGCATAAATGAGGGGATCCCATCCCTGATCTATGTTATTCTTGTTCGTTCTTTCTTATAAAGCGTTTTCATTGAAGACCTTATTGATATTCCTGAAAGGGATTATTCCAAGTTCTATAAGAAGAGTCTACAGTTGGCCAGGTAGCCTATGGTTCTCACCCTCTTTTTAGAGGTGACATAACCAATAAATTACTATGTAGTCCATCTCTGACATATAATCTTGAGAATCCCCAAAAAGGAATATTACAGATGATTATGTTAAGAAACTCAAGAAAATTGCAAAATATACAACAAAGTTTTCAAAAATTAGAGGTTCTATGACAAGGATAGCTTTTATGGAAGTTGTGAGTAATGATATTTTCATACAGCATGAAATAAAGCATATCTTTATGGTCAAACCCACATTTTCTAGATACACGAAAGTAGATCAGATCTATCGGAAGGAAAACAATATACTTCTTCCTGATGAGGATCAGTGGGAAAAGCTGTGGAGTTCTAGGAGGAGTCAAGAGAAAATACAGCCAGCACAACAGCCAACACGGCAAGAGTTAGAGCGTGCAACCAATGGTTAGAACATGCAGCAATTGTTTCCCATATAGAAGTGCCAGATGTCCAGAAATTTTCAAACTACTCCACCTTTTTGGAGCACGTTGGTTTAATACAGTTATGTTGTAATTAATAAGAAGATTTCATGTTTTGATACGACATCCTTCATAGAATTATTTTAAATACTTCATGCATTCGAAGTATCAGGGGTTGGACTCTGATCATTGTAATATTTTTTCTATTGAGTTCTGTACTCTAAAGTTGTTGATACATCAAAAAGAAGACGATTCACAGGATACTTGTGCTATATTTTACTGGTGATGTTTTTCCTTTTGTGATAGTTGTTTCCATTGTTTCTCCTTACTTTATATTACTCTAATATAATTGTAAAACAAAAAGTGAAGAGTAATATTTGTTATCTGAACACCTCATTTCTGGTTTTTTTACAATATATATGTTTTCCTCTGAAGTCTGATTGAGAAATTATTGAATGCTTTTTAATCATTACTGAATTCACCAATGCTTCATTTCATAACTCATTTAGAATTAAGGATCCAGTAACTGTAACTAGCTTTCCCTATGGTTACTCTTTGAAATTTTGATGTGGCATCTACCTTATTTGACTCCATAGCCAAATGCAAAATAAATAACTAAAAAATATCACTTATCCAACCAACACAACAACAAAAAAAACAAACAAACAACATTTCAACATTATCATAACTATCCTAATATCTATTAGGAAAAAAAAGCTAAATTATACAGAGACAGCCCTCTCTGAAGCTGGTAGGGATAGATCCCAGCTTTAAAAGCGGTTTGATGTTGTCTTATATAATTATTCTTGCCAATCTTAAAATTATAAAATGATAACAAAGGTCATCATGGATAAATATCCTGAGATCAAAGAAATCAAGGAGAAATTTTCCAAAGCCAACTTCTTGATTTCATTCCTAGAGCATGAGAACATGCAATTGAAGGTAAACCAACTACTCTTAAATAGGCATAAAGTTTATGTTAGCAAAGAGGATGTAAAGGGAAAAGAATTAGTTGATATAGATTATTCAGATGAGCATGAAGAGTAGATTAGAAGTAAGAGGCCAACATCTAGAGGCCTAAAAAGGGCACTTCAGTAGCAAAGAGAGGCATATCCACCTAAGACACAAATGATAGTGGACGAGCTCATACTAGCAGACATTGAGCAAGACAGGGAATATTGACTTTCTAGAGTCAATGATAATTTGTAAAAACTCTTGAAGAGGGCTAATAATAACAATAACATTTAGAGACACATGGTCATGCACTATTACAAGATAAATCAAGTGTCTCAGGCAAAAATCAAGAACTTGGAGGCAAAACTCAAAGAAACCCTAATTAAGGAAGAAGATAATGTTAAGTTGGATTTGCTAGCTTATGCTTCCCTCATAGCACAGAAATTAATCTCAATTCTTCATTGAGTAATTCTGGAGCAATTTTGGGCAAATTTGGAGAAAATTTGAAATTTTTTGAAGATTTCTAAGTTTTTTTGCAATTTTTGGCACAGTCACTTATTCAAAAACGCAGTGTGCCCCACGTTGCGCTTTTTATGGGGGCCTCAAAATGATAAATGGTTTGCATATTAAGGTTTATCATGACTTATACACCAACTTTATCCCCCATGAGAGACATTTCAGCAAGTTTTGGTAGGTGAAAAGGGCCAAAAACAACTCCAAAAACACCTTTTTTGCCTTCTTTTTGGAAATTTTGTTGCATTTTTGGAGTACCTCTAGGAGAATGGATTTTTAGGGGGCTAGGGGTATTATTTTTTAGTGATTGAGGATTCTATTATGTAGCCTGTTAGACCCTTGTATTTTTTTTAATATTCCCAATTAGTCCCAAGCTAATGGGAATATTCATTTTTGTTTTATTTTTCTATTTCATGAATAAATGTGTAAAGGAGGATCAATAAAACTCCTAAACAGTAAATAAATCAATGCCACATGTGAACAAGGCTAAATTTGGGCTATTCAAATAAGCACCCTTAGGTGTGAAAGGGGCTGAGTCTTTTGACTGGGTCAACCATGACCAAATAAACAGCGTTGTCTTAGAGGAGTGGCCATCAATGAGGCACAGCGTAGTTTTAGTTGGAGGTGATTCATGTGAAAGGAGTTATTCCATTGAGATGGTTTAGGGTTTTTCAAGCTCTAAAACTTATAAAAGGAAGAGGATGGAAACATGAGAAGGTTTTGGATGATTATGTTATTTCTGGAGATATTATCTGTTTAGACATTTCTCATTCTCCTTATTGTTTAGCAGAGAATAGTGTTGTTTAGCACTGGGTGTTTCTGATCGGGAATCCCACCTCTTTCCTTGAGATGCCTCTTGGAAGGGTTTTCATTTCTTTTTCACTATCAGGCTAAAGGCAAAGCTTCTCCTTCCAACTACAATTCATATCTTGTTGAGGGTTTGGTTGTCTTTGTAAGCTGCAGCAAGAGGAGGCTAGATCTACTTAGATCTAGGCAAATCTAGTGCCTCTTTTCAGTGGGGAAGGCTTCTATCCCATTGGCAAGAGAGTATTGGATTATTGGAGCTACATTTCCAGATCTTGGCATGTGGCCAAATACATTCTAAACCCTACAACACAATCTTACTTCCATAACTGCGTTATTTGTGTGGGTACTATTGCAGGGTCTTTTGGCACACTTTTTGGAGGAGTGGTTTTCAGGTGTTGGGCATCTGCCCTTCACATTTGAGATCCAATTGGAGGGGAACATCATATTGCATATATCATATCAAATTTGAATACTCATGTTTTTCAAAATATTGCTACAGATATGCAACATTAGATCTCAGATCTACTCCTTGTACTTCATCTTTTGCTGAAAACCCCAAGGAGGTATTGAAGAAGAGCCTATCTAGTGTACAGATCTGATATAGATCTAACTTTTTGTACACAAATCTGCTCTAGATCTGAAGTGTAATCTACAATAGTTGTAGCTAATAAAAATAACATTGTCAAGCTCTTTCAGTATTAATAAACGATTGCAGCACCTCCTTTTTTAGGATTTCCCTCCATAAAAGTCTTCTATTTCCTGTTGTACATCTCATGGGCTCTCTTGTGCATATATTTTGCTGATGTAAATGTAATTTAAGGGCCTTCATATTGGCCTCCTGCTCTTACTTAGATGATCTGTGTTATTTCTTTGCATATTTGTTTATAATTGTTGCATTTCCCTATTGGGAATATTATAGTGGTATCAGAGCAATCATCTTGGCATAGCCTGCGCTTTCTAAGAAGCCAATATGTCTTCAGAAGAAGAAGAGCCTCTTAATGATAGAGAGAAGAGGTATCTAAAAATAAGACAAAAGAAATTTTATTACACAAATGATGATAAAGACAAGGGTAAAGCCCCTGAATCTGGAAGTGATGAAGAAGGAAAGGACTTTGCAAAGATCCTTTTGAGAGCCATGCAAGATCTTGCTGGAGAGATCAAAGAGATGAGATTGGACAGAATCAAAGAATCTCCTAAGAGATTTCATCTTGGAGAAATCTCTGGCATGTCTCACCACTGGAATGATCAACCAATGCATCAGCCACAAGTTTCCCAATGCTCTACCATGCCTACCTTTTTGGTTGTGGGAAATGAAGGGTTTCAAGAGCAAGAATCCCTTGAAGACTACTTTGAAGAATATGAGTCTCAAAATCAAAGATTTAAAGATCACCTGATTTTTTAAAAGTTTTTTCACCTCAAGGACAAAATATGACCAAGGCATCAGCATAGAGATGGTGGAAATACTCAGAATCATGATCGACATCACTCTATGGGCAGATTCTTTCTACCCAATTTCGATGGGTCATCCAAGTTTTCTGCCAAAGCATGGGTAGAAAAGCTTCACATCTGCTTTCAGTTGAACAAGGTCCCTGAGATGGAGGCTATCAAGATTGCAGCGCTGCACTTTGAAGTTGAAGCACATGACTAGTGGTTCCATGGCTTGTCTACATTGGTTCATGCCAATGTGACTACTTATTCAAAGTTCACTAAAAGGCTAGTGGAAAGATGTTGGGGCCATTGTTTTGAATTTTGCATGAATATAGGTTTTGGGTTGCGGATCGGCACGTGGCAAGCGCAACAACGGTAGGCAGCGGAGCTGCTGAGGTTGCGGAGGAGTAGGAGATAGATGACGAGGTTGGAGCAGACAAGTGCAGACGAAGGGAATATGTGGCAAAGGATAGATAGTGAAACTCATGTGCAACAGGAAGAAGCCGAAAGCAGCTGAGTAAGAACACAAGAGAAATTAACAGTTGCGCTGGCGGGTGAATAAATAGGCCATCACCCAGCTAGAAAAAGGAGAGACATGCACAGATACAGAGGGATTAGAGAGGTTAGAGCCGAACGAGGCTGAGGAGCAGATGCCACAGGAGAGCTCTATTCTGGGCTCAACATCATTATATTTCCTGTGTCTCCATCGATCTGTTATTGCTGTAGTATCTCTCTCTGTCTTGCGAGACCTCTGTAATGGAATTTGGAAGCTCATTCTGTCGAGCAATGTAACTCTTGATCCTGTTGAATGGTTATTAATATATCTGAAGGTTGTTGTCTTATCATGTGACTTGAATGTGTTGCATGATGCCTGTAGTACTTTAAAATTTTATTTGCTTAGTATCTGCATGATGTTCGGATAAGATCTTCTATGTACGATGTTACGTATGTGTATAATTCTGTGTTAGCTTCGAGTTGCGGAACCCTTTTTCCTATACTAATATGTTCCCCTCCTTCATGTGGTCGCGGCACGCCTCGGGAGAGACTCCTTGCTCTTCGGATTAGGGTGAAAATTCCGGCGTGGTGCTAGACTATAGCGGACTCCCTTGTTGGCCCAATCCTGAACCTGGGTCTTGCCCATGTGACCTATTTCCTTGCCAACAAATGGTTCCGTTTCCAGGACCCTAAACTTCATTAGGGGAACTAGATCATGGTATTAAGGATCTTCGAAGGAGAAATACGGAGATGGTGGGATAACCACCTGGACCAGTTTATAACTCAACAAGCTAAGCTGAGAAGATAGAAAGAGAAGGTGATCAGAGATCTAGTTCTCTTCTCGGATTCTGCCAGCGATACCTACGATATTCTCTGGGGAAAGTTCCCCAATGAACTCTATAGTTGGTTGCGGAGGCTGCAGACCAAAGTGACTAAGGAAAAACCATGGAAGATCAACCGCAAGTCGGTGCACAGAGATCTGGTGGCCCTTCACTGGCTGGATACCGAATTGACCCGAGCTGTAGATTTCTGGGTAGAATCTACCTTGGATGGGTATATTGTGGAGTTTGCAGTAGAGTGCTACCAGTCGTTCTCCAGAGCTGAAGCTATATTCTGATCCAGACTAAGAGGGAAGCTGTTGAAGGAAATTCCATTGTGGAT
Source organism: Pinus albicaulis (assembly GCA_034641835.2). NCBI lineage: Eukaryota > Viridiplantae > Streptophyta > Pinopsida > Pinales > Pinaceae > Pinus > Pinus albicaulis. The sequence continues at coordinate 128,549,333 of CM076583.1, forward strand.
TAAGGTCGTGATGGTGGACGAAGGGCTGATAAAGTTCCAGAAATCAGGAATAGAAGTGTAAACCTCCAGTGCTGGGGGAAGGGCCTGAGGGACAAATCCTACACAAAATGTGAAGTAGGGGAGTAAGGGAATGGATGTTGAAACCGCAAGGAGGTTGAGGGAGCGACGTGCACATCGGAGGGCACAGATCGCCGAGAGGTGGCGAGAAAGGGTGATGAGGGAGTTGAAATGACAGGGGAGTAGTCAGAAGGATAAAAGGGAGGTGCCTCAGAAGATAGTGGACATGGAAGGCCAGGTGGGTCCCCAAGAGATGGCAGAGAACATTAAAGGAGTGCAGTGGGTACATGGGAGCCCAGCCTGGAGGAAGAGAGAGACGATGTCTGATGAAGGAGATGAAGATGCGTGCCAAGAAGAAGATTCCCATGTCGAGTGGTACGTCGTGATGCAGCAGTTATTCCAAGAAAGGATGGAATTCATATCTCCAGGTATTTCTACTCCCCAAAGTTCAAATAGCACGGATCCCTACCTTCCCCTGGTACTCTATAAACCCTTAAGTAATATTTTTGTAAGTCAAAAAAGTTGAGTCGATTGAATAGCAGTCAGTTTTCAGTAGCAATGCATGCTAATAGTAGCATTACCAGTGCTATAATTATGCAACCAAGACTCGAAGGGTTCATTCTAGTTACACCTTCGCAAGTGAATATGGCAGGATCATTCACCTAGTACCCAAAATTTTCTGGGTGGGTAACGACGATGTGGAACAGTACTGGTACCTCTGTGAAGCCATATGGAGGGCAAGGCAGACACTAGATGCAGGAAAGCTGATCGAATTCCAAACCACGCTAAGAGAAAGGGCATTACACTGGTTCATAAAGTGGTCAGAGGCCCACTAGAATCCAGCGATTGCGAACGTCAAGCGGGACTTTGTCATAGAGTTTAAGCTACCCCAAACGGACCAGCAAGGTCTGTCCGAACTATGGGAGATTAAGAAAAGAGAAGGAGAGACTGCATGGGAGCTGATATGCAGGTTCAAATATGCGATCGAGAAAATCATCTACTCGATCAACCTGAATCATCAGAGGGACTGGTTCATCAAGGCTCTGCTTCCCTTGACGCGAACCCCCCTCACTCAGCAAAAGATCGACAACTTGCAGGATGCATTGGAACAGGATATGAAGATAGAGGTGATGGCAAGCTACCCTTAGGAATATAGGGGAGTGGCGGCCCCACAAGACCCATCCCTACTGGGACTGCAACATCAGATTTCCAATCTGACCAAAAAACTTAAGGAGACGCAGCCCATAAGACCAGCCAGGCCGAATGTTTGGTGCACACATTGCTTGGTAGAAGGACACATGGCGACCAAGTGTCCTCGGTTGTGAAGCCAGGGAGTGGGGACCTCAGCAGCGGCAGTGCAAGGGGCTCCACCTATCGGAGGAGTTGTGCAGATAAACTCGCAAGGGGTCTATCCGCCGCAACAACCGTATACCGAGTTCCCAAATCAACCGACCCCAGCCGCAACAGAGTATTGTGAAATCTGCCGAACAGTGGGTCATCAACCTCGTATGTGCCCGATTTTGTAGAAGTACTCCAATGTTTCGAACAACATGTACTATGAATTCTGCACTTCGACAACTCACTGCACCAAACAGTGCAGAGCTCTAGATGCATTGGCAGACCGATTAGATCGGCCCTCCTACAGAGTGAATGAGGCTCCCAGAGGCAGAGGAGGCAGTATGAGGGGAGGCCATACAAGTGGATGGGGTCCACTGAGATGCTACAACTGTGATCAAGAGGGACATGTGGCCTGAGAATGTCCCCTACCCAGAAGACCATGGTGTTCCCAGTGCCGCGTGAACACACACGCGACAGAGGACTGCCCTGAACTTATCAAGAAGTGGGAGGAACGAGCAAGGCAGAGAGGCATGAACCTGGTGAATGCATAACCTCGGGGGACAGTGACTCATGCCATGTAGAACATAGCCATATTTACGCGAGGAGGAAATAAAATGGGGGAGGATGCACGTGAGAAGGATCCGATGCGGGTGATCAGGCCAACATCCCCAAAACAACTGATCTGGCCAGAAATGCAGAAGAAATATTTCCAGGAGGTTGCAGAAACTTTTTCCCAGCTAGGGGGGGACAAAGGTATTTAGTTACCTGTGAAGAAAGATACCATAGAAAAGAGCGCTACAGGGGCTCTGATTGAGGAATGGCTCCACCTATTTCTCAAAATTGTTGACAACGCTTCAATGCAGGAACAGCTCAAGCATACCCTAGAGGAAGTGTTGCAAGGGAACGCAAGAGCGAGGGAATCCCCAGAAATAGCACCACAGTATGCACAACAAGTAAAGCAGAACAAAAGAAGAACAGGAAAAGAGTTCTGGTTAAATACACAGGTTGCGGGATTTCAGATCAGGGACACCATGCTCGATTTGGGATCCGACGTCAATATCCTACCTCGGAAGACTTGGGAAGCTCTAGGGCGACCACAACTAACAAACCAATACTGCATTGTGCCGATTGGCAGACTCAAATACATCGAGGTAGACATCGCAGGGGTAAAGACCTACACAGACTTTGAGGTAACAGATATTATGGGAGACAAAGATCCATACCCCACACTGCTAGGAGTAGACTGGGCTTTTGAAAACTATGTCGTCATTGATCTCAAGAAGGAACTGATGATTTTTGAAGACGGGGAAGTTAGATTCACTCAGCCTCTCGACCCGTATCAAGGTCCGAGATATACAGAAACAGTAGATAACAGGGACGATGCTCAGCTATTGCACAACCTCTATCAAATGATAGCAGGAAAGAGGGAGGATTACATTAACTCGATAGCAATTGGCTCCATAAGCTGGCAAAGTGTCCAGAGCTCGGAGCTGGGCTCAAAACTAGCTTAGGAGGACTGGCAGCAAGGCGGGTATGAGACCAGCACAAGGAGATGTGCCAGTATTGCAAGAATCCATTGGATTGGGGCTGAGATAAGGGAATACCCCACCTTGTCCAATATGCAAGCAGTAAATACCTTCATTGCAAAGGTAGAAGACAAGGTACCGGAGGAGAACAGAATACCACTCTTGGACATGGAATTACATTCCACCTCAGCCAGGTGGTGGAAAAATCACCGCAACTCCCTGTCGCGGTGGAATTTTGTTGCGACAGCTTTAAGGGCATGGTTTAAGGAAGATGAAGGGCCTCGAAGCAAGTGAAGGTACCAACGAAATTCTGATCCGAGAGACCATATGAAATTCTGTCAGGAGCAGTGGTGAAGTGTGGGATACCTGGAGGAGCTGTGGGTACATCAGTTTGTCCACTCCTTGGATACCATTCCGCATGCTTGGTACTTACAAGAAGAGAGGAAGAGGGGGACCAGTTCTTGGCAGGAGGTTGCCGACAAATTTGTTCAGTGCTTCTCATTTAAGGGGAAGACAGACCCGATATCCCAAGCATTACAGGCCATAAAATGGATACTATTTTTCCCTAATTAGAGCGCCGACAGGAGGCCATTGGTGCTGAACCCTGATGGCAGACACAAGTTGGATTGCCAGAGGATTGATAGCGAGTCAGAAGATGAAATTCTGGAGGACCTGAGGCACCTATACTTTGAAGAGACAAAAGGAGAGTGGCACATCACAGAAGAGCCTACCACCGAAGGAATACCTCTACTTCCACTGAGGACTAAAAAACTAAACATAGAAATGAAGGAAAAACCCAAGCTGGCTACAGTTGGGGACTACTAGGACGAGGATACGACAAAGGAAAATTTTAGTCTCCTCCAGGAATACGAATACCTATTCCCTTCCTCGGTTGTGGATTTAAAAGGGATCAAAGGGGATCTCGGAGAGATGAGGATTACACTGAAGCCAGATGCCAGGCTAGTGAGGCATCGACCTTACCGGCTGAACCCGTGGATAAAGGAAAAAGTCGAAATAGAGATCAAAAAAATGTTGAAGGTAGGCCTAATTTTCCCTGTGGAAGAAGCAGAGTGGGTGAGTCCCATCGTCATTCAAAATAAGAAGGACAAGTCAGAAATCTGCGTCTATGTGGACTACCGAAGTTTGAACAATGCCTTCATCCATGACCCATTCCCCACCCCATTCAGTGACGAAGTACTAGACAATGTTGCAGGGAATGAGGCCTACTCCTTCACTGATGGGTTCTTAGGATATCATCAGGTGCGCATCGCAGAAGAGGACAAGAAGAAGACGACGTTCACAATAGAGTAGGGGTCCTTTGCATATCACGTGATGCTATTTGGGTTGAAGAACGCACCTACCGTGTTTTCTAGGATTGTCATAGAGGCTTTCCAAGAATATATTCATAATTTCCTGGAAGTCTACATGAACGACTCAACAGTCTACAACTTGCTAAAGGATCGCGCCACCCTGCTACGCATAATGTTCGACCAGTGTTGGCAATTGCAAATTTTGTTGAACCTGAAGAAATGCATCTTCGCAATCTGTTAGAAACGCCCCTAGGAGATGTGGTGTGTAGGCAAGGGGTTTGTGTTGACCCTGCCAAGGTGGCAGTAATCGTCCACATGGCAGCACTGGAAATCGTGAAGCAGTTGAGATCACTGCTAGGGCACACAGGCTATTACAGGTGGTTCATCAGAAACTATGCGAAGATAACTGCTCCTTTGGAAAAGTTGTTGCAGAAGCCAGAGGTGTTCCAGTGGACGGATGACTGCAAATTAGCCCTCGACGCTTTAAAGGAGAAGATGGCAACTGCGCCCATTCTGGTTCACCCTGTTAGCCACCTATAAAATTTGTCATATCAAATGGTGGCTAAATCACTTTTGAAGCCTTCAAGAAACAAGTTCTATTGCAAAATTGTTAGTTCTTGAAGTCTTATGAAGACATCTTACTCTTTGATTAATCTTCACTGCTATTTCCCTCTTAATTCTGAAAATCTGTTATTTTCATGAAGAAAAAACTGCTGCAAAAATCCCCGTTTTTCCCTCATTTTACCCCTCCTTTCACTCATTATTAACCTCCATTTTATTCCCTTTTTCCCATAAAATTCCTCTGTTTTCCCTTATTCTCCTTTCTTCCCTTCATTAAAATCCATGTTATAAGGTTTAAACATACTTTTTACCTTATTCGAAACCCCCAAATCCATTGAAAATCCTTGAAAAAATCATAAAAATGAGCCTTTTTGCATTTACAGGATTAAGCTCCTTTGGGCTAAGCCTTAAACCACTTCCCCTCCATGCGACTTGGCGCTGGAACCAAGCGCAAAGGCCAAAAGTGCTTATCGCATCGGAACTTCCGACGAGCGCAAGTCTATTTTGTAACATTAAAACCCCCGATGTGATTAGCTCCTTTATATATAAGCCCCGATCCTTTGCTTTATTCACATAACCTTGAGTTTTTTATCGGGTGCTAAAAACATTATATAAACCCTTCCCGATCCTATTTTCCTTTTGTATTTCATAAAAATCCTTTTTCCTATGTTTATATTTAAACCCGGCGATTCATTGCTTTTAACATAAACCAACCGTTGATCTCAAGGCCGATCAACGATCAATGAAATCTTGCATCGGAGATTTTCATCGAGTGCATTTGGAAGTCCCTCTCCTTCGTTTCGATGCAATTGGCCCCTCTTGTGCATATAACCCCTAATCCCTTCGCTTCTTTCCATATACCATGAGGCCCCTTAATCGGGCGCTAAACCTTAAATAAAACCCCTCCCCGACGCAAAAATCCTTTGTATTTCATAAAAATTTTGATTTTCCTATGTTATAAAGGGTTCCGCCGGTTCATGGTTTAAACAAATCCCAACCGTTGATCTTAAACCAATCAACGATCGGCCAGATCTCGCATCGGAGATTTCATTGGATGCAATTAAATTTTTTATTGCTTCCTCTCTGATTGGCTACCTCCCGATGGAATATCAGCCATTGATCTCCTCCCCGCCTTCCCAGATCTAACAGCCCTTATCACTCCATCCCAAATCCCTTTCCCCCGCTGTGAACTCCTCTGATTCATTCTCCGCCGTCAATCTGATCCTCAGATTGATGGCCCATGTTCAATTGCATCGGCACCGCTGACCCCTTACTTCCCCGAATCGCAAAGCTCTGATTGCATCTGGGTCGACCCTGCAATAAGATCCGATGGTCAAAATATTTCCTCGCCACCTTGGTTAAAATTCATGAACCCTGTTGTGTAATGTTTTTTCGACCAATCTCGGCCGTTGATCTCTGCAGATCAATGGCCCACACAGAATTTTTCCTCTGCCTCAATTTTTATTCATTTGACCCCGAGATTTGATCTGGACCATTCATTCCTTGATCCGACAGTCTAGATTCATCCCGACAGGCCCAACTCCTTTGGGTCCTGCCTTCCTCCAGATTTGATCTCCACCGTTAATTTCTTCATCCAACGGCTCAGATTGAAACCACCTTCTCTTGCCCCCACCTCGTTCCACCCACGCATCTTATTGATATCGCGCTCTATCACTGCCATCCGATCTGACACCTCAAATCTAACAGCCAGCGCGCATTTTCGCACAGATTTAAGCCTAAACGTTAATTCTTAGAAATCATTCGATATGGATGGTTTTGAAAGGCCATGTGTTGGCCTCTTACACATATCACGTTCAAAAAGCTAAAACCGCCTTCCTCCCCTTTTTCTACGCGAAATCAGTTGTTTTGTTCGCCGAAACCGCTTTCCCCATTTTCTATTACAGTTCATCGAGTTCGTTCCCCGCCGTTGATCTCTGAAGATCAACGGCCCATATTATATCTAGCCATTTCATTATCGCCCTCCACCTTTCTCCAAGGGCCTTACTAAATCAATCTCGATCGTCAATCTCTGAGTCCGATCTCATCCGACGGCCCAGGTGTTATAGCCTAAATCTACCTCGGGCTGAAAGAAGGTAGAGTTCAGGGTAACATCAAACCACGCTCAATATGGTAGCTAGCCCTACCAGATCAGGAGAGGGCTCTCTCCGGGTCAATCTCAGCAAAAATAATCGAAGGGGCTTGAGATGACTTGAAATAAAAGATAATTTTAGGCTAGGTATATAAGTAAAAGAGTTTGATTTTGATTTTGGGGGTTTTGTTGGAAACAAAGGGAAAGGCAGTTTTGGGTTCGGGGATGAGGCCTAGTTTTTGCAAAGTTCTAAATGGGGCAAGGAAGGAAATTGTTTTGATGCTTTAGATTGAATGAATGGATAGTTTCATACTAATGAGGATTTGAATAAGGCAAGAGGCTTTCAATAATCCTCTTCAAACAGATGAAAACATGGAAAATTAAACAAAACTGAAGGCAGAGCAAAGCAATCTAATGAATTCCACCTTTATAACTCATTTGTTTAATTTAAGAAGAAAGGAGAAGGGAAATGATACACATAAACATAAATGAAATTACAATCACATAGAGAAATACACCATCAAAATACAGAGCCACATGGATCCCAAAGAGTGCTGCAAACCCTGGTCTATTCCTTTGCCAACATTGCAGAAATGAAATGTACAATGAAGTGCCAAGCAATCCCAAGTGTCCAACCCTGAAAATGACTGAAGAACTACAAGATATAGAAATTCCTAACTCATCCCCATGCCTCTAAGGGTCGAGCTCACCATTCTAGGAGTTTTTTCAACCATATCTAAACTAAGAACTAGAAAATAGGCAATGAAACAACTTGCCTCTATATGATAGGAAACTAATTCATTCACTTACATTTCACTTTTTGGTGAATGAATCTACTAAGATGAGTAAAAATGTGCCAAAATTACATCATGGTAAATAAATTACATCAAGGTACATCAAGATTTACATGAAAAATTCAAACTAGCCAAAACTAGGCGAAAATCTGAGCTGCTGAGTGAAAAATAGGCCAAATTTCCCTATGCGCCGCCCCTGAAATCTCTATGCATAGCACAAGTTTGAGGCTGATTTTGAGGGCCTTACTGAAGTCCAAATTGAGTGTAGGAAAGCTCGTTGGAAAGCTCTGCCTGTCTACTTTCCAACCCAAGTCGAATTTCTGAATTTGGTTGCCATTTTGCCCTCCAAAAATCCAATCTCCCAACACTGCTTCGTGTGTGTGCAAAAAGTGGCAGAAAGGTCATTTTTAGGGTGTTTTTGACCCTTTAGGAAACCCAAAACTTGTCAAAATCCTTAGGTAATCCATAGGCATGCATACATTTTGATGACATATCCAGTAATGCAAATTTTTCCTCCAAAAGACCTGCCAATTATAAGCGCGCGCCAAGTGGCGCTACGCGTCGGGCAGGAAAATCTGTTTTGAGGCCAAAAAATTCAAAATTGACAAAAAATTTCCCAAATTTCTTGACATTTACGATGAAGGTCCCCCCTCAAGCACTATGCTGGGCCAAAGAAGCTTCGGCCAAAATTTGGAGCCTATCATGTCTTTTGCGACGCTTTAGTGCCCTCCTTAGCCTTGCTTTCAGGATCTTGATCCTCGCTTTACAAACGTGATTTCGTGCCCAATAATGGTTCTTCATGTGTCTGAGAATGTTCTTTTCCTTGTTTTCCTTCTCCAACAGCTTCTCGAGATGAATATTGACCCTCTCAATCCAAGTCTCTCTATCAGCCTCAATCTCCCGCTCAATGGGTGTCATCTTGGTTTGGCTTCTTTGGGCAGCGAGCTAGTTCTCATGGATGTGTTGCAACTCCATGATTGTCTGCTGATCCTCCAACTATTTTTTCCGCTGCTCCAGGTATTTTATGATCCATTGGGCTCTCTACAACTTGACGGTCAAGGTTTCAATCTCCGCCTTCTACTCCTGAATGATCTCTCTCAACTTTGAGCTTGGAGAGCTCAAATCCTCGTCAATCAATATGAAATCAGTATCTTGGCCTCCTGAAGGGCCCTCATCCTGCATGGGCCTCTTACCTCTATCATGTACCTGCACCTGTGCTGCTGATGATGGCAACAAGACCCCTTCCACCCCGGGTGGAGATAGTACTTGTTGAGCCTCAAAATTGTGCTTTCTTTCATTCCATTTTACCTCATTTTCCTTTGTCCATTGCTATCCTAGACCCAATTGATCAATGAATATAGTTAAAATTACTTCTAGAATGATTTACATGACTGACTTGCTAAGTTTTGTGATTTTTGCCATTGTAAAGCATTTTGACCGGAACTAGTTGCAGAATGCAGACATTCCGTAGCTAACCGGCGATTCTGCAGCTGTCTTCACGTTTGAGTATGTTCCAGGTGGCCTCTCAAGAAAAACCGCATATGGGCATAATCCACGTCATGTCTACATGGTTCGTTGCTCATCATGGAGGAAGAAACGAATTCTGGGTATGGCTTTGGAACGTGGGAACACATTTAGGAAGGAAGACTTCTATTAGGACTGTCTCAGTCCAGATGTCTTTTCCTTTTCACACAGCCACTTCAAGAGTCCTAATGTGATTCCGATAAGGAAAGACAGTGTTCCTGAATTGTTGCAAATCTTGTTATTTACATTTGTTATATAAACACTTGGGAAACCGAGAGCTATGTTAGAGATTTTGATGTTAGATTTTATGTTAGATTTTTCTTAGATTCTGTGCTACATTTCTGAAGACGCAGAGTGCTATGTTCAAGTTCTTTCATCTTTAATGAAGCAGACAGTGTTGTTTTGAAAGCGTTGATTTAATTTGGAGTTGAATTCCGTCAGGTGGTAGAGGGCCCCTGCCTCTTGCACGGATTTATTTTCGTAAATTAGATAAGTATTCTAGCTGCCTTTACGTTTTTTTTTTAAGTCGAATTAGTAGTTGTTTTAATTAGCTACTGTAGTTATACTCATTCTAACTCTTCCACAAGAAGAAGCTTTTCCAAAAGATTATAATGATGAATGGAGAATAGCTATAGTATTGTAGGATTTGAAGTCAAATTCATAGTTGTTTTTAATTAGCTACTGTAGTTATACTCATTCTAACTCTTCCACAAGAAGAAGCTCTTCCAAAAGATTATAATGATGAATGGGAAAATGACTATAGTATTGTAGGATTTAGTTGTAATTTTTGTTGTTCACTATCACAGTTACACTTGTTCTAATCACTCTTCCACAAGAAGAAACTCTTCCAAGAAACTATTAAGATGTTCAAGACATGACCGTGATAATGAATGATGTAGTTGTGTGTTTGCACTAAGTATCATCTCTGTTCTTGCTCTTAAACGCTTGTCCAAAATATCATAATGATGAGTGGGATATGGATATGATGTCTTAGTTTTTCATTGCTTTCAGCCTTTATATTTGCATTTGCACTCAATTACACAGTCAGAATTGTTCTAACTCTTCCAAAAGAAGGAACTCTTCCAAAATATCAACAATGATGGACAAACAGACTGTATAATTTCATAGAATAATGCATGATAGTATAGTTAGGATACTCCGGGGTTTCATTGCACTTAATTCATGTTCAGTTGTTCTGTTTTGGGTTTGATAATGCCTTGTAGTTTAACACTGTTTTAGGCTAGTGACATTTTAGGTTTGGTTGTAGCTCAATTCATTGCATTTGCACTCCATATTCAGTTGTCAGTCACTGCATACTAGATTACTTCAGTTGTTAAACTTAACAAAACAGCCTTCATTATTCACAAATCTCTTCTTGTTCTAAAATCCATAATTAACCCATCACTACATGAACAGAAGACCACATCATTTTAAGGCCTGAAGTACCTCTGCAATTTCCTCATCATTTCATAAACAAAGCTCTCCCTCAAAAGACTACTTTGAAAAGAAATCAATAACTCTTGAGTAAGGTTTTGTGACATCCAATTGAATTGCAGAATAGAGTTAGAAAACTAGTCCTAGAATAGAAGATCTTATGATGATATCAATGTTTTATTCCAAACATACTTCAACAAATCTCTAATCAAGGACAAGATGTTGCATCATTATGAGTTAGTTGTTTAAACTGTTTAGTTAGGAAGATTTGCATGCTTAGTTGACCATGTTTGACAAGTTTAGTTTGTGTTTTGAATCATTTGCTTAAAAGTCATTATCAAGCTTTGTTTTTGCTTAGTCATAGTTTAGATTTGATTCTACTTCAGTGTTTTCAATTGCATTTGTATCAGTCATTTGTCATAGATGAATTAGGTCTCACTCTGTTTTTAATCATTAGCTTCCTTCCATTAGCTTTCTAGGCATTTTCCTTGTGAACATAAAACCACCAAAAGACCAAAAACATCATAAATCATCACAAAAGACCAAAAACATTACAAAACACTACACACAACGCATTAAGAAACAAGCACCTAGGTACATACAGTACACTTCACTTCAGCAGTTTACAAATCCTGGTTGACAATTAAATGAGCTCAGTTTAGGGGACTAGATTGAGACCAAACATTTTGGCGCCGTTGCCGGGGAAGTGAAAACTAGGTAACCTTTGTTTCTTAGCATCCAAAAACAATTTTATGCGTAGGGAGAGAGATTCAAGGGGAAGATTTATAAGCAGCAGAGGCAGAAGTTTGACTTCTAGAACACCACTTGTTTCATCTAGATCCAGAGCTAGTACACCTTCAACTCAAACCCATATTCCATCCTCTCCTGATCCTAGACTTCTAGAAGATCTAAGGTCAACTATTCCATTAGAGAAACCTTCCACTTCATTCACTGAACCTGCCATAGAAGAAAATCTAAAGACTCCTAGTAGGGATACAAACCTTTCCACTTCCACAGGAGAGTCAACCATGGCAGAAGAAGGAGGAGGAGGAGTTTTTAATGGAGAAAACACACTATTTGGAGGTAGAGGTAGAGGTAGAGGAGAAGGAGGTAGAGGAGAAGGAGGTAGAGGTGCAAATGGAGGAAGAGGTAGAATAGGAAGCTCTTTTGGGTTTCCTATACTTGATGAAGAAACCAATACAACCATGAAAAACATTTCACCCTCTGTCCTTCCAAACTTCTATGGACTTAAAACTGAAGATCCTGAAACTTTCTTATTCGAATTTGAAGTGTTGTGTAGAACTTATGACTACCTACAAGATGCTCAAAAACTGAAATTATTTCTTTCAACTTTGAAGGGAGCAGCATTGAAGTGGTTTATGAGTATAATCAGTAGTTCTATTAGAACATGGGAAGATATGAAACAAGCATTTCTAGAGAGATATTTGGATTATTGTATGTCGGTTAATCATAAGGAAGAAGTGTTCAAGATGTTACAAAAAGAAGATGAAAACTTAGAAGATTTGTTGGAAAGATTTAATTAACACATCAAAAGGGAAAAAAGGGAAAATCTAGATCAAGACACCTTAAAAGCTCTTTTGTTGAAAACAATTAGGGATGAATGGTTGGATATCCTTAACATGATGGGAAAAGGGGATATATCAAAACTTACATTACCTGAAATATCTGAGTTATGTATCAACCTTTCCAGAGGGAAATCTAAAACTGTCAAAGGTCCAAGAGATCCCGCTCTTGCAAGGGCAAGTAAATCTGCTTCTGGGATAGTAAGTAGATCAGAAATAGGACACATGCTTGATGACTTTAAATCTGATATCTTAGGGAGTCTTAGTGAACAAATAGACACCCTTAAGATACAAAACAAGCAAAAGGTTGAATCTGATGCTTTGGCAATCTTTTGTCCCAAATGTAGAAAGAAACATGCCTTGAGAGAGTGTCCATTAGATGTAAAAGTTTTAGAGACCTGTGTCATTTGTTCTGAAAAACATGAAACCAAGAATTATCCTTCTCTTCTTGGTCTCAAAGCTGTCTTTCAGGAAGAAACTCCTACAGACTCCACAGAATCTCTTAATTTTGTATCTAGAAGACCTTGGTAGGGACCTCAGACACAAGGATTCCATGATCAAATGTATAATCAACCTCCACCTTGGAATTCTTGGCAGCAACCTTGGCCCCAATTTCAAAATCAATCTCAATCTTGGGCACAAGGAACACAAAGTCCCTATGGAATATACTCTCCATATTACCAGTATCCACCATCCTATCCACCATATCCACATTTTTATCCTCAAAATCCTCAACAAAATTTTCCTCAAAATCTTCAACAAAATCCTCAACAACATCATCAGAACCAACCACATCAAAATCAACCACTTCCATTACCATTCCCTCAAAAAACCAATCAATTGCCAGCTCAGCCCATACCAAACCCCAATAATAAAAACCCTCAGAATACATACATGATAGAAGGACAACAGTTTCCAACTTATTTAATTACTCCTCTAGACCTTAGTGATGTTCAACTTAGGTCTGGAAGGATACTTGAGAAGAGGAAACCTTCTGTGATCATACAAGAACAAGATAATTCTGAGGAAGACTCCCTACGGGTGAATAAAAGTCTTGAGGAAGACACATCCTTTCAAGACCCACACATTGAAAAACTAAAACAAAAAGATCCAATAAATCCAACTCATGTATTAGAGCAACCATCCACATCTACTTCTATACCTCCCTTTCCGGAAAGATTACAAATTGATAGAGGTGTAGAAAAACAAATCATGGTGCCTAATTATGATTTCTTAGATGAATTGAGAAATGTTTGCATTAAAATTCCATTATTGCAAGCCATCACAGAAATCCCAATTTTAGCCAAAACAATAAAGGAGTTGAGTATGAAGACAACAAGAAAAGAATAAGAGAAACCAAGAAAATTCAACTGGTAGGACAAATAGCAGACATTATGATGGGAAAGATTGCTATTCCAAAGTATCTTGACCCAGGAAATCCAGTTGTCAAAATTCACATCAACGGAATTGAAATTCAAAACACACTCATTGATTTAGGAGCAGCAATAAATATCATGGACAAAATGAAACTTCCTAATCTTCTCTTTACACCCACACTATTACAATTAGCAGATAGATCTGTGATCAGAGCAGATGGGGTAATAGAAGACATTCCAGTGTCCCTAGACTCTTGGGAGTACCCTGTGGATTTCATGATCCTAACTCCTAAGAATAATCTAGGAGGCCATCCTGTTATACTAGGAAGACCTTGGTTGGCTACAGCTGATGCTTTCATTAGTTGTAGGTCTGGTGATATGTATATTTCTGATGGTAGTTCAACTAAGAGATTCAATTTATATCCTCCAACTAGGACAATTACAGATCTAGATGACACTCAATGGATAGAGGATGAAGAAGATTTACAACCACTCTTCACAATTTCAGAAATTAGTGAAGATAATCAAATTATGAATACTCTAGAAAACTTTGAATCCTCTCCAGAACACAAACATGAATCATTTCAAGAGGGATCCAATATTGAGTTTTTGTCATCTAGGTAGATGTCTCTTCATTCTATGGACAAATTTGGTAGCTCTACAAGTGAAATTTTTCCAGGCAAAACTTTGAACATAAACAAGAACCTAGAAAAATCTCAACAAGAAGAGTTAATCAAAGTATTACAGAGACATTCTTCTGCATATGCATGGGAATACACTGACATGAAAGGGATAAGTCCCAAGACTTGTACTCATCACATATATATAGAGGCAAATTGCAAACCAATCAGACAGCCTCAAAGATGGATGAATCCAAATCTTAGGGAAATTGTTAAGGAAGAATTGCAAAAATTGTTAAATGTTAATTTCATCTATCCTATTTCAGATAGTCAGTGGGTTTCTCCTTTGGTAATTGTGCCAAAGAAAAATGGAAAATGGAGGGTGTGTGTTGACTACAAATGGAGGGTGTGTGTTGACTACCGAGAACTGAATAAAGCTACTCTTAAAGACCATTTTCCCTTACCTTTCATAGATCAAGTATTAGATACATTAGCTGGCAAAAAGTACTTTTCATTCCTAGATGGGTTTAGTGGTTACAATCAAATCCAAGTAGCACTTGAAGACCAAGACAAAACCACATTCACTTGTCCTTGGGGTACCTATGCCTACCGAGTATTGCCATTTGGATTATGCAATGCACCTGCAACATTCCAAAGGGCAGTATTAGGAATTTTTTCGGATCTAATACATGATTGTGTGGAGGTGTACATGGATGACTTCACAGTTTATGGGAATACATTTGAAGAGGCTTTAGAAAACTTGGAAAAAGTCTTAAAAAGATGTCAAGAAGCAAACCTTTCACTTAGTCATGAAAAATGTTTTATGATGTTTACTAAAGGTATTGTTTTAGGGCACCATATTTCAAGGGATGGGATTAGAGTTGATGAGGCAAAAGTTGAAGTCATTTCTAACCTATCCATTCCAAGTTGTCAAAGAGATGTTAGAAGTTTTCTAGGATTTACAGGGTATTATCGGAGATTTATAGAAAACTTCACCAAAATAGCATCTCCTCTCTTCAAATTACTCACCAAATATTGTGAATTTAAGTGGACTTCTGATTGCCAGTTAGCTTTTGAAACCTTGAAAACCAAAATTTCTGAAGCACCTATATTAAGGGGACCTAACTGGAAGTTACCTTTTCATATCTCGACAGATGCTTCTGATACAGCTCTAGGAGCAGTATTGGGATAGAAAGACTTGATTCCCTATGCCATCTATTATATCAGTAAAAATTTGACTCCTGCAGAGTTAAACTATACTGTAACTGAAAAAGAGTTTTTAGCTGTTGTTCATGCCATAAACAAATTTAGACACTATATAACAGGCTATGAAACTTTTGTTCACACTGATCATTCTGCAATTAGATACTTAATGAACAAATCAATCACTAATGGCGGAGTTATAAGATGGTTGTTGCTCTTACAAGAATTTAACATTACTATTCTAGATAGGCCTAGAAAACAAAACACAGTAGCTGATTTCCTATCTAGACTCCAAAATATCAAAGATGACACTCCGGTTGAAGATCAATTTCCTGATGAATATCTTTTTGCAATCTCTACTCAAACTCCATGGTTTGCTGATATTGCTAATTATTTAGTTTCGGGAAAATTTCCTTCAATTATGAATGCAAGGGATAAAAGAAAAATCATTAATGATAGTGCAAAATATTCATGGGTCGCTAATGAGTTGTACAAGACAGGTCCAGATTTGATCATTAGAAGGTGTGTTCATGAAGATGAGATGCCTGAAATTCTCAAGGCATGTCATGATGAACCTTGTGGCGGACACTTTGCAGATAAGAGGACAACCTATAAGATCCTTAATTTAGGATATTATTGGCCATATTTGTTTAAAGATGCAAGGGAGTATGTCAAAAGGTGTGACAGTTGCCAAAGGGTAGGGAAACCTTCTCCTTCAGGTGAGATGCCATTACAACCTCGGGTACACATTGAACCTTTTGAAAAATGGGCCTTGGATTTTGTAGGACCTATTAGTCCTCCATCAAGACAAAAGAAATACATATTAGTTTGCATTGATTATGTTACTAAGTGGGTAGAAGCTAAACCATTACTTGTTGCTAATGAATCATCTGTAGTTACTTTTCTTTTTGAGGATATTTTTACTTGTTTTGGTGTCCCAAGGGAAATTGTTACAGATCAAGGAGCTCAATTTACATCAAGGCTGGTGGGGAAAATGATGGAGAAGTACAAAATTAGACATAGAACATCTACTCCTTATCATCCACAAGCAAATGGTCAAGTGGAATCTACTAATAAGGTCATTGAAGGAATCCTAACAAAGACTGTTCATTTACATAGAAGAGATTGGGTAGATAGGCTTCCTGAAGCCTTGTGGGCCTATAGAACTACATGGAAAAACACAACAGGCCATACTCCTTATGAGCTTGTTTATGGAAAGCAAGTTTTGTTTCCCATAGAGTTCCAAATTCAAACCTTCAAGATGGCAGTTCAGCTAGGACTTGATCTAACGGAGGCACAAAAGCATAGACTGGAGCAAATTAATGAATTGGATGAGATCAGACAAGATGCAATTCAGAAAACAAGTCTAGTCCAACAGCAAAGGGCTAGATGGCATGACAAGTACATCAAGGAGAAGAAATTCAAAGAGGGTGACTGGGCTCTCTTGTTTGATTCAAAATTCAAGGATTTTCAAGGGAAATTTCAGAAACATTGGCTTGGGCCATATGAAATTGTTCGAATTTTTGATAATGGGGCAGTAAAAATCAGAACTATAGATGAAGAAGAGGTCACTTTTCTTGTGAATGGTCATAGACTGAAGCTATACCACAAGCCACTCTCAAGAGAAGAGTTTGTCAAGAAGTTTCAAGAAAGCAATGATGTGAAGTTAATGAAGAAGAGTCTCTCTTCTTCATCAAATTGATTAAATTTTCTGAAGCATTTCTTTGTGAAAAAAATAAAAAATAAAAAATAAAAAATAAAAATAAATAAATAAATAAATAAAGGTATAAACATGAAAACCAATCATTGATTGGCATGTTTATACAGAAAATATAGGGTGAAAATCAGAGTCTCTCTGACACTCTAACTTTTCCCATTTTTGTTTTTACAAGCAGCTGTTACAAAAATCATAAGTTCAGATCCATAGTGCTTATGATCCATCTCATTTCATTTCACTCCATTCACTTATTCATCCACACTCCATTTCATTCCATCATTCATATTTCACTTCATTCTACATATCATTCATCTCATTCCATACTCCATCCATCTCATTTTCATGACAAAATTCCAAATTTGATATCTTGCTGTAAATGAATAAAACATGTCATGGATTGCAGGGCAGTTCTTATGTTCTTTCACTCCATTTCATAAACTGAATCCATTCCATTTCATCATCCACTTCATACATATCATGGCTCATCATCCATCTTCATTCATACCATATAACATTTCACCCATATTCCAAAAACACTTCATTCCATGATCAAAATGCTCTACAGGTACATTCTGCAGCTCAACAGACATTCTGCAGCTGATCAGTCTTTCTGCAGCCAGACAGTCTTTCCGTAGCTACAAATCCTGAAGGCATCAATCAGCAAACATTATAATTGCAACAAAATGACCCAGTGTATCCATGAATCAAAAGCATCAAGAAAATTATGAAGACTCTTCCAAAGGTGAACAAAGAAGACAAAGGCTACAAAAAATCAAATGAAAGGCAGAGGTAACAAGTTTAAATTATAATGGAATTTCATTAAAGTTTAGCATAGTTTTAGTTATGGATTGTTCGAAAAGGTTGTTTTAATTATTTTTATTGATCAAGACCAATAAACCCTCCACAGACTTTGGATTAAAATCTCTCATTTCAAATTTCATATCCGATATCATTTAAGCGGTTAAAATGGCCGAGGTGTTTGAATTCTCCACGTCTCTTAACCAAATCATTCAATGATGATTCTTTTTGCCGTTGTAAAAATCTCCGCCGTCTCTTCAATCATTAATTTGTTCCCTCCACCTCACTCCACTACTTCATTCCGTGACCACTGCCATCACTTCATTCTGTAGCCGGCATTTCATTCCGTAGACAGAGATATTCTTATCACCGAGAGGAGAGCAAAAGGATATCAATTTGAATAGCATTGAGCATTATCATTGTAAACACAGAGCAGAGAAAAAGGGTAAATTCAGAGGTATAGCAGCGTGAGAATTTGAAGCCATTTGATTCCGTGGGCAGACAAAGTATCACTGTGGGCAGAGAATGAGCATTATCACTATAAACACAGAGGTATAGCAGAGAAGAATTTGAAGTCATTTGTCACCGGGAGATAGAGGTATAGCATTGAAGAATTTGAAGCCATTTGTTACCAAAAGACAGAGATATAGTAGTATGGGAATTTGAAGCTATTTTCCACCGAGAGACAGAGGTATAGTATTGTGGGAAATTTGAAGCCATTTGTCACTGTCAAACAGAGGCATATCAGTCCAAAGTTCCATTGTCAACAAAAGCATACCAGTCCGAAGTTGTGAAGTCGTTTTCATTGTCAACCAGAGGTATATCAGCTCGAAGTTTGAAGTTGTTGTCACTGTCAATCAGAGGTATGTCATTCCGAAGTTTGAAGCCATTTTCATTAAGAACTTGAAGCCATTTCAATTCGAAGGTGAAAGTTATTGTTTCTGTGGGTAGAAGAGTGTTAATTTGAACATTGAAGAAGCAATCATGGGTTTCATTGTAAGAACTGAACCAGTGGGTTCAAAATATTTAGAAGGCTACCCTCAATGCAAATAAATGTTACAACAAATAGGATGGCTTCAATTTTTGGAGAAATTTAATGGCTTCCACAAGGAAGTCACTAAAACATTTGTAAGATCATTTCAAGGAACTGAAGTTGAAGTGGGAGATGTCAAATTTACTGTCACTGAAGTTTTCATTGCAGAGGCTACAGGGTTGCTTAGAACTGGAGAGAGATGGTTCAAAAACAGAGAATTCCACAATGAATCCTGGAAACAAATTTTAAAATCACCAGGTATGGATGTCACTGTATTTAAGAAAGGAATTCCCAATTCTGCATTGAAAAATAAATGGAGAAACATACTACTTCTTCTGCAAAAATTTATTACATGTGAGCGTAGATATGGGACATTTTATGTCTACCACATTAGACTGATAATGCATTTTCTGGGGGAAGACCTAAAACTACCTTACTTCTTGCTTCAAAGCTTGAAAAACATGGCTTCCTGTGTTCAAAGAAGGGTTCAATTTTTAGAGACAACTTTATATCATCATGGGTTGGTTAAAATTTTGATTGAACAACATTTAACCAAAACAAATGATACATGGGATGATTTCTTGATAAGAAATCATTTTGAAGAGTCAAAAGAACCCTCACCGGAACCACAGCCTACAAAGAGAAGTAGAAAATGGAGGGCTTCAAAAGTTGAAATTGACAAAACAGTCCAAGAGAGCAGTGAGGAAATCATTTTAGAGAATTTGACTCAAATCAAGAGGCAACTTAAGAAAGAGAAGGTAATCAAGAAATCTGCCACAGAGAAAGGAGAGGGATCCTCTCAGCCTAGAAGAAGCCACAGACTAAAGGGGAAACTGAAGAAAACACTAATCAAACAAACAGGGGTAATTAATAAAGAAGATGAAGAAACATCCATTGAAGAAGATGTTGAAGAGGATTTTAATGAAGGAACCCCTGAAATTGACCCTGCTCAACAAGAAATAGATGACTATGTGGAAACTTTGGAAAGGAGAGCTTCAGAAAGCAGAGAGAGAACCCCTAGTCCTCCACTGTCTGAAATAGATGTATTAAGAAGGGATAGGTATGAGTTGGAAATACTCAATAGACACATCAAAAATGAGAATGAAATTCTCAAAGATCAAGTCAATCTCAAAACTGATATGAACTCAACCTTATCCCTACATATAGACAAAGTGGAAAGGACCAATGAAAAGTTGAAGCAAAAGAACAAGAAATTAATCAGGGCACTCACCAACCTAAGGTTCAAACTTGTTATCAGAAAACCCAGAAGATATTTAACTTCCAGAAAAAGGAGAAGGAGAGGATTAGATGTCCTTGCAGAAGCCTCTGAGTTCATAGGATAATTTGCATGAGGACATGCAAAGAGACAGCAGTGGGGGTATGTTGAGCCTCAAAATTGTGCTTTCTTTCATTCCATTTTACCTCATTTTCCTTTTTCCATTGCTATCCTAGACCCAATTGATCAATTAATATAGTTAAAATTACTTCTAGAATGATTTACATGACTGACTTGCTAAGTTTTGTGATTTTTGCCATTGTAAAGCATTTTGACCGGAACTAGCTGCAGAATGCAGACATTCCGTAGCTAACCGGCGATTCTGCAGCTATCTTCACGTTTCAGTATGTTCCAGGTGGCCTCTCAAGAAAAACCACATATGGGCATAATCCACGTCATGTCTACATGGTTCGTTGCTCATCATGGAGGAAGAAACGAATTCTGGGTACGGTTTTGGAACGTGGGAACACATTTAGGAAAGCAGACTTCTATTAGGACTGTCTCAATCCAGATGTCTTTTCCTTTTCACGCAGCCACTTCAAGAGTCCTAAAGTGATTCCGATAAGGAAGAACAGTGTTCCTGAATTGTTGCAAATCTTGTTATTTACATTTGTTATATTAACACTTGGGAAACCGAGAGCTAGGTTAGATTTTATGTTAGATTTGATGCTAGATTTTGTTTAGACTCTGTGCTACATTTCTGAAGACGCAGAGTGCTATGTTCGAGTTCTTTCATCTTTAATGAAGCAGACAGTGTTATTTTGAAAGCGTTGAATTAATTTGGAGTTGAATTCCGTCAGGTGGTAGAGGGCCCCTGCCTCTTGCACGGATTTATTTGCGTAAATTAGATAAGTATTCTAGCTGCCTTTACGTTTTTTTTGAAGTTGAATTAGTAGTTGTTTTAATTAGCTACTGTAGTTATACTCATTCTAACTCTTCCACAAGAAGAAGCTTTTCCAAAAGATTATAATGATGAATGGAGAATAGCTATAGTATTGTAGGATTTGAAGTCGAATTCATAGTTGTTTTTAATTAGCTACTGTAGTTATACTCATTCTAACTCTTCCACAAGAAGAAGCTCTTCCAAAAGATTATAATGATGAATGGGAAAATGACTATAGTATTGTAGGATTTAGTTGTAAGTTTTTTTGTTCACTATCACAGTTACACTTGTTCTAATCACTCTTCCACAAGAAGAAACTCTTCCAATAAATTCTTAAGGAGTCCAAGACATGACCGTGATAATGAATAATTTAGTTGTGTGTTTGCACTAAGTACCATCTCTGTTCTTGCTCTTAAACGCTTGTCCAAAATATCATAATGATGAGTGGGATATGGATATGATATCTTAGTTTTTCATTGCTTTCAGTCCTTTATGTTTTCATTTGCACTCAATTACACAGTCGGAATTGTTCTAACTCTTCCAAAAGAAGGAACTCTTCCAAAATATCAACAATGATGGACAAACAGACTGTATAATTTCATAGAATAATGCATGATAGTATAGTTAGGATACTCCGGAGTTTCATTGCACTTAATTCATGTTCAGTTGTTCTGTTTTGGGTTTGATAATGCCTTATAGTTCAGCACTATTTTAGGTTAGTGACGTTTTAGGTTTGGTTGTAGTTCAATTCATTGCATTTACACTCCATATTTAGTTGTCAGTCACTGCATACTAGATTACTTCAGTTGTTAAACTTAACAAAACAGCCTTCATTATTCACAAATCTCTTCTTGTTCTAAAATCCATAATTTACCCATCACTACATGAACAAAAGAACACATCATTTTAAGGCCTGAAGTACCTCTGCAATTTCCTCATCATTTCATAAACAAAGCTCTCCCTCAAAAGGCTACTTTGAAAAGAAATCAATAACTCTTGAGTAAGGTTTTGTGACATTCAATTAAATTGCAGAATAGAGTTAGGAATTAGCTTTAGAGTAGAAAATCTTATGATGATATCAATGTTTTACTCCAAACATACTTCAACAAATCTCTAATCAAGGACAAGATGTTGCATCATTATTAGTTAGTTGTTCAAACTGTTTAGTTAGGAAGATTTGCATGCTTAGTTGACCATGTTTGACAAGTTTAGTTTGTGTTTTGAATCATTTGCTTAAAATTCATTATCAAGCTTTGTTTTTGCTTAGTCATAGTTTAGATTTGATTCTACTTCAGTGTTTGCAATTGCATTTGTATCAGTCATTTGTCATAGATCAATTAGGTCTCACTCTGTTTTTAATCATTAGCTTCCTTCCATTAGCTTTCTAGGCATTTTCCTTGTGAACATAAAACCACCAAAAGACCAAAAAAATCATAAATCATCACAAAAGACCAAAAACATCACAAAACACTACACAAAATGCATTAGGAAACAAGCACCTAGGTACATACAGTACACTTCACTTCAGCAGTTTACCAACCCTGGTTGACAATTAAATGAGCTCAGTTTAGGAGACTAGATTGAGACCAAACAGTACTCATCGGGCTGCTGCAAATAATACTCTGGTGCCTCTCTGATAAGTGACATATGTCGACACACTGGTAGTCTCTGTCTCGTGACCTTCAGGCTGATGTGAAGGTTCACCTGGCTCATGAACAACCTCCAAAGGAACCTGAGGAGCTGTGAAGAAATCATGGGAAATGAAATCTTCCCATGAAATGCCCTGCAATCCAAGCTGATGTACAACCACGATCTTGATGAGTGCATAGTGATAAATACTGTTGTACTGCTGCTCGGGAGTTTTCTTCTGCACAAGAGTGGTCATTCTCTCGATGTTCCGGCACATGAAATAAGGAATGTTCATCATCCTCACTCTAGTGAAATGCATAAATAACCTGATGTGGTAGGCATAAAGGTGTGAAAACCGGCCCTCACAACTGAAGTATCTGATAATAAGTTTCATCAAAGGCGCATAGGATTCCTTTAGGAACTGGAATGGGAACACCCTGCTAAGCTGTCTCGCATAGCTAGGTCTGATGTATGGTTCATAATGCACTCTGTCCACCTGTTGTCTTTTGTTCCACTGTTCACCCACATTCAGTATTCCAATTTCTTGAGAGATGGTTTCCGGTGTCAAAGTGAAATTTACACCAGCAAGAGTTACCTGACCATCATGTAAATGCAATACAAACAAACAAGCCAACTCTTGATGATGATGAATCCTAGCAATCATCTCACAATACTGATAGCATGACTGCTCTCGAAAACATGCCATGGCAAGTGGGCAAGCCTGCAATTGAGTCAATGAGGTGGGTTCTTCTCTCACATGTTTGCCTCCTTTACGAGGCCTTCTCGGTGCATGAAGCTCAATGGTAGAATCACTATCTCTGTCATAGGATGTATCACTGTCTGTCTCCATGATGTTTCAAGGTCTATGTTTGGCTTGTATGAGAGGAAAATGAGAATTTGGTGCTTTGTTTTAATTGCCAAATGTGTGTTAAAGGAGAGGGACTGTAGGAGATATAGGACAGTGGGGACAATGGGGTTTAATTGAATGATAATTTGCCCTTTGAAAATTTGACAAACTTAGGGACAAGGGACAGCCACTGAATTTTTGTGGTTCTTAGGGTTTGGGAATTTTTATAAGTGAAATGGGAAGGGAAAGTGATAGGAAAGGAAATGATTTAGTGATAGGAAAATGGTAATGAGATGGTATGATTGGGCTTTAGGGATGTAAGGGGATAGGGAATAGACTGTAATGATAGTATAACAGTTAGGGGGAGGAATAACCAAGAGGGTAAGGAAATATTTGGCACCAAAATTACTTTTTAAAACACCAATTTCAAAACCCTAGGGAAGAAATTTCAACAAGAGGATAGGGTTTATAGTTTTGGCATTTCAAATTCTCATAATCTATCTCAATCAACATCAAACACTATTAATAGCAATGACAAAGTCTCATAACTTACTTGGAACAAAGGAGGCCGATTTCGTTTTGAAGATTGAGGGAAATGGCAACAAATTTTATATTTCGAGGCAATGCGCCACGCGCACAACCCAGTGCATCACGCTCTCTGTGTGCGCCGCAACCGTTCTAATTTGCATGGAGGTGAGCGGCCCTATGCGCCGCGTTTGGCTTATGCGCCGCGCCCAACGCCCAATGCGCCGCGACACTGAACTTCACCACAATTTCGGCTTTCACACACTATTTCGCCCTCCACAATTTCTCTTTGGCTCTTTGATTCCTTTAGCGTGAAAATGAAGTTTGGAATTTGGAAAGATCTTATATATATCAAAACAAAAAAATCATTTTTCATTTGGCAAACCCACTTTCTAATGTTGCAAACTTTGGCACTTTTTTAAATAAACTCTGTTTTTGTTTGTTTCCTTTGATTTTTGAGCTGAATGATGAATTTATTTTCTGTCTTTGCAGGGATAGCTGGCATGGGATTTTTGCAAAGGCGACCAGGGCTGTGCCTGAAGTAATTTACAACTGAAAAACTTTGAGAATTACATTACATTTATTACAAAAGGATAAAATAGACAATTTTTCTTCAAAACAGAGTTTTGAAGAAAAATCATTATCAAGCATTATGACGATGAAATTTTGCGATGAAAACCTATTTAGAACCTCCCTCATGTGCATGCTGACATTACTAGACATTTTGAAGACTAAATTAATGAAACCCTAGACCTAATGAGACTAACAACCCTAAAATGACTCTTTGTTGACCAAGAGACCAAACATGATTGTAAATGACTTTAAAATCTATTTAGATGAACAGACACGGACCAGCAGGTACATGACATGAGGGATATAAGAGAAAAGACCCTTCCGTCAGATGATCCATGCTCCTAATGGAATGCAGCTGACTGAACTGAATGAGACACCTAAAATGAAATGCAACAAAAGAGATTTTGATCTCTGACGGAGGGATGAAGATACCAACTCTAACATTGGCTCCAATGGGGATGGTAGCTCCTTGGAGGTGCCAAGAACTACATATTTCTGGGAGAGTAGGCAGTGCCTTCGTCCATTGGGCTATGGATTCCATAACTTCGACAAATCAACACTTATTTTATTGACTGAAAATTTGACTCAAACTGACTCAATTTTGAAACCAAAATGACTGAAAGACCTAACCCGACAAACTCAAACCAAAGCTGAAATCAACCTTCAGAGTTATAGCCTTCACCTCAGGCCCCAAACTAAAGAAAATATCACAGCACACACTTGCAATGAAACTGAAATAAACGGTATGTACAGTGACAATGTAATCAGCAGAAAATATTTCAGAAATGATACCGCTTGAGCAGCTGACCATTGACCGGCCCTCCTGGACAATCTTCCCCGTTCATCTCTTTCAAAAGAAAAGCATTCTCACCCCGATATGCAGCAATTTTAAAGGGTCCTTTCTAGAGATTTTCAAACTTACCATGTTTACCCTTTTCCCCGTTTCTTGCATCCCATTTCAGCACCACTTCTTCCAGTTGAAATTTGTCCACCTTTGCTTTTCTGTCATAGATTTTCTTAATTCTCTCTTGCAGCTTGAATGTGTTTTAAAAAACTTCTTCTCTCGTCTGCTGCAAATGGATCATTTGATTTATTCTTCTTTGCATATGATCATCTTCACTGACAGCTTCCTGTAGAATTTTGACCACTGGAACTACGAGAGAGGT
This sequence comes from Pinus albicaulis, assembly GCA_034641835.2. NCBI lineage: Eukaryota > Viridiplantae > Streptophyta > Pinopsida > Pinales > Pinaceae > Pinus > Pinus albicaulis. The sequence continues at coordinate 128,575,195 of CM076583.1, forward strand.
AGGAAACACCGTTTCAACTCCATGTACTAGCTCAAAAGGGGACATACCAATGGATTTCTTCTGACTCACTCGATCTGCCCAAAGTGCATTGACCAACTTCTTATGCCATTTTTTCTTGTTTATTTCCAGCAACTTTTTAATGATGTTGACCAAAGATTTGTTGGAAGACTCCGCCAATCCATTACCTTGTGGATGATAAGCGGTTGAGTGTCCCAAAGTGATTTTATACTTGTCACAAAACTCAATCATCCTTTTTGATTTGAAAGCCGCTGCATTATCAGTGATTAACTTATTCGGGAAACCAAAACGAGACAAAATATTATTCTCAAGGAATGAAATTATTACCGAATTTGTAGCTTTCCTGGTGAAAATTGCTTCAATCCATTTCGTGAAATAATCTGTCACTGTGAGGATCCACCTATGCTGAGCTGAAGAAGCAGGATGGATTTCGCCAATGAAATCCAAACCCCACTGTTGAAAAGGAGCACTTACCTCAATGGGCTTAAGCAGCAAAGGCTGCAATTTCTTCCTCCCTTCAAAAATCTGACATTCATGACAGCTTTTGACAGTCTTATACACATCAGCAAAAAGTGTCAGCCAATAATATCCCACTCTCAAAATTTTGTTTGCCGTTGTTTTCCGAAAAAGGTGACCCCCGCAATCTCCTTTATGAAAATCTTCCATAACCTGTTTTGCTTCTTCTTCAACCAAACAGTTTAACAAAACACCATCGGGATCTTTCCAATATAGTGAATTATTCAAATCACAGAACTTAGAAGCCTTCAATTTCAGAGTTCTACTTTTGTTTCTAGCCATGCCGGGCGATGGTGACAAATTTTGAAGCACATATACAATATTTGAATACCAAGGAGAAAGTACAAAGATTTTTGATACCTGAACTGATGAACTTCCCTCATTCTCCTCAGACATAGCAGCAATGAGATTGATGTCCAAGGCATGTAAATTTGACTCAGCCATTAGCTTAGCCAGCCCTTGTCCTTTGATAAACTTTGTAGGCTTTATCTCCACATCATACTCCAACAAGGCAGCAATCCATTTGCCTCGTCTCCCTTCTGGATCTGTTTGTACTAAAACATCCTTAACAGCAACGTTAGGAACATAAGCAAGAATATGAGAATGCAGAATATATACGCGAAAATCTTTCAACGCTTTCACTAAAGCGAGAGCTTGCTTTTCAATGATGTTATACTTTAAGGCTGCATCTCTTATGGTTCGGCTGAAAAAAGCAATTGGTTTTTCATGCTTATCTCTCTTCTGCATCAATACTGCTGCCATAATATGCTCCGAAGAAAATGAAAACAAAATAAAATCCCGAGTATAGTCTGGGCTGATCAAAACCGAAGCTGAAGAAAGAACCAACTTCACTAAATTGAAATATTTTACTGCCTCCTCGGTCCACTTCACCACATTGTCTTTCTTAAGCATGTTTTTTAATCTCTCTTAGATTTTCGGCAAGATTAGGCACAAAGCGGCGTAAAAAATTCATCTTACCATTGAAGGATTCGATTTCCTTTTTGTTCCGGGGAAGATCAATTTGTTGAATAGCTTACACTTGAGCTGGGTCAATATGGATGCCATCTTTTTAGTTAATGTGACCACGAAGTTTGCCCTCATCCATGGCAAACAAACTCTTCTTCGGATTGAGTGACACACCATACTTTCTACATCGCTGAAAAACAATCTTCAAATGGTAAAGGTGCTCTTCATCAGAATTGGAAAAGACTGTCAAATCATCAAGATACACAACTAGGAAAACATCCTTCTCATTTGCAAATGCCATATCCATTGAGCGCTGAAATGTTGCACGAGCATTGTCTTATATTTGTATCATACGTCTTCAAATCTGAATAGTCCCAAGAAAATACATCAGCAAAAGAAGACAATAAACTAACATATTTTGCTTTTACCTCCGGTGACAATGCTTTGGAAAATTTCACCATATTTGGATTCTCAGCTGATCCAATGTTCACATCTTCAACTCCCTTTTCGGTTGGCCGCAAGGTTGGTTTTTTAGCTACGTCATCTTGATTGAAGAGCTCCTCTAAAGGTATCAAGCCTTTAGGAATGACATTATCCTTCAGCTGCAAAACTTCCATCTGATTTACTTGCACATCAGCTTCACCATTTTTTTGCAGAAATTCATCAATCTCATCATCATTTTGGAATACTTGCCAATATCTCTGATTGTCCGGGACAGTCGGACGACGTTTCACATTAATTTCAAATTTTTTACTTGAGTTCATCGGAATCTTTAAATTACTTGCCGCCTTTGCAAGCGCGTCTGCAATACCATTCTGAATACGAGGGACACAAGTCAAAGTATAGTCTGAAAATAATTTCAAGATATCAAGAACTGCATTTCGATAAGCCCACATTCAAGGATGATTAGCTTGGTATTCACCTTTCACTTGCTTAATTACCAACTCAGAGTCGCCATACACTGCAATCCTCTTAGCATTCAACTTTCTAAGAATTTTCAGACCAGCAATCAAAGCTTCATATTCTGCCTCATTATTCGAACAATCAAAAGCTAATTTATAAGAACAAACCCTTACATTACTCAATACCTTGTTTAGGGTGGAAAAAGGGCTGCGTACCCAAATTCCAATTCCATCACCATCACTTCCTACTGCACCTCAAAATCCATGGTCCAAAAACCATCTTCATCTTCTTCCAAGTGCTGAAATTCTGTTTGCTCTGTTATTTCTGCTTGTTGTCCATCAACTTTTTGCTGCTGTCCATCAACTTTTTGCTGTTGTCGGAAGGTTGATTGCTCAGCGGAACTCTCAAGTTCTTATCTCTCTATCTTCAAAACCTCTCTAAAATTCTTGGTGATTTCTGGAATGTACTCTGCTTCAACTAACTGATTATTTACATCATTGAAACTATCTGAATACAAAACAAAAGACTCTAAATCTGTATGTACACAATTGATTGGATGATTTACCGGTTTCTCCTTGCTGGTGATCATATACTTCATCTTTTGCTCCCGATATAATCTTCTCATCTGACCAAACACAGGAATGGTAGCATAGGAGAAATCAAGCTGCAATGTTCCCTTCAATTTTTCTCCCCAAGATCTGGAAAGAAGCATGCCAAATCTAGGAGGAATATCTGCCACAACCACATCCATAAAAACATTCTTAGTCGGAATCTGATCTAAGATAACCACCAAATATTTGATAAGCCCAATGCATCTTACTCTACTAGAATCGAAAGAGTAAAGATCATGATATTTCCTAGTGATGTCCAATCCCAATTTCTCCATGATTGCTCTCGGCATGAGATTATGAGATGCTCCGGAATCAAACATGGCATTATGTAACACAAAATCATGCAATCCTAAGCTGATATAAAAAGGAGGCACATCACTATCTAGAGACTCACCATCCAATGCTGGTCCAAATATCAACTCAGGTTGATCATCTTCCACATTCCCCATATCAGACATTGGATCGAAATTCAGAATTTTAGACACCTAACCCTTATAACTGTTATTCTTCATCAATTCAGTCAAAGGAATGGAAACTTTTAACTTAGAAATTTCACTCTCTAAGTTAAAGACTGAAGTTTTTTCTACCTCTTTGGCTGGAACATCCTTCTTTTCAGCTTTCTCCCTCAATACATTTGACTGATTGGATCTTTCATTTTCTTATGGGGATCTGCTAGTAGTGGGATCAGCTATCTCTTTTCCCTTCTTTTGTGCAACGGGTGAATCATTCTTTGGTGTTGAAACTTCCTTTCTCTTTTGGATTGGATTGATAGGCACATCTCTGTTTCTAAGTGAATATTGACGTTGTTGGGTGGACAAAGCATTCATATAACCTCTCTGATACTCATCTGACTCTTCTTCAAGAGCTGTCTCATTGGCCAAAATGAAATTCTCGTCTTTTTGTACAGCTGAGTTTTCTGCATACTCCTCCTCTTCAGTGATAAAGGTTGGAAAATCATCAGGTGTAAAGAAGTGATTCTCTTCCCCTATTACATTATCTTCATCATCTGATTCTGGACCAACAAAATTCTACTGTAAAGGTGTCTTTACCTGCTGTTGTACTGCGAGTGGTTCTTGTGCTCGCTGCTCTCATTGTTTGATCCTGAATTGTGGTTGTTGCTAGCCACGAAACTTAGGATTTCTGATCTGCGGTTCAGGATTATCAAGTTTTAATATTTCAATCATCTTTTCCACCTTGCGAAGTACTCGATCTGAAGTAGAAGCCTCTTCCTTTATTACTACTTTCTTTTCAGCTCTCAATCTAGCTCTCTTGTCATTTAAATTAGCTTCAACACTCACTGCAATTTTCTGCATGTCCTCCAAAGTGGCCGAATCTCTCTCTCATAATTGATAGGCCATGTCTGGATCAAAACCATCCGGAAACTTAAGCAAAGCCGACCTCCTAGATGGCCTTAAGTCATCAGGAATTGCATTGTAAACTGCGTTAAATCTAATACAATAATCTTGGACAGACTCACCAACATTCCGCTTGATCTTGGTATATTCAAAAGTGATTTGAAGAGGATCTTTCTTTACTTCCCATCGATCCAAGAATTGTCTCTGAAGCTCAGCCAATGTAGCAATACTCCTAGGCTGCAAAGCTCTGAACCATTTTCTCACTTCACCTCCGAAAGTTTGCACAAATAATCTCATGGTCACATTCTCTGCATCAATTTCATGAAGGTCAAATAAATCTGCCATTCTATCAACATGTTGCTGAGCAGGAACACTTTGAGGAGTGCCATCAAACAATGGAATCTTACTTTTATAATCAGTGGGCATGTCATCCAAGTTCTGAGGCAACACAAGAGGTGAAAATCAAGCAGCCATTACTCTTGGTGGATTTACAATCGGATTTGGAAATATGGGAGAAGTCAGAGAAGTTGATGTATGAAGTGTATGTGGAGGTGAAACTACTACAGATTGTTGATCAGAAATAGATGGTTGCATGGGAATGGTAGGAATGAAAGAAGGTTCAGTATGAACTTGTGAATCGGAAGTAACTACTGATGGCCCAAGAGTTTCAGATGCAGATTCTATAAACTCAGGAATATTTGTTGCCACAATAGAATTCTGAATGTTCAAGATGTAACTGTCAATGGATCTATTAGCCTGTTCAATTTCAAGATACTTGATAAACTCTAGACTTATGACCGTATAACCAATATCACTTTCAGACTTAGTCTCAAACAACGACAACTCAAATTGTTCGTCAAATTCAAGATCTTCAAGGTATTCAAACACAGCGGGACATGAATGAGATTTGAACAGAGGAATCACAGGACTTTCTCGATGAAGAATTCTTGAAATTAGATTGGGATTTTCATACACTGTAGGTGGATCAGGATCCGGATTTTCTCTAATATGTCTTCTGGAAGCCAGTGTGTTGAATTATTTTCAAAAATCAAAGGGACAAAACCAACTTGTTCAGCCTAACAAATTCTAGACTCATCACCCAAAAGTCCAGAACAATATGATGTACTGGGGGCAATTTACAAGTCAAGTGTCACATTTACAAACTAGACCGGAGATTGATTGAAGCAGCGTTTATCTACTTTCACTAATGCAAAGCAAGAGCGTTTCGAAGGCTACCTGGCATAACTTCAGGCTCTGCCTATAGCTTATAAAACAAATAACACTAACAAGCAAACCATTTCTTCCCTAGCATGGTCGCCACTATGTTATAGCCTAAATCTACCTCAGGCTGAAAGAAGGCAGAGTTCAGGGTAACATCAAACCACGCTCAGTCTGGTAGCTAGCCCTACCAGATCAGGAGAGGGCTCTCTCCGGGTCAATCTCAGCAAAAATAATCAAAGGGGCTTGAGATGACTTGAAATAAAAGCTAATTTTAGGCTAGGTATATAAGTAAAAGAGTTTGATTTTGATTTTGGGGGTTTTGTTGGAAACAAAGGGAAAGGCAGTTTTGGATTCGGGGATGAGGCCTATTTTTTGTAGAGTTCTGAATGGGGCAAGGAAGGAAATTGTTTTGATGCTTTAGATTGAATGAATGGATATTTTCAGACTGGTGAAAAGCTGAATAGGGCAAGAGGCTTTCAATAATCCTCTTCAAACATGTGAAAACATGGAAAATTAAACAAAACTGAAGGCAGAGCAAAGCAATCTAATGAATTCCACCTTTATAACTCATTTGTTTAATTTAAGAAGAAAGGAGAAGGAAAATGATACACATAAACATCAATGAACTTACAATCACATATATAAACACACCATCAAAATACAGAGCCACATAGATCCCAAAGAGTGTTGCAAACCCTGGTCTATTCCTTTGCCAAAATTGCAGAAATGAAATGTACAATGAAGTGCCAAGCAATCCCAAGTGCCCAACCCTGAAAATGACTGAAGAACTACAATATATAGACATGCCTAACTCATCCCCATGCCTCTAGGGGTTGATCTCACCATTCTAGGAGATATTTCAACCATATCTAAGCTAAGAACTGGAAAATAGGTAATGAAACAACTTGCCTCTATATGATATGAAACTGATTCATTCACTTACATTTCACTTTTTGGTGAATGAATCTACTAATATGAGTAAAAATGTGCCAAAATTACATCATGGTCATGAAATTACATTAAGGTACATCAAGAGTTACATGAAAAAGTCAAACTAGCCAACACTAGGCGAAAATCCGAGCTGCTGAGTGAAAAATAGGCCAAATTTCCCTATGCGCCGCACCTGAAATCTCTATGCGTAGCACAAGTTTGAGGCTAATTTTGAGGGCCTTCCTGAAGTCAAAATTGAGTGCAGGATAGCTCGTTGGAAATCCCTACCTGTCTACTTTCGAAACCAAGTGGAATGTCTAAATTTGGTTTCCATTTTCCCTTCCAAAAATCCAATCTCCCAACATTGCTTCCTGTGTGTGCAAAAAGTGGCAGAAAGGTCATTTTTAGGGTGTTTTTGACCCTTTAGGCAACCCAAAACTTGTCAAAATCCTTAGGTAATCCATAGGCATGCATAAATTTTGATGAAAAATCCATCAATGCAAAGTTTTCCTCCAAAAGAGCTGCCAATTATAAGTGCGCGCCAAGTGGCGCTACGCGTCGGGCAGGAAAATCTGTTTTGAGGCCAAAAAATTCAAAATTGACAAAAATTTTCCCAAATTTCTTGAAATTTGGGCTGAAGGTCCCTCCTCAAGCACTATGCTGGGCCAAAGAAGCTTCGGCCAAAATTTGGAGCCTATAATGCCTTTTGCGACGCTTTAGTGCCCTCCTTAGCCTTGGTTTCAAGATCTTGATCCTCGCTTTACAAACGTGATTTCGTGCCCAACAATGGTTCTTCATGTGTCTGAGCATGTTATTTTCCTTATTTTCCTTCTCCAAAAGCTTCTCGAGATGAATATTGACCCTCTCAAGCCAAGTCTCTCTATCAGCCTCAATCTCCCGCTCAATGGGTGTCATCTCGGTTTGGCTTCTTTGGGCAGCTAGCCGGTTCTCACGGATGTGTTGCAACTCCATGATTGTCTGCTAATCCTCCAACTATTTGTTCCGCTGCTCCAGGTAGTTTATAATCCATTGGGCTCTCTGCAACTTGACGGTCAAGGTGTCAATCTCCGCCTTCTGCTCCTGAATGATCTCTCTCAACTTTGAGCTTGGAGAGCTCAAGTCCTCGTCAATCAATATGAAATCAGTATCCTGGCCTCCTGAAGGGCCCTCATCCTGCATGGGCCTCTTGCCTCTGTCCTGTACCTGCACCTGTGCTGCTGATGACGGCAACGAGACCCCTTCCACCCCGGGTGGAGATAGTACTCGTTGGGTTGCTGCAAACAATACTCTGGTGCCTCTATGATAAGTGACATATGTCGGCACACTGGTAGTCTCTGTCTCGTGACCTTCAGGCTGATGTGAAGGTTCACCTGGCTCATGAACAACCTCCAGAGGAACCTTAGGAGCTGTGAAGAAATCATGGGAAATGAAATCTTCCCATGAAATGCCCTGCAAATCCAAGCTGATGTACAACCACGATCTTAATGAGTGCATAGTGATCAATACTGTTGTACTGCTGCTCGGGAGTTTTCTTCTGCACAAGAGTGGTCATTCTCTCGATGTTCCGACACATGAAATAAGGAATTTTCATCATCCTCACTCTAGTGAAATGCATCAATAACCTGATGTGGTAGGCATAGAGGCGTGAAAACCGGCCCTCACAACTGAAGTATCTAATAATAATTTTCATCAAAGGCACATAGGATTCCTTTAGGAACTGGAATGGGAACACCCTGCTGAGTTGTCTCACATAGCTAGGCCTGATGTATGGTTCATAATGCACTCTGTCCACCTGTTGTCTTTTGTCCCATTGTTCACCCACATTCGGTATTCCAGTTTCTTGAGAGATGGTTTCCGGTGTCAAAGTGAAATTTACACCAGCAAGAGTTACCTGACCATCATGTAAATGCAATACAAACAAATGAGCCAACTCCTGATGATGATGAATCCTAGCAATCATCTCACAATACTAATAGCATGACTTCTCTCAAAAACATGCCATGGAAAGTGGGCAAGCCTACAATTGAGTCAATGAGGTGGGCTCTTCTCTCACATGTTTTCCTCCTTTACGAGGCCTTCTCAGTGCATGAAGCTCAGTGGTACAATCACTATCTCTGTCATAGGATGTATCATTGTCTGTCTCCATGATGTTTCAAGGTCTATGTTTGGCTTGTATGAGAGGAAAATGAGAATTTGGTGCTTTTTTTTAATTTCCAAATGTGTGTTAAAGGAGAGGGACTGTAGGAGATATATGACAGTGGGGACAATGGGGTTTAATCGAATGATAATTTGCCCTTTGAAAATTTGACAAACTTAGGGACAAGGAACAGCCATTGAATTTTTGGGGTTCTTGGGGTTTGGGAATTTTTATAAGTGAAATGGGAAGGGAAAGTGATAGGAAAGGAAATGATTTAGGGATAGGAAAATGGGAATGAGATGGTATGAGTGGGCTTTAGGGATGTAAGGGGATAGGGAATAGACTGTAATGATAGTATAACAGTGAGGGGGAGGAATAACCAAGAGGGGAAGTAAATATTTGGCACCAAAATTACTTTTTAAAACACTAATTTCAAAACCCTAGGGAAGCAATTTCAACAAGAGGATAGGGTTTATAGTTTTGGCATTTCAAATTCTCATAATCCATCTCAATCAACATCAAACACTGTTAATAGCAATGAAAAAGTCTCATAACTTACTTGGAACAAAGGAGGCCGATTTCGTTTTGAAGATTGAGGGAAATGGCAAAAAATTTTATATTTCGGGCCAATGTGCCGCGCGCACAACCCAGTGCGCCGCGACCATTCTAATTTGCATGGAGGTGAGCGGCCCTATGCGCCGTGTTTGGCTTATGCGCCGCGCCCAACGCCCAATGCGCCGCGACACTGAACTTCACCACAGTTTCGGCTTTCACACACTATTTCGCCCTCCACAATTTGTCTTTGGCTCTTTGATGCCTTTAGCGTGCAAATGAAGTTTGGAATTTGGAAAGATCTTATATATATCAAAAAAAAAATTTGATTTTTCATTTGGCAAACCCACTTTCTAATGTTGCAGACTTTGGCATTTTTTTAAATAAACTCTGTTTTTGTTTGTTTCCTTTGATTTTTGAGCTGAATGATGAATTTATTTTCTGTCTTTGCAGGGATAGCTAGCATGGGATTTTGGCAAAGGTGACTATGGTTGCGCCTGAAGTACTTTTTTTTTTAACTATAACGGTTATGTTTTTTATTTATGAGAAAGATAAAGAGTAGGACTTTGCCGTAGCATCCCCAATTACATCATATTTATCCAGCAAGAGTTGTTTTTGAGACTTGTCTTTATCAAAGAATTTCTATAGTTCTTTCCTCGTTTATGAATAGCAGCCCTTTTGTCGTTGCGCTCCCTTTGTTGGCCATCAAATCAGCTTCACTATTTGAGCTTCTGAGGATATGATAAAATTTATAGGAAGCAAAGGCTAATAGGACTCTTTTCAGTCTTTCCAATATTCTGTTAAGACCTGCGTTTTTTAATTGCTCTTCAGTGTTTAGCTTTTTGATGAGAATCTCTGAGTCTCCAAATACCTGAATGTCTTTGATCCCTTTCTCTCTTGCTATTTGACAGGCTTTGAGGAGGCTAAGAAGCTCCGCTTGGTTATTGGACTTCAGACCAAGACCCCAGTAGAAAGAGTCCCGAGAAACTCCATTTGGGGTGTAGATGATCCCACCAGCACCGGAGGCACTGGGATTCCCTTTGGACGCCCCGTCGAAAAAAATTGTGTGTATCTTTTGAGCTCTCCACCATTGCTGAAATGAGGCATCTGGTTCTCTCTTTCTCCATTCTGGATGCGCTATTTGGGGAGTGTGGAGACACTTTCGATGTTGGGGTTCAAGAGGGTTGAGCCACCTCTTCTCTACTGGCAGAAGCGTTGTATCCTCTTTATAGTACTACTGTTGGGCCGCTTCCAGGAGGAATGATTTGGCTTTTGCTGCAAATTGCATCGGCGTGTGATTCAGTTCATTAAAAATCATCTGATTGCGAGCCAACCAGATCTGCCAGCAAACGAACTTGGGAAGGGCATTCCAAACTTTGCGCCAAAATGACTTGTGAGGAATTCGATATGGATATAGGTGACTCCATTCAGCAAAAAGATCCGAAACAGAGGTCTGAGAGGGAGAGTTCGTATGGAGTTCCTGAAGCATGAGGTCCCAGACTTCCTTGGCAAAATGGCAGTCAACGAATAAGTGTTGAGCTGTTTCAGCATTGCACCTGCATAAAACGCACCTGTGTGGACCTGCAAATTTCCTTTTTATGAGATTGTCACCGGTTAATATCTTGTTGTGTACCAACATCCAGAAAAATAAGTTGACTTTTGGGAGTGCTAATGGCTCCCAAACATTTTTCCAGAACGCTGCATTATACTTGTTGATCCTTGATGCCTGAAACGTACTGTACCCCTCGGCTGTTGTATACTCCCCTATTTGGCCCCATCCCCATCGATCCTTCGTGGAGCAGTGGATCGGTGCGGCCTCTTCCAGCAAATCGAGCAGTATGTTTTGTTGTGGTAGCAGCCAGGCAGGGGTGTCATGGAAAGCCCATCCGGCCCATTCGCCGCGATGATCCCATGCCGAGATGTCAAAAATGTTGTGTTTGCCGGCAGATTCGAGCCAGATTCTCAAATCAGAAATCTCCTCTTTGTCAATTAGTGGATTTCGCCCCATTATTCGATCTTGCCAGAGACAGGTGTGTTTACCATTCCCTGGAATCCTATACACATAATGTTTGAAATATTTGTTGCTCTTGTAACAGAGTTTCCACAACAGCGTGCTGTTGGCAGTGTAGCCCAATTGGAGGTTTCTAAATGCAGCATTATTTGTGTATTTTGATCTCAGAATAGCACTTACAGGGTGCGTTGGTTCTTGAAGCATCTTCCACAGGATTTTGCTTCCGAGAGCAATATTGACCAAGGAGGGGTCTCGAATTTGCAGACCTCCCTCAGCTATGGGTTTTTTGACAAGCTCCCAGTTGACCAAATGCTGTTTCTTTTCGTTGCCCTTCCCTCCTTGCCAAAGGAAGTCTCTGAGGAGAGAAGAGATCTGATCCATAATTTTTCTTGGGGCGAGCAGGAAAGCTGCTTGATAAATTGTTAAGGCTGACAGCTGAGACTTTATCAATATGACTTTACCGCCTTTGGTTAACCAGTGTCCTCCCCATGTAGATATTTTGGTTTTAATTTTGTTGGTAATGTCGCTCCAAAGCGACCTCTTGTTCACTCCAGAAATTATGGGAAGCCCGAGGTATTTAATCCTGTCCCATTGGGAGTGCCCTTTGAATCCAAGAATATTAGCTATATTGTTGAGCTCTTGTTGGTCAATGTTCCAACTAAAAACTTTGCTTTTTCTTTCATTTACTAAGGCTCCCGAAACTCTGCAGTAGTTTCTGAGGACAGAATCAAAGGCCTTAGCTATTCTGGTTGATGCTCCTCCCAATAGAATCGAATCATCTACAAAGAGGGCATGATTTAGAGGATTGACACTGCTGGTGGGTTTGAGGCTCGGGAGGGAGCCAAACATTCTTTCTGCTTCCAGTTTTCGACTTAAAGTTTCAGCCATTAAGATTTATAGAAAGGGGGAGAGAGGGCATCCCTACCTGATGCCTCTCCTAGCTTGAAAGAAATTAGTTGGCCTGCCATTAATGAGAGGGGCTATCCACGGATTATCCGTGCATGCTTTTATAAGATTGACAAAATGGGAAGAAAAGCCAAAGGAGAGCAAAACTTTGCTAAGAAAAGATCGATTGACTCTGTCAAAAGCATTCACCATATCTAATTTTATCAGCATACCTTTCTCTTTTCGCTGCTTGCTTGAATGTATAGTCTCCTGCACTTGAATGACATTGTCTAGAATGTGCCTGCCTTCCACGAACCCTCCTTGAGAACTAGAGATCAGTCGTGGGAGCAAAGGCTTTAATCTGTTAGCTAGCAGTTTAGCCAGGATCTTGTAGGAGGCATTACACAACTAAATGGGCCTAAATCTTGCGAAAGTTTCCGGATTGGTGTCTTTGGGGATCAGAGCTAAATAGGTTGAGTTGGTACTACCCCCTACTTTAGCTTTTTTGAAGAATCCCCGAATCATTTTTTGAAGATCATATTTGATAATGTCCCAGCAAGCCTTGAAGAAATGAATTGTAAATCCGTCAGGTCCAAGAGCCTTATCTGCTTCCATGGACCAAATGACTTTGATAACTTCTTCCTCAATTATCGGTTTGCAAAGATCAGCGTTGTCCTCCGGGGAGATGAGGGAAGGGATATGAGTGATAAATTCAGCTTCTTCCTCTTCTTCACCTTGGGTTTCCACACTGAATAGGTTTTTGAAATGTATTTCAACTGCTTCTTTGACTTGTTTAAATCCTTTGCAGATTTGGCCCTCCGAAGTTTTGATTTCTACTATATGATTCCTTGACAATCTAGCTCGATACTGACGATGGAAAAAGGAGGTATTGCAGTCCCCAGCTTTTAACCATAGGCTTCTGGATTTTAGTCTCCAATACTCTTCTTCAGTTCTGAAGGATTGAAAGGCTGCTCTTTGTGCTTTTGTTTCCTTATCCAACAGCTCTTCATTGATATTTTTTCTTTCCATATCATTTTGAAGGGTGTGCAGAGCCTGAACTTCATCTACTCTTTGGCTGATGGGGGTGGGGGCTGGTTTCTTAATCCAATCCTTCAATGCTTTTTTGGTGGATTTCAGCTTTTGCTCCCAAACGTAGCTTGGAGAACCTCTGAAGGAAGAGGTCCAAGCTGCTTTCACAGTCTCTGAGAAGCCCTCTCTCTCGATCCATAGAGGAGAAAAACGGAAAGGTATGGGGCCCAAGTCCTCTTCGTCTTCTAGACTGAGTTGGATTGGCTTGTGATTTGAGGTCAGCTTGGGCAGAATTTTTGTTATTATGATCTTCTTATTCATCATGAGAGAGCTTTGCACCAGAAAGCGGTCCAAATGAGCAGAAATGTGCTCTGCCCCAGTTCGATTGTTTGACCAGGTGAAGAGTCCTTGAACTGGATTGAAATCTAGCAGATCCCATTGCTGGGTAAGCTCTTCCACTACGGCCACCATGGGATCTTTGGTATTGGAGCCTCCTCTTTTCTCTTTGACTTTCAAAACAATGTTGAGATCCCCAGCCAGGATAATATTGTTGGGGGATTCTTGCTCTAGAAATGCTGACAGTGAGTTCCAGCAATCTCTTTTTTCAGAGTAATTGACAGGGACATAAAGATTGACAAGAGAGATAGTCAACTTACTTGCGAGTTGGGTTAATTCCATGAATATCCAATGTTGGTTCTCATGTATTTGGTTCAGCTAGTATTTGTCTTCGGTCCAGAGAGTTGCCAGCCCTCCCGAAGAGCCCCGAGCGCTGACCGCTTTGCCTGAGCTTTTTTTCCATTTTGACTTGCTGATTTCTAGCAGAGCTTTTCCTGCTATCTTTGTCTCTTGGAGCAAGAGGATATCTGCAGGTTCCGACTTCAAGAGATCCTTTACTGCTTCTATTTTTGCATGGTTCCCCAGACCTCTGCAATTCCAAGAGACTAGCTTCATTATTTACCTGAGAGGGGGGTGGAACCACCCTTGGGTGGCCTTGGCCTGGTATTTCTTCAGATCGACATTTCTATTGTGGACTGGCTTCCTTGTGTTTTGAGCCTTTCAGCTTCTTCTTCTCTTTTTTCTTTGCGAGATTTCCTTCCAGCTCTTTTTGATGGTCGCTCAAATATTTCATCCTCTGAGGACTCTGAGCTTTCAGGTGCCTTTTTCTTTGTGACTTCTGCATAGGTGGGGTTGGAGGGGCTGCCTTGTGTAGCTTCGATCTGAATGGCAGCCCCTCCCTCTTTGCTTGGAGGAGTGGCTTCTACTTGGTCCTCGTTTTCCTGAACATTGTTCGCTGGATCAAACTGTGCACCTTCCGTTCCTTTTGAGGTTTCTTCCGTTTCCTGAGTAGGAATGGGGATATTCCTAGCTCCTGCTGCGGTGCCTTTTCCTGCATCTTTTTTTGCGTGAGCTGGTCTCTGGACTAGAGTCCATTGATACCCGTTTTGTTTGTCATATTGCTCCTCTACTCTCTTCTTGCAGTGCTTTGCAAAGTGTCCGTGTCCATGGCAATGTCTACATTTAAAGGGGAGTTGTTCATAGTCAAGCTCTTGGACATGCGTCCAACCAGCAACCGTGAGCTTGATCGCTTCCAGCAATCCCTCTTCGAGATCCACTTCTACACATATTCGTGTGCATGAGTACTAGTCTTTCCTTACTGCTTGGTCTATGTATTTGCCAAGCGTGTTCCCGATGATCTGAAGCGATTTTTTATTCCAGCAATGAAGAGGCAGATGGGGGAGTCTCACCCACACCGGCACAGCGGATGGGACATCTTGTGAGGGATCGAAATATGGAGTCCATTTGTTTAAATACAAGCCCTGCGGCCCCATGAAATAGGGGCCATTTCTGAATATTAAGCTTCTGTCTTCCGGGTTTTCAAACACAAAAACAAAGTACCCTTTGCCCACGAAATAGCTCTTGACTCCATCTTTTATCAGAGGTTTCCAGTTTCTTTGGGTCCATTCCTCCACAGATTTGGGGGAAGGCCATAAGCCCTTGAACTGGCCTATGAGGCCTCTTTCTGCCAGATTCAGAACTACTTTACAGGTATCCTCCTCAGGCAGGGCAACTGAAGGGATCGAGTCCATTTTCTTGATGAATTTCTGCTGGAACGCTGAAGGTGGGCATTTCGTCCCTGATGCAATCAATGATCGAAAGGTTGTAACTTCAGGGGGTGGATCTGGTGGGGGGACAAAGCCCCCTGGAGACTCCATCTAGCAGCAGAGGAGCGGATCGTGGCTGTGCGTAGGGGCGTAATAGCCAGGACAACGCTGAAGCGCACCCAGCAACCCTAATTTGCAGAGCGCAGGGTGAACAGCGCAGTCACGGGAGAAAAAAAACATTTCAAAGCCCCGCCTGAAGTACTTTACAACTAAAAAACTTTGAGAATTACATTACATTTATTACAAAAGGATAAAATAGACAATTTTTCTTCAAAACAGAGTTTTGAAGAAAAATCATTATCAAGCATTATGACGATGAAATTTTGCGATGAAAACCTATTTCGAACCTCCCTCATGTGCCTGCTTACATTATTAGACATTTTGAAGACTAAATTAACGAAACCCTAGACCTAATGAGACTAACAACCCTAAAATGACTCTTTGTTGACCAAGAGACCAAACATGACTGTAAATGACTTTAAAATTTATTTCGATGAACAGACACGGACTAGCAGGTACATGACATGAGGGATATGAGAGAAAACACCCTTCCGTCAGATGATCCATGCTCCTAATGGAATGCAGCTGACTGAACTAAATGAGACACCTAAAATGAAATGCAACAAAAGAGATTTTGATCTCTAACGGAGGGATGAAGATACTGACTCTAACACCAGGATCATCTAGGAAACCCCAAATTTCCTTTCAATAATTTTTCCTCCGCCAAAGGATTTTTCACTCATTTCCTTTTTTTTTCTTCCATTTTGCAATAGTGTAGCCCCGCTGCATTATATTTCCTTGGTTGATCTCAACCGTTGATCAACACAGATCAACGGTTCGGACTTAACCTCCCACCGTTTGATTCCAACCGCCTCCATTTGACCTCTGTGTGCAATCTCCACCCTTGGATGCTTTCATCCAATGGCCACACTCTAAACCTAAGCCTCCAAAGCAGTTTTACCTAGCCACGCAGGATTTTTATAACATTTTGTGTATTTTGCAGGGTTTAATGGATTTCCAATTATTTTAAAGGAAAAATAAAAGTCGAGGATGACGATCCTCCAGGATTTCATTCATCAAAGAGTATCCATCTACAGGTTTTAACACCATGTTTTATTGGTGCCTCATGAACACTGACACCACTATAAATCCCCTGTAGCACCTACACATCAACAAGACACAGTAAAAATTAAAACGAATAAAGAGTATCAGTGTGAAATAATCCAACCATAGTAGAGATGAAGAATTGAAGATCTTTTACCCACTTTTGAGGGATTACGGCTAAGATCGATAATCAAAAGCCTGGTCCACTAAATTAAACACATTTAAAAGAACAGAAGACAGAATTTGGGCTTGATTAAGCCTAACACGCAAAATCAAATCAAATTAACAGTGTTTAAAGAAGGACAAAGCAATTCATCAGTCCGAGAAAGCCTCCACTGCCACATCAGAGGCTAATTGAATCCTCTCAGCTACCAAAGGCCACCTGTAGCCTCAAATCATTCAAAAGGCATCATAGTTTCCACCAGAACAGAGGATATCTGCCTCAATACAGTCGAACAGTTATTCCAAGCCAAAGAGACTGATTGCAAATTATCAGCAGATTTATTATAAGGATAAAACAGAACTTTAAAGTAAACAAACTCTGCTAGGAGGATCGAATGCTTAATGTAAAACAATTAATGTAGAGGAATATCTGAAATCTTCTCCATTGAGCCCCTCAAAGGCCGAGAAGCATTAAATTGTATTAATTGAACTTAGAATATTTTTTATCCTATCCCACCTCCTCATTTCTTCTATAAATACTTCTGTAGAAGATGAGATAATGTTGGTTACTGCATATCTGTTGCCTGTAAATAGTTTATTGAAGTTTCTCCAAGCTCTGTTTGTAATTGAAAATACCTAATTTGAGATGAAAAGTTTGAAGCTGTAGAGAACCATTGGACTTGAAGATTGTAATTGGTTTGAAGTATCAAATACAAGCTTATTTATGGGATCCTGGTCTATGTCAACGGTGATGTTTTTCTTATTGTAAATTGTTATTTTATTTCTATTTCCATTCTGTCCATCTTCTCTGATAAAGAACAGCAATTACAGAGTTAGGATTTACTGTCAATGGTACCCTGCTCTTACTGATAAGCTTTATCTGAATGTTTTATTCCAATTGTGTTGTTTAAGAATGATTTAATTCAGTCTAAACAGTTAGGAATGCTGGCGTTCCCTCATCCTACAGTCTAAGCTAAATATTGTTCTTGAACGTTATTTTCAGTTCTACCAAGTAAAGTTGAGCTAGGGAAGTCTATGGTGAGCCCTGTCCTCTAGTTTTATCTCCAAAGGTTGTCTAAAAGTTTCCCTGAGAGTATGTTGAAATCATGCTAGGTTCAAAGTCCTTACCTGATCTTAGACTATTCTTTGTTATCTTATGTGTTGTCTTGATAAGTTTTCTAAGTAAAGCAGATCTAGGGAAGTCTATGGTGAGCCCTATTCTCTAGTTCTTCTCCAACAGTTGCTTTGAAAAGTTTCCCTTTGTGTTTAAAATGTTTTCTATTGAAAGTGCATCAAAAGCTGGCTAGTTTCGAAGTACTTACCAGATCTTAGATTACTTTTATGTCTTTCTTAAGTGTATGTCGAAAGCAGGATAGTTTCAAAGTACTTACTTGATCTTAGGCTGCTCTTTGTTCTTCGTTTTTTTAATTCCCCTTCTTGTTGTATCATTTCATTCCATAAAATCAACTTTAAAGAGATCCTTAGACATAAATGACTTGCCCCATGGACCACTCTTGAACTTTGTTGTTTCAATTAAATCCTACTATGACTCCATAGCCCAATGAATTGAAGTTGTTTCTTGCCCATCTTCTTAGCTGAATTAATTTTCACTTTCATTCACCTTCACCCTTCTTTTAGACTTCCCTCACCTTCACATATCTTTACCCAACCAAAACAAACAAAAATCCTTTTTCCTCATAACTAGACTAATATCAAATACAAAAAGCCTTAAAGATAAATCAATCTTTGCAATTATTAGAGAGATCCCTCTCTAGATTCAGGAGGGCTAGATCCTAGAATCCCAAAGTGGTTCAAGTGTCCTCTCTGCAGTTCTAGTCTCACCAATCTGCTGGAATTACAGGGAGATAACACACCCATAATGGGATAAACATTTCCATGTGCATATCGATGCTTCCGGTATTGCACTTGGGGTTGTCTTAGCGCAACCGGGGGAGACGACAGTCAACCAACTAGTGTACTTTTCCAGCTGCAAGCTGTCTAATGTAGAGTGGAATTGCACCACCACGAAGAGGGAGGCACTAGCCATGGTGTACTCGTTCCAGAAGTTCCGCCACTATCTCCTAGGAGGTAAGTTCAAATTCTTCACTGACCACTCTGCATTGAAATACCTATTCAATAAGCCAGTTTTGGAAGGACGGATATGCCGATGGCTCCTACTCTTTCAATAATTCACCTTCGAAGTGATTGTCAAGCCCGAGCGGCTAAATGTAGGGCCCGATCGCTTATCCCAGTTAGAGACTTGTGAAAATGAGGGCTCTCTAGATGATCAGTTTCCTAATGGTGATCTTTTCTGAGTAGAAGCCATACCAGATTATTTTTTCGACATCGCAACATTCCTCACCATGGGGCAGTGTCCTCAGCACTATACCCCGATCTATAAACGACACCTAGTCATCCGCGCCACTAACTACCAACTAATTGCGGGGCAGTTTTATAAGTTGGGGCTTGACGAGATTCTGTGGAGGTGTGTCCTCGACCATGAACGCGAAGCCGTTCTGTGGGAATGCCATAGCGGCATCGCAGGAGGACACGTGGGAGCAAAACCCACAGCCAAGAAAGTGCTACAAGCTGGACTATGGTGGCTAACGGTCCATGTCGACAGTAAATATTTTATCAAGAAATGTGATGTTTGTCAAAGAACAGGGAGGCCCTCTCACAGAGACGAGATCCCACTACACCCGGTGAACGTATTGCAACCGTTCGAGAAGTGGGCTGTCGACTTCGTAGGCCCCATAGCACCAGTAGCCAGGCATTCAAAGGCCCGGTACATCATCACTGCCACGGACTACCTAACTAGATGGGCCGAAGCAGCGGCAGTAAGGGATTGTACGACAAAGACGACAGCCCGGTTTATCTTTGAAAACATCATCAGTATATTTGGTTTCCCAAGGAGCTTAACCAGTGATCAAGGTACACACTTCCTTAATGAAAAAATCAAATCGTTGTTGGAAACTTTCATGATACAACATCACAAAAGTAGCCTGTACCACCCACAGGCCAATGGCACTGTCGAAGCGTTCAACAAAATCCTCGAAAAGGGCTTGACGAAGATTTGCAATGCGAAACGGGATGATTGGGATGAACATCTGCCAGCCACACTGTGGGCCTACCGAACAACAGTGAAGCGCTTGACGAATCAAACACCTTTCCAGCTGGTGTATGGCTGTGAAGCTATGATTCCAGCCGAGTTCACCATACCAAGCCTTCTGATCACCACATCCCTAAAGTTCTCGGAGGAGGAATCACTACAGGAATGCCTGCACGAATTACAGGAACTTGACGAGGCAAGGTTCCTTGCTGAGTTTCATCAAAAAGTTTAGAAATACAGGCAGAAGGCGTGGCATTATCGACACATTAAGAGAAAAACGTTCCATTTTTGCGGCAAGGTTCTGCTATATGATAGCAGGTTTCAAAAATTTCCAGGGAAACTGCAGATGTACTGGTTGGGACCCTACTTCGTCGTCAAAATTAGGGATTCCAGAGCAGTTTAGTTGGCTCAAATGGACGGTACTGTTTTACCTAGATGGGTGAATGGCGCACACCTGAAGCCCTACCATGAATAAGTTTCTTTAGCTTTCTTTCAATAACTCTCGTACCCGAGAGAAGTCAGTAGAATAGAGTAGTCGAATAACTCTCTCACACCCAAGATGAGCGTAGGTAGAGTCACTTGTCCGTGCATAGGTCGTCAATAACCGTTGGGTTGCGGGGACCGTAAAGAAACTGATTATGGTCGGGGAGGGGCGCGTCCAGCATGCCATCCCCGTAGGATAAGAAAATGCGTCAATTGTCAGTCCCCATCATTTCATTTAGTACTTGTGTCAGTCCGTAGGATCACGAGGATTTGCAAAATAAATTGCGATAATTAGAAGTAACCTTGCAGTAATAATTTTGCCATAATTAGAAGTAACCTCAGTCGTAGCGTCCGGCCATTTCCACACACCATCGTCAGCAGATGTCAGAACACACCTTAGACGGAAACTAATCACAAGTTTATCGCTGCAGAGGACGCCAGCAAGAATTAATTAGTTATGGGGTCTCATCAACCTCACTCGTGTCGGTTAATTACATAGCCTGTATGAAGAAAAGCATGGAGAATGTCGAAGAAATCCGAGTTAGAGTTAGAAATTTCTGAAGGAGCAAAGGAAATTAGAGCAAAACCAGAGCAGCGGAGGTGCCTCGAAGGAGCCAAGAGAAGGGGCCGAGAACTATTTTGCAAGTGTATCAACGACGAGAAAATATGACAAAAGTAAATCCAGCAGTAGTAGAATAGGAGCTAGACAGTAGGATTCAAAAAATGGATTCCCTCGTCGGGAAGTATGAAAGTGCAACTCTAATTGACACAGACCTCACGGACTCCTTTAAGTTCCCAGTGCTCAAAAGACAAGTGTACATTGAGAGCTACACAACAGAATCAGGACAAGTGGCAAAAAAAATCTTACTTGAGTTTCGAGGTATCCAGCAGTTCTCAATATTGAATTTGAGGAACCTGCCAGTGTTTGGGATGACAGGTGCTGCCATGCAATGTACCAAATTCTTGCTGAGTAGAATTCAGAATGGTTCCTTGTGGCTGGGAAAAGAGATTCCAATCCACGCTGAGGACATTAACAGGCTGACAGGGCTCTCACGGGAAGGCAAGGATGTCTCTTTAGCGTTCCAGACCATCTCCAAAAGAGCGAAGAAGTTGGGGGATACAGATTATTATGAAAAATATGGCACCCGAAGGGGAGGAAAGGGGGTGAAAATTGAGCTCATCAACAAGCCAGAAATCAGGTTCGCATGCTACCTCATTTCCAGTAAGACAATGAGCCATTGCACCAAGGGGGAGTGTGCCTTGGACACCATTTCAATCGCGAAGCACTGTGTCCAGGGGACCAGGCTGAACTGGTGCTCCTTCCTGCTGAAGGATTTGTTTGAGACATGTGAATATAATTACAAGAGGGCAACGGGATTTATCTACGGATACTTGATAGTAGTGTTGGCCATGTGGAAGTGGCATTCCCCCCTCATCAGGGTGCCGATAGAGATAGTGGAGGATCAGCCGCTGGTAATGAAGTTCGTTCCATGGAAGGTGTCGGGAGACCCCAGCACCAAGGAGGTAAACGCAAAGGCCTTCCAAACTTGGTACGGCTTAATGGTTGATGTAGTGATGAGCCAACAGAGGATCCCCAGAAATCTGTTGGATGGATACATTGAGCAAGTCTGGTTTGGGGTCACACATAAGCACACATTCCTCAGACCCACTTGTGTGTCGGAGGAGACATTCCAGATGAGGCTATTGAAATTCCAAATTGATGAAGCAGCCTTCCACACCGAATTTTGTTCATGGCCGGGGGTTGCAATGAAAGTTAGAAACGGGGTATACACATACAATTTTAACGGAATGCTACCACATCGATTGCCAGACGAAACAGCGGCGGAGGCAGCAAACAGGGTATCCAGCCTGCAGCTCCTCCCAATCATTCAGCAAATAAATACAAAGGTACGAATCTTCAATGAAGTGGTCCAAGTCATATCAAGTAGTGCCACTCCATTCCCAGTTTTTTCTGAATTTCAAGTTTCTCAGTCAACCCCGCTTCCAAACATGACCTCCATTCCCACACCCATTCCAAATGTATTATTTAGTTCACCAAGTCCAGTAACCACCCCGCTGGGGGAAAGAGTAAGTCCGCAAAACCCATAGCGACACCCAAGCCCAAGAGGACCAAGATTCTAGAATCAAGTCCGATGGTCGACCTCGGAGAGGAGGATCCACCCCGACAGCTGAGCACTAGGGTACTCATCCAAGAAGAACTAATCACCGAGACAGGGGAAGCAAGCAGGTTCCCACCTCACCATCCCATTAACCCCTTCGATTTTATAAACATCCATATTTCACCATCTTGTACCAACCCACAACCACCTACCACTTCATCCGCACCATCCAACTCATCCGCCACCATATCAGATCCAGTAATCTGGAACCTAATTAATGGGGACCACGGGAAAGAGGCTGACTTGGGTACAAAAGTGGTACCACTAGCCAACCCCGTTGTGGACCCCCAGACCACTTTTACCGACCTAATCACACAGATGGAACAAATAGTTGCAGACACAGCTGGACCAATCCCTGATTCTACTTCGCTCCAACAACCCATCCAAGAAAATCAAGGGGAGCGACTGGACCTGAACATGGCAGACTCTGCACACCATCAAACTCTGCTGCAATCACCTCAAGGTCAATCAACAAGATTAGTTGCCAGTGGGCAACCACTTCAGGAGCGGTGGCCCGATCAAGGTACTTCAGGGGCCAAAAGCATGGAGACATGGGGAACAAATCAACTGTACCACTTCATCCAGAGGGCAGCCCAGCAGTCAGAAAGGCTCCACTCCGAGCTACAATAGAAATGTGAGCAATAGCAGAAGTAGATAATCGTGCTTACTGAATAGCGTGAGTAGCTCACAATGGAAAAAGGGTAGCTACAAAACCAGATGGACGAAGTGGCCAGGGTTTTCAAGGAAGTGTGGCCTGCAGTGATGGCCCACTATAATCAGATTCCAGCAGATGTGTAAGAAACGGTGGTAGTAGAGAGAGAAATACACCTCAGGGTGGCATACTCCAACCTCCACTAGGAGAATACAAAGCTCAAGGCAGCATTGGCAGTACGATCGGCGTTGCCCGACCCAGTGGCAGTTTACATAGCACAAATCTCAAAGAAACAGGGCCAGGTAACCAAGATGCAGGAAGTTCTCAGTACTGCAGCCAGAGATTCCTACGACCTCCTCAAAGGTCTACAGGAATGCTCAACGGCCCTCACAGTGAAGACATAGCCGATTTTGGCCCAGTTGCAACAACTCTCCAAAGAAATACAAGATGCCACGGACCCCTCGAAGCTAGACCAACTGTATGCCCAGGCGGATGCGTTAGAGGTCCAAATTTAGCAAGTAGAAGAGACATTGACGGCCACCAAGCAGGCAATTCGGGAGCTTCACCAGCACATACAGATCAGCGCCCGAACGATGCAGCAGTTGGCCGCTGAGGTCGGGACCCAAGTCAACACAGTATTCAGCGATGTATCGGTGAACGTCGGGGAGGAAGATCTTACCAAGATCACGGCAGAGACGGACGCATTATTGCAGGGGTGGCAGCAGGCTGTTGTAACTTTCCATGAGCTTAAGGCTTTAGCTTTGACCAAGGTCCCAGAGTTGGGGCCTGTTAGCCCCCTATGAAATTCTTGACAAGCAAGATGGGGGCTAGATTGTTTAGGAGCCTTCAAGGAATGCCATTCCCCTGAAAACCCATCCTCCTTGAAGTCTCTGAGTGCTATGCCTAATACAAATCCTATCTGCTGGTACATTCCTAAAAGGCTTACTGTTCCCCCTTGCACCCCTGCAAAATGTCCCTTTCTCCCCTTTTTTCTTCCCTTTGTCATAATCCCTCTTTTCCCCTTCTTATTTTCCCTATTAACCCCCTAAATCCCCTTCAAATTCTGCCCACACCCTTTTTTTCCACAATTTCCCCCCTCCATCTCCCTATCGTTGCCCTTGGCTGGCCTTAAAACACTTTGGAAATGGGCCAAAAATCATAAATTTCATTGAAAATGGGTTAAAAACCCACTTCCAACCATATGATAGACCTCAACCCTTTTCCCATTAGCCCCACGCTCCTTTACCTTCCACAAAACCTGTCGCCATGACCAGGTTCTAACACTGAAAGGCGCTTACCGTATTTATTCATCGGGCGCATCCTCGACTGTCGATCCTGACAGATCGGATGGCCAGCATTTAATCCGCAGCCCTCGCCAGCATTTAATCTGCAGCCCTCGCGCTTTTTCCCGTTCAAACCTTTGATTGAGCCATCGCCGTCCGTTTCCCCGCCAGATCGATGGTCCGGAACTTTTCCCGCTCTGTGGACCCCGCCGCGCAATAGCAAAACCGCTCAGTTTATTTCGCACCGCCCTCGCGCGCTTGGCGGTTTTCCCCCGTACCCCAGCGATTCCACTCATCATATGCCACTTGTCCTCCTGTACTATTTCAAAACCACCAATCCCACCTGTTAACTCCATCCATCGCACGTTATTGACCGGACGCGGATGCCTAGCGAAATTGTCGTAGACCGTCCGATCTGGGACGAGCCATCCAACGGCCATCGCCCACCCAAGATGCACGATGTTTAATGAAGTTGCACGCGCAATAGCTCATGCCATGGCCCACCGTCTGTCGTCCTCCGTCGTCGATCTCCGCCACGATCGATGGTCCATATTTGCTCACCCGCCGCTAACTTTTCCACTGCCCCCCGGTCCCACCACGTCATCTCCACGTGCACCCTCCATACTTCCTCCCATTCCATGGCATATGATTGGTGCATTTCATGTTTTTTAACATTTTTCGTTCGTTTTCGCTCCGCAGACCGCCACCTCCACCAAAGCAGACTTCCATTGTTCCTCTGCATTTTTTCTTCGCCATGTCACCGTCTGCACCACCTTTCTCCTCCTCCACATCATCCACCACCCCATCCGTGATTTTCTTAACTTATTTGTGTGTTTTGCAGGGTTACTAAGAGCTAAAGGCCGCCATGGTGCACGTCTCTGCACAATGATAGCGAAATCCAAAGAAGATCAGTCACAGTAGCGAAATTTATGAGCAGGGACCCGGGAAGGTAAACATTAGATGTTCATTAAAAGAAGTAGGGATTAAACTCTGTGGAAAACCCCCCAGCGCCATTAAAGCTCAAATGCACGGGAAGAGACAGAGATGGAGCGACAAAGTGTTTTAATGCAAGAAAAGGGATTAGAGCACGTCAATGAAGATCTTAAGCCTTGAATCAGCGGTTTAAGAGGCAAAAGCACCAGTTTGAGGACCCCGAGGATCGATCAGAGGATCCTGAGCGCAAGTAAAGGTAACATCAGGGTTTATTCATCAGCAGAATGTTTTTCTTCAGCAAGTATAGGGCACCCATACAGCTTTTATTATGCACAATGTCCCTGAAGGAATTTCCACCAGACAACAGTTCAAAACTGCCAGAGCATTTATAGGCAAACTTCTCAGTAGCTTATTTTATTTTTGTTCAAGAGCACCAGGAGTACCACAGCTAAAATATGTCAAAATCGTATTCAGAGAAGATCACTCCTACATAAAGAGGTGACAGAAATTAAATACTCGGCATTCAAACAGAATGGGTTTCAGCCCTGCATTCACTTTTGTGTTTAATGTTACATTTAGTGTTCACCTACCCCCTCAGTCGATCTTCTGTTCTTCCTCTGCTATAAAGCACAGAAAGTTGTTGTTATTGGTTGTTGATGAGATATCAGTGAAATGCAAGCATTTTCCTCTTGAGACAAGTTCTCTGTGTAATATTGTAAGATAGGCTGAGATTTGATGTATTCAGACTGAATGTTCAAGCTATGGGCTATGATGTACCTGATTGGTGTTGTTTTTAATATGACAAGCATGTTTATTTGGATCCTGATCTAAAGCAGCTGGTGATGTTTTCTTATCTCTATGTATGATTTCATTTCATTCCATTTCTACTGGCTCGCATCAGAAGTTTGGCATAAGATTTACCCTTGATAGGTACCTTATGTTGCTGCTCTCCCAGCCCTTTATGTTTTCTGCTTATGTGTGTATCTGAATATTGATTTCAATTGATTTAACCAGTGTAGTGGATGTTATTGCCTCCTCTCTGATGTATGAATTAATGAAATCTATGTTTAGATGTTCTTGTTAGGATTGAGTTGGTTGAGTTGAGAACACTGGGAGGTCTAGAACCCTATCTCTGCCTCACTAGAATCTTCTAATCCCAATTAAGCCTTCCTAAGATCCCTTGTCCTACCTCTGATTTTTTCCAAGCAGGCCTGGAGTTAGATGACCTCCGGCTTGATCTATAGATAGAGTTGGTTGGTTCTCCTCCTTTCATTTTCGATCCTTAATATTCCATTTCACCAATCATCTTGCAAGATCCAAATGCTCTAGATGACTAGCCCAACTGAAAGCTTGCACATTGAACACAAGTAAACCCTTTCTTGACTCCATAGCCCAATGGCCTTGATTCTCTCTGAATTATCTGCCTTTGCCTAAATTTCCTTTTTGCTCATCCTTGTCTTATATTGGACCTTCCGTTCCTGATTCCCAACAACCAAACACAAACAATCAGACAAACAACCCTGTGCCTATAACTAGCCTAAAATCACAACTTAGAGCTTCAAAGACATACCCTTTGACTCATATAGAGAGATCCCTCTCTGGACCTAGGAGGGATAGATCCTAAGGTCTGAAAGTGGTTCTATGTTGTCTCATCTTTTGGTCTTGTCAACCTGGCCAAAACATGGGAACCCCAACATAATGGCGACTCCACTGGGGAAAAAATTCTAAGAGCCTCTGACTGCTAAGCATTAATCTATCCCCCAGTCCCGTCACCAACATAATGGCGACTCCACTGGGGATGTTCTGAATTATCTTCATCTCACTACATCAACAATTTTAGAAACCTAGAGCTCTGGTTAGGTTTGCAGTAAGTCACTCCTTTCTTGAATCAACCTCCATTATTAAGTGCCTATCATACTCTTAGACAGAGCCTGGAAAGGGCCAAGTAGCCTCCAGATCTCACCCTCTTCGGAGGTGACATATCTGGTAAATGCCCTCCCAGTCAACCTCTGGTTGGAGTTTGTTGTTTTTGAGGAGATTCCGGAAAAGGGGGTAGTGCCTGAGCACTGTGGTGGACAGTGTGGCCCCTTAGATACACCCTAAAACCCTCCACCTGGCGACTCCATTGTTCCTAAATGAAAATACTCCACTGGTGATCAGTAGGCCTACTGATTATCTTGGTTCCACAATTAGACTCCACTGGGAAACCAGCCCCTGAGACAACATCGACCACAGTAGAATCAACAAGTAGGGTTAAGCTGCTTGGCTTAGAAATAGCATTCTGGCTTTCAGAACCATTCACACAAGAGCTTATCCCAACCCTGACCCACCTGAAATAGTTGACAATCCAGAGAGTATCCTCAAGGGAGCTCCTACACCTAAAAGACCAACTATTTCCAGCCACATTCATAGAGCTAACTCTGCACCAGAAGACCTAACAGCTCTATCACTTTTTCTCCCTGACCTAGACTTGCCTAACAGATTACCAAGGAATAGGTCATTCAATCACCTAGACCAGCAAGACCTTGAGCCTCACAGTACACCATCTCATAGCGGTCAACACACTAGGGACAGAGGAACCCCTCCATCTACACCACCTGATATCCACTTCATTCGAAACTTGGGGCTCTCCCACCCTAGATCTACTCAGCAGACCTCTGCTGGTCCTATTATACCTGTCATCCAAATACCAACTGCTCAAGCCAACCCTATACCTCATCAGAACATTATCATGGCAGCTTGGTACGCACCTTTAGTTTTACCTCAACCCTTGTTACCCTTGCACAATGATTATCAGTCCAAAATCCCACACTTCACTGCCAAAGAATCCATCACAGCTCAGCAACATGTAGATAAGATGGAGGATTCTTTTGATTATATGGAAATTGATGATGAAACAATCAAAATGAGGATCTTTGCCCAAATCCTGGGGGGTGATGTAAAGAAGTGGTTCAAAAGTTTACCTCCTGGCAGTATTCAAGATCTCCCTGCGTTATATCGGAACTTCATAGACAAATGGGAGGTTAAAGCAAACCCTCGCCAGCTCCTAGTAGACTACATGTCCCTTAAGAGGAACGTAGGGGAGAGTGTCCATGAGTACACCACTAGATTCAACAGCATTTATAATGCTCTCCCTCCACACATGAAACCTCCACAAGGTATGGCCCTGGCCAAATATCCTAATGGATTTGATGCTGACATGGCCTACGAGCTTAGAGATAAGGAGTATAACACATTGGAATACATGCAGAAAGGAGCAATAACCATAGAAGTAAACTTGATGGAGAAAAGGGCAGGATTAAAAGCTGAGAAAAGGGTAGCATACAGGGATGACAATGTAGCCTCCACATCAGACCCAAAATACGATAGACTGTCTAAAAACGTGGAAGAGCTACAACAAATGATAAAAAGGATGGTTGTCCAAAACAGAAACCAAAACCAAAACCAGAACGTTAGAAGAAACAATACTGCTCCCAACAGACAAAGAGAGTCAGATCAACAAGTTGTTCCCCCATTTCAAGAAAAAAATTTAGATGAAGATGAGGGAATCATAGAAGAGTCTGAAGGGAATACAATAAACATGTTCGAAACGGAAGACTCAGTCCTTAACTATGATTCAGGGGAAGACCAGCCCTCACCTTCATACTGGGATGAGGAGTGGTTAGAAACTGAGGATTACAGATTAGGATTCGAAAATTTCATGATGCAAGTCAGGGAACAATATGAACTTAGGAGCAAAAAGAACCAAGATACTTCCAAAACCAAAGCCCATGAGGTAACCATCAAGAAAAGACCTGATAAAACTTCTAAAGCATCTGCTGCAAGCAGCAAATCAGCAGCTGAAATTTCTGGTAAACACAAGGAAAAAGACAACTAAGACACTGAAAAACAAAACCAACCAACCAGCAGCACTAGCACAGCAGTTAGTGCTCCTGATAAAACGATTTCTGACCTTGTACATAATGAAATCATGAATTGATTCAGCTACTAAGGCAGTAGAAAATAAAACAGAATTAAGCACTCCAAAGACCTAGTCCACTTTCAATTTAGAGAGTGAGATTGCAAAAATCAAAATCTCTGTACCATTATCTGAGCTAGCCACTCAGAATGTATATAAAGGCCAAATTTTGAAAGCGTTGAATCTGGGGGAAAACAACGACACTGTAAATTTGAATGATGATCAACCTGCCCTCCTTTTTGGTCCAAAGATTGAGGGAAAGTTTCAGGAAGGGGTAGTTCCGCATTTTTATATCAGTCTCAACGTTCATGACAAAATACTCCACAATGCCATGCATGATTCTGGAGCTTCACACAATTTAATGCCCAATATAGTGATGGAAAGGCTCGGCCTAGAAATAACCTGACCTTACAAAGACCTATATTCGTTTGATTCTAGCAGAGTAAAATGCCTAGGCCTAATCAAAGACTTATGTGTGAGCTTGACCCAAATCCCAGCTAAATGTATGGTCATGGATGTGGTGGTGGCAGATGTGCCACCCAAGTATGGCATGCTATTGTCTAGATCATGGGGAGCCAAACTGCAAGGAACAATGCAGATGGATAGCTCATATGCCACTATCCCTCTATTTGGCCAATTGAGAAGACTGTATAGAGATTCCCAGATGAAATTCCTAGTCAGTAGCCTCGAGAAGCCTGAAAATTCACCATTATACTCTGTACACACAGACCTGGATTCTTTCATCCTTTATAATGACCAATCCTTAGGAGAGCCAAAATCTGAATGCAGAAATACAAGCGAGGACACAGAGCCCATGGACCTTAGCATAATGGATACCCTAGAAGAATACGATGAAGAAAACCATGGGCAGGATACTGAAAATGAAACTCAGAGTGAACCAGGAACACAATGCAGTCAGACTATTAGTCACACCCTTAAAACTAACATACCATGTGAAAAAAAAGACAACCCACAACCTACTACAGACTCCCCAACGCAACATAATGGCAAGCCCCTATGGGAAATGAGCTTCGATGGGTCCTGTACTAGGCAAAATGCTGGAGCAGGGGTGTGGCTACGTAACGCAGAAAACGATCATGAAAAGAGCCATGTTATGAATCTGCATTTCAAATTCACGAATAATATTGCAGAATATGAGGCTCTCATCCTGGGTCTGAATCTATTAAAAAAAATTAGGAGCCCATAGGATAGCTGTGAGAGGGGAATCAGAGTTAGTTATCAAACAAGTGAATGGTGAATATACGGCAAAACACCCTAGGTTAAGAGCATACCGGAACGACACCCTGGATTTATTGAAAACATTTGTTGAATATGAGTTAGTGTTTGTTCCCAGGAATCAAAACGTTATTGCTAATGGATTAGCCTGCCTGGCTAGTGCATATCCTAAGCCCCCTCTTGACCAACAAGTCATCATTCAAACCAATTTCAGACCTGCAGTGCCAGACAACGAAAAATACTGGCAGGTCTTTGAAGGTGATAAACAGATCGGAGATTTTCTAATGGGCAGGAACGAGTTTGAATTTCCTGATTTGGACTCAAAATCTGATGACAGCTGCCCAAGTGCAGATCCCCCAGATGAGCAAGAAACACCCTGTAACATAGAAATAAACACCTTTTCTGATGAAACTGGACATTCGACCAAAAAATGTGAAAATGCGGGAAATGAAGAAATGGAGGTGTTGCAGGCCAAAGATAAGAACATACCCAGAGGCCTAGCGCCCCTAGAGGACCTTTTTGACTTTGATGACGTAGCAAAAAAGCCCACTATAGAACATCCAGACTCATATGTAGAGGAATGCAACATAGGTGCTGAAGATAAGCCCAAAATGATAAAACTGGCTAATTCTATACCTGCAGACATGAAGAACAAATACATTGACCTGTTTAAGGAATTCATTGATGTGTTTGCATGGAGCTATGAAGACTTAAAGGCCTATGACACCAACGTCATACAACACAAGATACCCCTGAAGGAAAATCAGAAACCTTTCAGACAAAAACTCCGCAGAATCAATCCAAAACAATTGCCTGCATTAGAGAAAGAGATTAAAAATATGTATGATGCAGGCATAATAGTCCCTATAAGGTTTTTTGATTGGGTGTCAAACTTAGTGGCCGTGAGAAAGAAAACAGGGGAAATCAGACTATGCATAGACTTTAGAAACCTCAATAGAGCCTCCCTGAAAGACAACTACCCTTTGCCTAGAATGGAACATATCCTACAGAAGGTAGTGGGCTCTAAGAGAATCTCCCTGCTTGATGGTTTTTCAGGATACAACCAAGTTCTAGTACTCCCAGAAAATCAACTCAAAACAGCTTTTACCACTCCATGGGGCACCTTCATGTATGTGAAAATGCCTTTTGGATTGATGAATGCTGGGGCTACCTTCCAGAGAGCGATGGACATAGCTTTCTCAGATGAGATAGGACACTTCATAGTTATCTACTTGGATGACTTGACTGTCTTTTCTAAAACTAAAGAAGAACATCTCAAACATCTGAGGAAAGTTTTCGAAAAATGTAGAAGGTACGGCCTGTCCTTAAATCCTAAGAAAACTGTTTTTGGGCTGCAAGAAGGTAAACTTCTTGGCCACATTATATATGAGAAAGGAATCAGGATAGACCCACAGAGGGTTGAGGGAATACTTAAAATTACACATCCGAGAAACATCAAGGAGTTACAGTCCTTTATAGGGAAGATCAATTTCCTTAGGAGATTCATTCCCAATCTTGCTGAGCACCTTAGGAAAATGACTAACATGCTAAAGAAAGGTGCAGGAATTAAGTGGACTGTTGAAGCCAAGAAATATTTTGAGTCAGTAAAACTTTCCCTCACTCAGGCCCCTGTCCTTATCAGCCCAGACTTCTCAAAATATTTTCTGATCTTTTCATTTTCTTCCCAGCATACAATAGCTGCAGTCTTGCTGCAAAGGAATTCAGAAGGCCATGTACAGCCAATTGCCTTCTTCAGCAAAGCCTTAAGAGATGCACCCTTAAAGTACAACATTATGGAAAAGTAGGCCTATGCTCTGGTAAAGGCCTTAAAATACTTTAGGGTGTACATTCTGCATTCTCACACCATAGCCTATGTCCCAAATATAGTGGTTAAAGATATCTTGTCCCAGGACCCTGATGGGAAAAGGGGCAAATGGATTGCTACAATCTTGGAGTACGACCTTGAAATAAAACCCACCAAGTTGATCAAAGGTCAAGGCCTGGCCCAGTTAATGGCTGAATCAAACTTGCAGGCCCTTGACATTAACATGATAAATGCCCTAGATGAGCAGGAAGGATTGCCCCATCCAACTGTTGAGGAGCAGTTTCAGAACTCTCCTTGGTATTCTGACATTCTTTACGTGCTCACCAATCTCAATGCCCCTCCAAAACTGTCCAAAATCAAGGCCAGATTCATAAAACTCAAAGCTAGAAATTACTACATTTTGAATGAGAGTATATACTAGAAAAATCCAAATGGCCTATTGCTGAAATGTTTATCTGAAACTGAAGCTAAAAGTATCAAGCAAGAATTCCATGCTGGAGAGTGTGGAGGCCACCTGAGCTAGAAAGCCACTGCAAATAAGATACTCAGGGCTGGTTACTATTGGCCTACACTCTTCAGTGATGTCCATAAAATGATAACTGCATGTCATAAATGGCAACTCTTCGAGCGCAGAAAAAAGCTCCTTTCCCTCCCTTTACAACCTATCACCATAGAAGGTCCCTTCGTGCAATGGGGCCTAGACTTTATTGGAGAAATTCACCCCTCTTCTTCTAGGCAACACAAATGGATCCTAACTGCTACTGATTACTTCACTAAATGGATAGAAGCCATACCCACTAGGAATGCCACTGACTCTGTCATCATTAGGTTCCTAGAAGATTACATCCTTTCTCGGTTTGGCTATCCAAGAAAAATAATCACTGATAATGTTGTTGCTTTCGGATCCAATAGAATGATTGATTTCTGTCACAGGTATGGAATAGCCCTTGGTCATTCAACTTCCTATTATCCCCAAGGTAATGGCTTAGCTGAATCATCAAATAAAAGCCTGGTTACAATCATTAAGAAGCTGCTAGAAGAGAACAAAAAGTCATGCCATAAAAAGTTGATACATGCTCTGTGGGCTAACAGGCTCACCAGAAAGAAATCCATTGGCATGTCACCATTCCAGCTGGTTTATGGAACAGAAGCAGTTTTTCCTACTAGCCTTGGAGTTCCAGTGGTCAAACTTGCCCAAGAGATCCAGTCAGAGGAAAACAGTATGGTGAGAAGAATCAATGAAACTATCCATCTGTAGCAAACAAGGGAGTAGGTTTATAGCAGAGCTGTCAAAGTTCAGGAAAGCATAAAGAGACAGTTTGACAAAAGAGCTAAAGCTTTATATTTCAAAGTAGGGGACAAGGTTCTGAAGTGGAATTCAAGGAGGGAGGACAAAGGTAAACATGGAAAGTTTGACAGCTTGTGGCAAGTTCCATATATCATCCAAGCCACTGTGGGTCCTAATGCATTTTTTTTATAAGAACCTGATGGTACAGAGCTGTTTGGGGGTCCTGTCAATGGCAGGATGCTCAAACACTACTTCTGCTAATTTTCATTTCCAGTCCCATTTCCATTGTACATACCATTGCAGTTTTACTTTCAAGAAAACAGAGAAAATGTTTCCAAA
Source organism: Pinus albicaulis (assembly GCA_034641835.2). Classification (NCBI taxonomy): domain Eukaryota; kingdom Viridiplantae; phylum Streptophyta; class Pinopsida; order Pinales; family Pinaceae; genus Pinus; species Pinus albicaulis. Next base: position 128,609,043 of record CM076583.1, read on the forward strand.
AAATAGAGAAGGTAGAGGTTCAAACATGCTCAAAACATGGACCTCTGAAAAGCGCAAAAGATTGGCTCTAATATGATCAAAACCTGAGCCAAAGAAAGAAAGACAGCTGGTCCTAACACGCCCAAAATCTGGACCAGCAAAGGAAAAGGAAGAATCATCTCTAACATGCCTAAAACCAGAGCTGAAAATGAAGAAGAAAAGGTGACTCTAATATGCTCAAAATATGAGTCAAAAACAGAGAAGGACACTTCAAAAGTTCAAATTTCAAGCCCTCGAAGTTTTGTTTCACTCCAGCAAGTCAGACAATCTAATCCTGGCTTGGTTGTTTTTCAATTTCCTGTCTTAGAATATAGGAGAAGAAACCTGCTAGACAGTCTAATCCTAGCAGGTAGTAGTGTAGGTAGAGAAACATGTCAGACCAACAGTCTAATCTGGTCTCATGGAGCAATAAGGGTAGATTTAGAATAGGTTTGTTTTTATGTTTCAAGAATAAATAATGTAAAGGGTCTGCTAGTTCAAATTCACCCAAGGGAAAATTGTTAGGACTGTAGTTTGGGTAGGTAGACTAGTTGGGAAAAAATTTCTGCTGATGTAACATATTCATATTGTGGCAACTGATCAAAGAAAGGGATGTGCCAAGCAGCGGGCATCTGGCCTACTCCAAAGATCATTTCTGGTTTCTTGACTCCTTTAAGAAGAAGCCATCCCCATGTGGAGCCACTGTTAGCCCCCTATGAAATTCTTGACAAGCAAGCTGGGGGCTAGATTTTTTAGGAGCCTTCAAGGAATGCCTTTCCCCTGAAAACCCATCCTCCTTGAAGTCTCTGAGTGCTATGCCTAATACAAATCCTATCTGCTGGTCCGTTCCTAAAAGGCCTACTGTTCCCCCTTGCACCCCTGCAAAATGTCCCTTTCTCCCCTTTTTTCTTCCCTCTATCATAATCCCTCTTTTCCCCTTCTTATTTTCCCTATTAACCCCCTAAATCCCCTTCAAATTCTGCCCACACCCTTTGTTTCCACAATTTCCCCCCTCCATCTCCCTATCGTTGCCCTTGGCTGGCCTTAAAACACTTTGGAAATGGGCCAAAAATCATAAATTTCATTAAAAATGGGTTAAAAACCCACTTCCGACCATATGATAGACCTCAGCCCTTTTCCCGTTAGCCCCGCGCTCCTTTACCTTCCACAAAACCTTTCGCTGTGACCAGGTTCTAACACTGAAGGGCACTTACCATATTTATTCATCGGGCGTATCCTCGACCGTCGATCTTGACAGATCGGATGGCTAGCATTTAATCCGCAGGCCTTGCGCTTTTCCCCGTTCAAACCTTTGATTGAGCCATCGCCGTTCATTTCCCAACCAGATCGACGGTCTGGAACTTTTCCCGCCCTGTGGACCCCGCCGCGCAATAGCAAAACCGCCCGGTTTATTTCGCACCGCCCTCGTGCACTTGGCAGTTTTCCCCCGTAGCCCAGCGATTCCACTCATCGTATGCCACCTGTCCTCCTGTACAATTTCAAAACCACCAATCCCGCCCGTTAACTCCATCCATTGCGCGTTATTGACCAGACGCGGATGCCTAGCGAAATTGTCGTAGACCGTCCGATCTGGGACGGGCCATCCAACGGCCATCGCCCACCCAAGATGCACGATGTTTAATGAAGTTGCACGCACGATAGCTCATGCCATGGCCCGTTGTCCGTCGTCCTCCGTCGTCGATCTCCACCACAATCGACGGTCCAGATTTTCTCACCCGTCGTTGACTTTTCCACTGCCCCCTGGTCCCGCCACATCATCTCCACGTGCACCCTCCGTAATTCCTCCCATTCCATGGCATATGATTGGTGCATTTCGTGTTTTTTAACTTTTTTCATTCGTTTTCACTCCGCAGACCGCCACCTCCACCAGAGCAGACTTCCATTGTTCCTCTGCATTTTTTCTTCGCCATGTCACCATCTACACCACCTTTATCCTCCTCCACATCATCCACCACCCCATCCATGATTTCCTTAACTTTTTTGTGTGTTTTGCAGGGTTATTAAGAGCTAAAGGCTGCCATGGTGCGCGTCTCTGCTACAAGGACAGCGAAATCCAAAGAAGATCAGTCACAGCAGCTAAATTTATGAGCAGGGACCCGGGAAGGTAAAGACTAGATGTTCATTAAAAGAAGCAGGGATTAAACTCTGTGGAAAACCCCCCGGCGCCATTAAAGCTCAAATGCACGGGCAGAGACAGAGATGGAGCGACAAAGTGTTTTAATGCAAGAAAATGGATTAGAGCATGTCAATGAAGATCTTAAGCCTTGAATCAGCGGTTTAAGAGGCAAAAGCACCAGTTTGAAGACCCCGAGGATCGATCAGAGGATCCTGAGCGCAAGTAAAGGTAACATCAGGGTTTATTCATCAGCAGAATGTTTTTCTTCAGCAAGTACAGGGCACCCATACAGCTTTTATTATGCACAATGTCCCTGAAGGAATTTCCACCAGACAACAGTTCAAAACCGCTAGAGCATTTATAGGCAAACTTCTCAGTAGCTTATTTTATTTTTATTCAAGAGCACCAGGAGTACCACAGCCGAAATATGTCAAAATCGTATTCAGAGAAGATCACTCCTACATAAAGAGGTGACAGAAATTTAATACTCAGCATTCAAACAGAATGGGTTTCGGCCTTGCATTCACTTTTGTGTTTAATGTTACGTTTAGTGTTCACCTACCCCCTCAGTCGATCTTCTGTTCTTCCTCTGCTATAAAGCACAGAAAGTTGTTGTTATTGGTTGTTGATGAGATATCAGTGAAATGCAAGCATTTTCCTCTTGAGACAAGTTCTCTGTGTAATATTGTAAGATAGGCTGAGATTTGATGTATTCAGACTGAATGTTCAAGCTATGGGCTATGATGTACCTGATTGGTGTTGTTTTTCATATGACAAGCATGTTTCTTTGGATCCTGATCTAAAGCAGTTGGTGATGTTTTCCTATCTCTGTGTTTGATTCCATTTCATTCCATTTCTACTAGCTCACATCAGAATTTTGGCATAAGATTTACCCTTGATAGGTACCTTATGTTGCTGCTCTCCCAGCCTTTTATGTTTTCTGCTCATGTGTGTATCTGAATATTGATTTCAATTGATTTAACCAGTGTAGTGGATGTTATTGCCTGCTCTCTGATGTATGAATTAATTAAATCTATGTTTAGATGTTCTTGTTAGGATTCGGTTGGATGTGTTGAGAAAAGTTTGGGAGGTAGAAATTACATCCTACGCCTCACTAGAATCTTCTCATCCCAATTGAGCCTTCCTAAGATCCATGTCTACCTACGATTATTTCCAGCAGGAGCTTGGGTGAAATGACCTACGGCTTGATCTATAGACGAGTTGGTTGGTTCTCCTCCTTTCATTTTTCGAGTCCTTAATGTTCCATTTCTTGATCATCATTAGGGAATTTTTGAGGTCTAAAATGGGCCTCATAAGAAAAATGTACAACAAAAATAAACTTTATAACAACCAATAGGATTCAAGATGATGATGTCATCCATAATGGATGATTCACCATTTTGGTAAAAAAGTAAAAATATTTAAAAATAATAAAATAATAAAACTACTTTTTCAACTCGTATTTTAAACTTATCTCCCAAAATTTTTACTCAAATTTTTGACAGATACTCGTTGGATGTGGAATTTAATTCCTCATCCGAGGAGTACCCATGTTGCATACTTTCGATGAACTCTTCTACACGAAAAATGAGAAATACATAAAAAATGTGATTGTAATCACGTTTTTTTATGTATTTCTCATTTTTCGTGTAGTAGGACCCATCGAAAGTATGCAACATGGGTACTCCTTGGATGGGGAACTAAATTCCGCATCCAATGAGTACTCCTGCTCGAAATTTGAGTAAAAACTTTGGGAGATAAGTTGAAAATTTGAATTGAAAAAGTAGTTTTTTCATTTTTCCCTCTAAAATTTGATGATGTCATCAAATCTTATTAGATTTTTTCCATTATTATTTTATAATTTCCTTAGGATGCCCATTTTAGACCTCAAAATTCCCCTAATGCTTGCAAGATCCAAATGCTCTAGATGACCAGCCCAACTGAAAGCTTGCACATTGATTACAAATAAATCCTTTCTTGACTCCATTGCCCAATGGCTTTGATTTTCCTTGAGTTATCTATCTCAGCTTAATTCCCTCTATGCTCATCCTCGTCTTATATTTGACCTTCTTTCCTGATTCCCAACAACCTAACACAAACAATCAAACAAACAACCCTGAGCCTATAACTAGTCTAAAATGACAACTTAGAGCTTCAAAGACATACACTTTGACTCATATAGAGAGATCCCTCTCTGGACCTAGGAGGGCTAGATCCTAAGGTCTGAAAGTGGTTCTATGTTGTCTCATCTTTTGGTCTTGTCAACCTGGCCAAAACATGGGAACCCCAACGGGGCCAAGTTTGGACGGCCAAAGGTGTGGGGGCGTAGCGAGGACGGGGCTGGTCGAGACGACTGATGGAGGTGGAGACGGTTTAGGATAATTAACTCGGGACGAAGTCAAAAAAAGATGGTCGGGACACCGTGGGGCCCTTGTTTTTGAACACCGCGGCCTGGAGTTTTGGTTGGATGGCAACAGCGCAACAACGGTAGGCAGCGGAGCTGCTGAGGTTGCGGAGGAGTAGGAGATAGATGACGAGGTTGGAGCAGACAAGTGCAGACGAAGGGAATATGTGGCAAAGGATAGATAGTGAAACTCATGTGCAACAGGAAGAAGCCGAAAGCAGCTGAGTAAGAACACAAGAGAAATTAACAGTTGCGCTGGCGGGTGAATAAATAGGCCATCACCCAGCTAGAAAAAGGAGAGACATGCACAGATACAGAGGGATTAGAGAGGTTAGAGCCGAACGAGGCTGAGGAGCAGATGCCACAGGAGAGCTCTATTCTGGGCTCAACATCATTATATTTCCTGTGTCTCCATCGATCTGTTATTGCTGTAGTATCTCTCTCTGTCTTGCGAGACCTCTGTAATGGAATTTGGAAGCTCATTCTGTCGAGCAATGTAACTCTTGATCCTGTTGAATGGTTATTAATATATCTGAAGGTTGTTGTCTTATCATGTGACTTGAATGTGTTGCATGATGCCTGTAGTACTTTAAAATTTTATTTGCTTAGTATCTGCATGATGTTCGGATAAGATCTTCTATGTACGATGTTACGTATGCGTATGATTCTGTGTTAGCTTCGAGTTGCGGAACCCTTTTGCTGATACCGATCTATTCCCCTCCTTCATGTGGTCATGGCACACCTTGGGTGAGACTCTCTGCTCTTTAGAGTAGGGTAAAAATTTCGGCATGGTGCTAGACTACAGCGGACTCCCTTGTTGGCCCAATCCCTGAACCTGGGTCTTTCCCACGAGACCTGTTTCCTCGCCAACAAAATATTTGACAGAAGAGATCCAGAGGCACCATTCATGAGCCTTGCAAAGTTGAAACAATCAAATAATACAGTCTTACATTTCTGAATTTTTGAGATTATCTATTATGGTTCCTGATTTGTTTGCAGTAAGAAGGGTGTACATGTTCATAGATGGTTTAGATGAACCTCTTCATGGGTTGGTAAAGTCTACCAAGCCCACTACTCTACATGATGCCATTGAGAGGGCTAGATACCTTCAAGATGCCTTACCAAAATCAAAGGCAAAATTTCAGCATAAGCCCTCTTTCCCTTCTAAAGGAAAGGAAGAGAAATTTTCTCCTTCAAAGGAGAGCTCATTCAAGAAGCCTCTTGATGATGAAGTTTGGAGAGATCTAAGGAAGAAGAAGCTATGCTTCACTTGCCAAGAATCATGGGTATCTGGACATAGATGTGTTGTTGGAAAAGAATATTACATATAGGTCTTCTTAGATGTTGAGGAGGAAGAAGAAGATGAACCAAGAAGAGGTCACAGCGTTGACACTGTTGGAGGAGATCCAACACCATCAAGAGATGGGAATGGAGAATTTACTCCTATTGGAGGAACTCTTGCAGCTTTGAGGGGAGTACCTAAGTACTTTACCTTAAGAGTTCAAGGTTCAATCTTGAATCAGAGGGTTTCTATACTGATTGATAATGGGGCCACCCACAACTTCATTGATGCCCACCTTGTACAAAGGAGGGAAATACCCACTGATACTTTTGAGGGGTTCTATGTTTTGGTCCCAGGAGATAGAACAATGCAATTCATGAATTATGTCCCATCACTTTTATTCACCATGGGAACTTACACTTTGGTTGATCACTTCTTTGTGGTTGACATACCAGACACCAATGTGATTTTAGGTGTTCAATTGTTGATTACATTGGGGAAAGTCACCACTGATTGGGAGGCTTTGCAAATGTAATGAGTGGACAAGAAGAGTGGTGAATCTCAAATGATCAAAGGCATGCATACATACCTCTCACATACCACTTCCACACAGAAACCAGAGATGGATTTTCATAGTGGAAGTAAGACTTTACAGTCCCATCTATCATGTTCATGAGATTTCTGCATGGGACACTCTTATCTAGTGGCAAACCACCTTGGAGGCCACCTGATTCAGATTTTTTGGGAAATATCTCACAACATGAGGCTACAAGCTTAGATCCAAGAGGGATTGGAGCACTAGAAGACAAAGCTGCAGCGATGGGAGTCTTGGGTAAGCTCAAGGAGGATGGAAATCTTCTTCCCTTATCATTATCACCCACTCTCATTTCTGGTTCTGCACTGTGGGAGGAGAAGGATGGAAGGAATGGCCCTCCAACACACACCTTTGGCATGATAAATATCAAGGAGAAGAGCAGAAACATGACAGACATTTCTGTTGATATACCATCAGCGTTGTCATTGTTGAGCAGTTTAGATATGTATTGGAAATCCCAATTGTTGGTGGATTATTCCAAAGATATTCACACTTGTATGATACTTGATGACCAGCTGCATGAAGAAGGCTATTTATTCCAAGGAGGATTCTTCTATTATCATGGTAGGATCTTCTTGTCTAGAGCATCCAAGCTCAAGGAGAAGTTATTGCAAAGAGCTTATAAAGAGTTATGTTTTAGCCACGTGTATTCCATGAATATCTACAACATCATCATGAGAATCTTTGATTGGGAAGGCTTGAAAGAAGAACTACATCAACATTTTCAAGAATTCATAAACTATGTGGAGTCGGGGCAGCAACATGACTCTATTAAGGAGTTGTTTCAGCCATCTCTTTCTTCTTTTGAGAGAGGAGATAGATCCATGCACCACTCCATATGTATGAGGAGTCTTGTTGGTGAAGAATCTGATCATGTAAGGCATGTTTTATTTTATGATTATATACATTCTTTCACCATGTTTATGTAGGCCATGGCTCCAAAGAGGAGTAATACATCTTGTAAATCTCATGGCCAACAATGGACCACAAAAATTTCTGAATTTGGCCACTCCTTTGATGAGTAAAGGGATATGTTCTATCATGATGAGTGCCTTCCTAAAGCACCAAACATATCTCACACTTTCAGCCATAGTGAGATAACATGGGCAGCAAGTAAGTGGTGGAAAAACCACTTACCATAGCTTGATCTGATGCAAGAAGGAGATGCATTGTGCTGGTTCCATATGTGGGACTATGACCCCCCCACATGCTCAAATTTATGTTTGTATGTATGTAGTTTTGCTCCCATACATTGATGATATACTTGTAGTTTTTATGGGAATGTATGGAGGGAGGATAGGAGGCATGTATGTACCACATGGGATGGAGACTCTCTATGTGTATTATGCTACATGTGTCAGGGAGAGCATTGGTTCTGTTAGCCCCTTATGAATTCCTTGACAAGCAAGCAAGGGGCTAGATTGTCTTATGAGCCTTCAAGGAATGCATTTCCCTTGAAAACACATCATCCTTGAAGCCTTTTTATGATTCCCCGCTTTTGACTGTTTCCCTCTACTGTTATGAAGTCAGTAAGCCTTGCTGATGATAAAAATTGTGCTCCAAAAAGGCCATTATCTGCCCCTTGTACCTCTGCAGAGTGCTTCATTTCACCCCTTTTTTCCTTTTTTTCAAAGTCCCCTTTGTTCCCCCTAAGTCCCCCCTTACTCTCCTGAATCTCCCCAAAGTCCCCCTTGAATCCTACCCTTGCCCTTTGTTTGGATAAATTTCCCATTTTCCTCCCTATCGTTACCCATTCCCAACCTTAAATTTCATTAAAAAAGGGCAAAAACCCACTTTTAACATTATAATAGGGCTTAGCCCCTTTTCCCGCCAGCCCCTTTCAACCACTTCCCCACACATGCCCTTGCGCTAAGACCAAATGCTTAAGTCTTGAGTGCCAATCACAATCAGAATCATCGAAGGAATCCAATCCCTTTGTTACATTAAAAAAGTTCCGATGCGATTGTTTTATTAACAAGTCCCGCGAATTTTTTTCCACCATTGATCCGCTACATAGATCGGACGGCCCACGTAATATCGCAAATTCTATCAATCACAAGACTTATGATTCTATCCCCTGATCATTCCATCGCAAATGTTTGCGATGCGATTGATCGCAATTCCCTTCCGATCACTTTCCCCTCCGATTAATCACAGGCCCCGTCTTCCGATCCCCGGTCATGCCATCTCCCGATCCGATCCCGACCGTCCATTTTACCCATGATCCGACGGTCATCGTTGTCTCCACCCAACCGCAATCAGAACATTCGTGATGTGCCACTCCTGTTTCCCTCTGATTGCGATTGCTCCGAATAAATCCTCGCCATCCATTCCCCCCGCTGACCCAACGGCTGTCGCACTCCCCACCTGATCGCAATCGGAAGTTTTAATATGTGTCACCCCAGTCCCCCTCCGATTGCGATTGCCCGACTCAATCGCAGCCATTCATCCATTTTTTAAATCAACGGCCCAGGTCTTCTTGCTTCGCTCCCGTCGCTCTTCCCCTTCTGCCCTCCGGACAGATCTCCATTGTTGATCCCTTTGTCGATCCAACAGCTATCGCACGCCTCCGCCAATCGAAATCAAAAGTTTGTTTATGTCATCCTTTGTGTCCCCTCCGATTGCAATCTCCCAATCCGTATCTCCACCATCGATCTCCATGTAAATCCGATGGTCATTGCTTCCCCTTCCTTGATCGCAATCAGAAATTATAAATTGTGCGTCCCTCTCGTCCATTGCGATTGCGATTCTCCGACTAAATCTTGACCGTCCGTTGGGTTTAAGATCTAACGGTTCAAAATGAATCGCCCTCCACCTCCAGCTGGGTCCCACCTCGTACGTCTACTTCCATGCATTTCATTACATTTTCTTCAATATCCTTTGTATTTTCGATTTTAAACAAAGTTCCATATTTGCATTAAAGTCTTACATTTCATATTCATTTCGTTCGTTTTCATATATCATTCCGTTGCTCGATCTCCACCGTCGATATTTGTCCCCAGACCACGATCTAACGGTCTGCGCTCTTTTCTCTATCAAACCCTATTTTCTCACTGTAACACCATTTAAATGCATTTTCACCACTGTTTTTACCAAAATCCACCATTCCGCCACCACTGTGCTATCACTCCACCTGTCTTCCGTAACCATCCACCTTCGCCGTGCATATTTTTCTTCACACAGTTGTGGGTTTTGCAGGGTACATGAGTTGAAACGCCTCCATGTTTGCACAATGTTGATACAGTGGCAAGAGTTTTCACTGACAGAGGTATAAATGAAGTGGCAGAGAGTTCCAGGCATGAAAAAGAAGATCTTTAAGCCTTAAACAAGTTTTTCGAGGCAAGCTACCAGGTCAAAGATGTCACAGACCACCAGAGGATACAGATATGCAGAATTTAATATATAGCAGGTTTCTCTACATCAGCAGAATTTTTTTCCCAGGAAAGGACGGGTTGCCCATATTGTTTTTAGTCCATACCGTGTTCCCGAAGAAAGTTCCACCCTGAGTATAGTCCCGAGCTATCAAAGCATTTGTTGCACCAGTATGGTAGACCATTCTGTGATTTATTTACCATTTTGTTTATTCACCAAAGGTACTACAGCGTACAGCAAACCAGAATGCATCAGAGACATAGCTGGAGTAAATGGAGCCTGACGAAGACCATTTTTTCCTCCAAAGTGCTAGAGATTAATGCTCTGATTTTAGAACAGAATGGGCTTCGGCCCTCTTCCTCTTCTGAGTGTTAATTGCTGCATTTAGTTTTCTACCTACCTCCTCTGCTTCTCTTCAGCTATAAATCTCATGAAGAAAATATTGTAAAGGTTGTTGATGAGATACCTGAGAATTGCAAGCTTTTCTCTTGAGGCATGCTCACTGTGTAAAGTTGTAATATAGGCTGAAGAGTATGTTTTCAAACTGAATTTCAATCTATTGGAAAATTTTGTACTTGATTGGTGTTGCTCTTAATATTACAAGCACATTTATTTGGATCCTGATCTAAAGTTGCGGTGATGTTTTTATGTCTCTGTGTTTTATTTCATTCCATTTCAGTTCTTCTGGCTTGCATCAGAAATCTGGCATAGGATTTTCCCTTGTTAGGTACCCTATGTTTCTGCTCTCCTTGCCTTAATTTTTTCTGCTAAATGTGTTATCTGAGAATTAGTTTCAGTTAATTTAACCAGTGTAGTGGATGTTATTTCCTGCTAGCTGATGTATGAGTTAATGAATCTGCTTCTTAGATTTTCTTGTTAGAGTTTAATTAAATGAATTGGGAACACTAGGAGTTTAGAACTCTGTCTCTGTCTCACTAGGATCATTTTCAGTTAGTTAAACCTTTCTAATTTTCCCTCAAGTTGTTCCTTGCCCTTCTTTGAGAGTTACCTGAGAGTCTGTTCAAGCAGGCCCGGAGTTAAATGACCTCTGACCTGATCTATAGACAGAAATTGGTTCACCCTCATTCTTTCACTTTCTTTCCTGATTGTTTCACTCCACCTATATTTTTAGGATCCAATGCTTTAGATGACTAGCCCAACTGAAAGCATGCGTATTGAACAGCAAGTAAACCCTTTCCTGACTCCATTTCCCCAATGGTCTTGAATACTATCTGAATTTATCTCTCTTTGTCTAAAATCTTCTTTGCCTTGCCTTGTCTTATATTGAAACCTTCATTCTAGATTCCCAACAACCAAATCAAACAAACAAACCTTGTGCCTATAACTAGCCTAACATCTTAACACTGAGCTTTAAAGTCATATACTTTTGGCATATCATAGAGAGATCCCTCTCTGGACCCGAGAGGGATATATCCTATGGTCTGAAAGTGGTTTGTTGTTGTCTCATCTTTTGGTCTTACCAATCTGGCCAAAACATGGGAACCCCAACAGGTTCAGCCATGTTTGTTTCATTTGACTTATTGACTCCTTGTGGGATGGACTATGTACATCTCATTAGAACTTTGGAGGAAAAATTCATGGAGGGTTGTATTGGTGAACATTTAGCTTATGGAGGAAGCTTAACACATGATTATGGTGTCACCAATGGAGGAGGAGAATAGTTGCAGCACTCACCTTATCAGTTGCTTGAGGATAGCAACATTTTGGAGGGGAGGACTGTAATATTCCCAATTAGTCCCAAGCTATTGGGAATATTCATTTTTTTTTTATTTTTCTGTTTCATGAATAAATGTGTAAAGGAGGATCAATAAAACTCCTAAACAGTAAATAAATCAATGCCATATGTGAACAAGGCTAAATATGGGCTATTCAAATAAGCACCTTTAGGTGTGAAAGGGGCTGAATCTTTTGACTGGGTCAACCATGACCAAATCGCTGACATTGTCTTAGAGGAGTGGCCATAAATGAGGCACAACGCAATTTTATTTGGAGGTGATTCATGTGAAAGGAGCTATTCCATTGAGATGGTTTAGGTTTTTGCAAGCTCTCAAACTTATAAAAGGAAGAGGATGGTAGCATGAGAAGGTTTTGGATGATTATGTTATTTCTGGAGATATTATCTGTTTAGACATTTCTCATTCTCCTTATTGTTTAGCAGAGAATAGTGTTGTTTAGCACTGGGTGTTTCTGATCGGGAATCCCACCTCTTTCCTTGAGATGCCTCTTGGAAGGGTTTTCATTTCTTTTTCACTATCAGGCTAAAGGCAAAGCTTCTCCTTCCAACTACAATTCATATCTTGTTGAGGGTTTGGTTGTCTTTGTAAGCTGCAGCAAGAGGAGGCTAGATCTACTTAGATCTAGGCAAATCTAGTGCCTCTTTTCAGTGGGGAAGGCTTCTATCCCATTGGCAAGAGAGTATTGGATTATTGGAGCTACATTTCCAGATCTTGGCATGTGGCCAAATACATTCTAAACCCTACAACACAATCTTACTTCCATAACTGCGTTATTTGTGTGGGTACTATTGCAGGGTCTTTTGGCACACTTTTTGGAGGAGTGGTTTTCAGGTGTTGGGCATCTGCCCTTCACATTTGAGATCCAATTGGAGGGGAACATCATATTGCATATATCATATCAAATTTGAATACTCATGTTTTTCAAAATATTGCTACAGATATGCAACATTAGATCTCAGATCTACTCCTTGTACTTCATCTTTTGCTGAAAACCCCAAGGAGGTATTGAAGAAGAGCCTATCTAGTGTACAGATCTGATATAGATCTAACTTTTTGTACACAAATCTGCTCTAGATCTGAAGTGTAATCTACAATAGTTGTAGCTAATAAAAATAACATTGTCAAGCTCTTTCAGTATTAATAAACGATTGCAGCACCTCCTTTTTTAGGATTTTCCTCCATAGAAGTCTTCTATTTCCTGTTGTACATCTCATGGGCTCTCTTGTACATATATTTTTCTGATGTAAATGTAATTTAAGAGACGTAATATTGGCCTCCTTCTCTTACTTAGATGATCTGCATTATTTCTCTACATATTTGTTTATAATTGCTGCATTTCCCTATTGGGAATATTAATTTTTTACACTATCACCAGATGACTACTTATTCCTTATATTTTCATGTTGAAATATTATTCCATTGACTATCATTTATTTTCAGAATGAAAAGGAGATCATGGGTGAAAAACGAGTCAAAAAAGTCCATCTACCATTTAATTCATCTAAAAGAGGAAAAATTTTCTAATTGAGTGTGCTGGAAAGCCAAATCTCACTGCCTTAATTATTTTTCATTTACCCTCTCCATTACCTTTCATTTTACCTCTTCTGACATTCTCATGCTCTGAAACCCCATTTCCATATATATAATCCCTTCCCCTTTGAATCATTTCCCTTTTTCATTAAAAACATGTAAAAAACCCATTTTTTACAATGTTTTTAATTTAAATGATGTGGGGCCTCCACATTTAAACCCTGCTTCTTTATATCTTTCCCCCACTATATTTAAACATGGGTCCCACTTTAAATAAACTTTTTTTATTTCCCCAATCCCATTATATTAAAACCTCAACTCATTTATTATTAAAGCCTCTGCTTTAAAAAACTTTACCCCCGCTTTGTTATATCCCTGGTACCCTAATATATTTAAAACCTTAACACTTTACATTAACGCCTCCGCTTTAAACCTTTACCCCTCCGCGTTAATATTAACCCTGGCCCCACTTTATTTTTAAACCAATCGTTCCATTAAAATCTCGACCCCACCTATCAACCTAGCCCAATTTTAAACCAATGCCCAACCATCATCCGATCTCCATCACCTAATCTGACGACCTTCATGCCTTTTCACAACACCAACAGTCGAATGGTTAGAACCTTTAGAGGGTTGCAAAATGGGCATTTTTGCAACCCTCCCATCTACCACGCGTCACCACAGCGCTTCATCTCATCCCCTCAGACCAAACCTCCTAACTTCTTACGCACCGTGCGATAAACCACAAACTGCCTCCACGCCATCAGACGAAACCACTGATCGTTTGAAATACTATGAGCTCGGTGTTATTATGGTAGAAACTCGAAACCACTGTGATAGCCCCAGTAACATTTCTAACAAACCTGAAAGGCCATTTTCTAAATGCAGGAAATGAAAAGACCTCCACTGTCTGGACTCCTTCCATAGTTTTCCCAAGCTCCTTTAAGCCATAAATTGCTTCCCCCGTGAAACACTGTGTTTTAAATTAACAATTTTTTAATTTTTCAGTTGAGTAACGTACCAACAAATGGGATAAAAAAACTTTCAGTTCTAATCCCAACAAGTTTTTTAAATCCAAAGCCTCTGGATTTCAATTTAAAAACCTATTCACCAGAAGATTATGAGCGGAAAGATAAATTAAAGCAAAAATGGAACAGAGATAAATACAGTAATGATTATCAAAGATCATGCGTTCACTCCAGCAACAACAAGTTGTATTCAATTTAAAAGACAGTAAAGTAAAAAGAAGAAGACAGAGTAGTCAGGGGTAAAGATGAGAACAGATGAAAAACACAGTTGAAGAACAAAGTTAATGAAAAGACAGTGAAAAGTAAAAAATTCACTGTGATAGTGAAAGGTAAAAGAGGCAAACGGAGAAGTCAAGGGTAAAGGTGAAAAAATATAAAAGGCAGATCAAACAGTAAGGTAAAGAAAGAATTTACAATGACAAAAAAGGCAGTAAAGAGATATATAGATAAGGACAAATAAAGTCAAAGGATAAATCAAAGAACAAATCAATGAGAAGGACAAAGCCAGATGTCAAGGCCACCTCCAGCTTAATTTTGATTTAATGAAAGCTACCACACTTAATATTACAATGAGAGATATTTAAGCATCAAATTTAGAAGTTATTATAAAAGTTAATGTTACAGGCAGTTGGTCAAAGATATTTTAAAATTTAGCTCAACAATTAATTTAAAATTTATTGTTACAATAGGTCTTTCAGAGATATTTTTGGCTTGGGCCTTGCGTGGTCTCAATTGTGAAAATTTCATTTAATCTGTAGTAAATGCAGTATGTCACCTTATATTAGGGCAACCACCTCAGTTGCAGTTAAATACTGCATGTATTTTTCATTATCATTTTTGGTTGGTTGGCTAGTTTAGACTTTGTTTAGACTCTGAGTTGCAAATATCATTGTGTTGGAGCACTGTAACTGTTTTTGAGTTGGACATCAGTAATAAATCACTTTCACAGGATCCTTGAGCTATTCCTTTATGTTAATGTTTTCCCTTTGTTTTTTTTTTCATACTGTAAATCAATCTCTCTGATATCAAAACAGAAATTTTAGATTAAGATATGTTGCATGAGCACCTTAACTCTTTATGTTATTTTTATCTTAATGTTTTCCCCTGAAAGTATAACTAAGGAATTCTTAAATGCTTTTTAGTTTTACTGGATTTTTGCCATGAGGTTTTCTTTGTTAAGTATAGCTAAAGAATTCTTAAATGCTCTTCAGCTTTACCAAACTATTATCCTAAGGCTTTCTTTGAAGTATAGTTAAAGAATTATTAACTTCTCTTTAGCTTTACTGAACTCACTACCATCTCATTTTCATCTTGCCATAGAGATCCCTTTGATATAGTTAGCTTGCCCTGTGAAAACCCTTGAAAATTTGATGTACACTTTAGCCCTATGATGACTCCATAGCCTAATGGATTAAGCTTCCCACAATATATCTATCACACACAACAAACAACCAAACAAACAACCCCAATCTTTATAACTAGCCTAAAATCAGAAAATATAATCATAAACATAAATCAATTAATCATAAATACAGAGAAAGCCCTCTATGAGCCCAGGAAGGCTAGGTCCTGGACTCCAAAGTGGTTTGATGTTGTTCTCTTCCATTTTTTCTTTCCATTCTTACAAATTACAGGGAGCTAACATAATGGCGACCATACTGGGGACTTATTGAGAAAACTCAATATTATCAAAACTCAAATAAAAACCTAGTCAAAATATTGTGTGAATTTGGTATTTTTTCACAGATTGGTTTGTTTTTCAGCTATTATAAAACTTTCAACCTCTCTGAGCCTTGGGTATAAGTTTTGGCCTCTAAAAGAATTTGTACCAGATCCCATCCTGACCCAAACCCTTCTACAATAGTTGACAATCCAGAGAAAATCTTAAGGAAAACTCCTAGATCTGAGAGTACAACTATTAGCAAGCCTATTCACAAGGCAAGTTCCCTACCTGAAAACCTTAAAAACTTGCAGGATATCCTATTTGACTCACACCTCGAACAAAGTTTGTTCAGGACTAAATCCCAGAATTGGATATCCCAGATATTTTTGGACCCATCCATCTTACAGTAGAGTCCTGTTGTACAAGCCTCAACCCCCATTCATACACCCACTATCCACCATTCCTCCTCTACCTAGCATAAATGGATCCTTAATGCAACTGACTATTTTACTAAGTGGATAGAATTCATTCCTTCCAAGACTGCCGAAAACTCAGTAATTATCAGATTTCTTGAAACCAACATTCTATCTAGATTTGGTTGTCCTAGGAAAATCATTACCGATAACATTATTGCCTTTAAATCCAAGAAAATGGTGGATTTATGCCACAAATATCACATCAGTGTGGTACATTCTATATTTTATTACCCTTAAGGTAATGGGTTGGATGAATCCTAAAATAAGAGTTTGGTGAACATCATTAAAAATTTGCTGGAGGAAAATAAGAAATCATGGCACAACAAATTGGTACATGCATTATGGGCAGACAGGTTGATAAATAAGAACTCAATTGATATGTCACCCTATCAGCTAGTCTATGGGATGGATGCAGTCTTCCCAACAACCTTGGAAGTGCCAGTAATGAAGCCCATTCAAGAGGTGCAGTCTAAAGAGAATGATATGCAGAGGATAATAAGCCAAACCATTCAGTTGCATCAATCTAGAGAAGGAGTATACAACAGAACACAGCTGGTACAATAAAATATCAAGAAAATCTTTGGCAAAAGGACCAAAGTAAATGATTTCAAAATTGGAGACAAAGTGCTGAAGTGGGATTCTAGAAGAGAGGACAAAGGCAAACATGGGAAGTTTGATAACCTATGGAAAGGTTCATTCATCATTCATTCTACAAGGGGTAATAATGCATTCTTCTTACAAGAGATGGATGGAACAGAGTTGTTTGGAGGTCCTGTCAATGGCAAGATGTTGAAGCATTATTTTAGTGAAAAATTTCAGTTGGAATTCCCTTCATTGTATATAAAATTTTCTAAACAAATTTCTTTTTGAATGTTTGGACCGGAGTGGTAACCCGGAGCCCAAGGCCTGGCTACATTGACAAAACAAAAGAGAAAAACAAAAAAAAGTAAGAAAAGGTATATACAAAAAGAAAGGTAAGCCCTTTAAAAATGAATATTTAAAGTATTTGATTTAAGGCCACTACATGAGTTTAGTTTAATTGTTGCAAATAATATTGTGTGTCACTTGTTCAAAGAATGCCACAATTCATGATGATCAAACTACTTAATCTTGCTTCATTCATGTTTTTAATTTTTGTTTATAAGTTAGAAAATGAAGATTTTCCAAACTGTTTAATCTTGGCTTATCAGTAGGTAGGTATAAAATGACATTGGTTCAAAAGCCTAGTCTGAACCAGTAGGAGAAATAAGGATAGGTGGTAAGATATAGGTTCAAAAGGAAAAATGGTGTCAAGGTTTGAAATTCTAAATGCACCCCAAAAGGACGAAGAATTATTTGAATCATAGGTTGGGTAGGTATGTATGCAGAAGAGCTCTTAACACTTGAGCATTTTCAAAGTTTTCAAAATTTCAGGTTGCTCATTCAGGCTCAAGAACAAGTATGTTTCAAATCTCATGTTTACAGTGAGCATGAATTTCAATTTTTAAGTTCACAGTCACAAAAGCTGCAACAGATTAGGATGATAGAGTGATATTAGCCCAAATAAATTAGGCTACTGGTCTACAAAGTTCTTGACACCTCCTAAAGGAGCTTCCCTCCGCAGTTGGAGCCACTGTTAGACTCCTATATCTTTACAATATCACCAGATGACTGCTTATTCCCTATATCTTTCATGCTGAAAATAATATTCCATTGACTATTATTTATTTTTAGAAAGGAAAGGAGATCCTGGGTGACAAAGGATTCAAAAATTTCCATCTACCATTTGATTCATTTAAAAGAGGAAAAATTTTCTGATTGAGTGTGATGGAAAGCCAAATATCACTACCTTCATTGTTTTTCATTTACCCTCTCCATTACCTTTCATTTTACCTCTTCTGGCATTCTCATGCTCTGAAACTCCATTTAAAACCCCATTTCCATATATATAATCTCTTCCCCTTTGACTCATTTCCCTTTTTCATTAAAAACATGTAAATAAACCCATTTTTTACAATGTTTTTTAATTTAAATGATGTGGGGCCTCCACATTTAAACCCCGCTTCTTTATATCTTTCCCCCACTATATTTAAACCCAGGTCCCACTTTAAATAAACTTTGTTTATTTCCCCGACCCCGTTATATTAAAACCCCAACTCATTTTTTATTAAAGCCTCTGCTTTTAAAAACTTTACCCCCCGCTTTGTTATATCCCTGGGACCCTATTATATTTAAAACCCCGACACATTACATTAACGCATCCTCTTTAAACCTTTACCTCTCTGTGTTAATATTAACCCTAGCCTCACTTTATGTTTAAACCCATCATTCCATTAAAATCCCGACCCCACCTATCGACCCAACCCGCTGTTAAACCGATGCCCAACCATTGTCTGATCTCCATCACCTAATATAACGGCCCTCACGCCTTTTCGCAACCCAAAATTCCCGATGGTTAGAACCTTTGGAGGGTTGCAAAATGGGTGGTTTTTCAACCCTTTCATTCGCCATGCGTTTCCACAGCGCTTCGTCGCATCCCCTCAGACCAAATTTCCTAACCGCTTACACACCATGTGATAAACCACAAACTGCCTCCGCGCCATCAGATGAAACACTAACCGTTTGAAATACTATGAGCTATGTGTTATTATGGTAGAAACCAAAAACCGCTGTGATAGCCCCAGTAATGTTTCTAACAGACCTAAAAGGCCATTTTCTAAACGCAAGAAACGAAAAGACCTACGTTGTCTGGACTCCTTCCACAGTTTTCCCAAGTTCCTTTAAGCCATAAATCGCTTCCTCCGCGAAACACTGTGTTTTAAATTAACAATTGTTTTAATTTTGCAGGTGAGTAACGTACCTACAGATGGGATAAACAAACTTTCAGTTCTAATCCCAACAAGTTGTTTAAATCCAAACACTTTGGATTTCAATTTAAAATCCTATTCACCGGAAGATTATAAGCAGAAAGATAAATTAAAGCAGCAATGAAATAGAGATAAATACATTAATGATTATCAAATATCATGCGTTCACTCCAGTAGCAACAAGGTTTATTCAATTTAAAAGACATTAAAGGCAAAAGAAGAAGACAGAGCAGTCAAGGGTAAATATGAGAACATATGAAAAACACATTTGAAGAACAAAGTTAAGGAAAAGACAGTGAAAGGTAAAAGATTCACTGTGTTAGTGAAAGGTAAAGGAGGTAAACATAGCATTCAAGGGTAAAGGTGCAAAAAGATAAAAGGCAGATCAAACAGTAAGGTAAAGAAATAATTTACAATGATAGCAAAGGCAGTAAAGAGATATACAAATAAGGACAGTTTAAAGTCAAAGGATAAATCAGAGAACAAATCAACGAGAAGGACAAAGCCAGATTTCAAGGCCACCTCCATCTTAATTTTGATTTAATGAAAGCTACCACACTTAATATTACAGTCAGAGATATTTTAGCATCAAATTTAGAAGTTATTATAAAAGTTAATTTTACAGGCAGTTGGTCAAAGGTATTTTAAAAGTTAGCTCAACAGTTAATTTAAAAGTTATTGTTACAGTAGGTCTATCACAGATATTTTTGGCTTGGGCCTTGCATGGTCTCAATTGTCAAAATTTCATTTACTCTGTAGTAAATGCAGTATGTCACCCTAGATTAGGGCAACCACCTCAGTTGCAGTTAAATACTACATGTATTTTTCATTATCATTGTTGGTTGGTTGGCTGGTTTGGACTTTGTTTAGACTCTGAGTTGCAAAGATCATTGTGTTGGAGCACTGTAATTGTTTTTGAGCTGGACATCAGTAATACAAGTACTTTCACGAGATCCTTGAGCTATGTTAATGGTGATCTTATTCCTTTATGTTAATATTTTCCCTTTGTTTTTTTCATACTGTAAATCAATCTCTCTGATATCAAAACAGGAGTTTTAGATTAAGATATGATGCATGAGCACCTTAACTCTATATGTTATTGTTATCTTAATGTTTTCCCCTGAAAGTATAACTAAGGAATTCTTAAATGCTTTTTAGTTTTACTGGATTTTTGTCTTGAGGTTTTCTTTGTTAAGTATAGCTGAAGAATTCTTAAATTCTCTTCAGTTTTACCAAACAGTTATCCTAAGGCTTTCTTTGAAGTATAGTTAAATAATTCTTAACTGCTCTTTAGCTTTACTGAACTCACTACCATCTCATATTCATCTTGCCATAGAGATCCATTTGATATAGTTAGATTTCCCTGTGAAAACCCTTGAAAAGTTGATGTACACTTCAGCCCTTTTATCACTCCATATCCCAATGGATTAATCTTCCCACAATGTATCTATCCAACCCAACAAACAACCAAAAAAACAATCAAACAAAGAACCCCAATCTTTATAACTAGCCTAAAATCATAAAATATAATCATAAAGATAAATCAGTTAATCATAAATATAGAGAGATCCCTCTCTGAGCCCAAGAAGGGTAGGTCCTGGACTCCAAAGTGGTTTGAGGTATTTCTCTGCCATTTGTTCTTGCCAATCTTACAAATTACAGGGAGCTAACATAGCCAGTAGGAAGAGCTTTCTCCATCATCTTTCATATTAGGATTTGGACCTTGAGAAGGCCTCCAAAATCCTCTTGCACCAATTTCGCTGCATTTTCTCCTGACACGCTACGTTTTTGCCTAATTTTGCTTCGGTTTTTCCTAAAAGTCGCTTTTCACAGTTGAGTCAGTCGAGATTCGACCTCCACTTATGTATTTTTTTTATTTTATGTTGTGATGATGTAATCATGTGTAATTATGTTAGTTAGAGTAAAAATGAGTTTGATACATGCCTATAAATGTCATTTATGGTCAAATGTATCAGTTTCTCTATCTTGAGGAGACTTTGGTTAACCTCCCTAGTCTTTAGGTTTTAGGTTGGGGAATCATGTGAACAACTCCTCCACTCTAGGATTCGATCCCTGAGAGAGGTGAAATGGTTTTTTGTCTATATGTATGCATTTCTTAGTCATTTTGATGGTTGGACATCAGAGGGTGAGACTATTGTAGCTTGTGCTTCAGCTTTTTTTCAAAAAATCAAAGGATCAATTGCAGCTATTGTCTAGGAATTCATGTGCAATGAGTTTTTGATTTTGTATTTTCTCTGTTATAGCATTTTATAAATTATATACATTTTTTCTTTCCATGCCTTATTTTCTTCAATGATCTTCATAAAAGTTTGATAAGCATAATTCTTCATAATATTTGTTTTGTTAAGGAATATAATTTATGTTTTCTTCCTTATGTTTTAATGAATTCGAGACACATGAGCATTAAGATCCTCCGTCATTTTCAAAACCTACACTACACCGACAAAACCCTAAGCCCATCACTAAATAATTTCTACCTTTCTCCTTTATATATTTGCAGTTGTAATCCTTTGATAATTTGACCTAGCTACCTAGTTTTCATCCCTGATCCAGCAGAAAAACCATCAAAATTTCAAAACCCTAGAGCTGACCTAACTAGCCTAAAATCTACTCCTCATCCAGTCAAACCCTTTGGCTATGATTTCATAGAGAGATCCCTCTCTGGTTTTGTAGGGCTACCTACCAAATTGAAAGCTTGGTTTGAAATTACCTTCGTCGATATCCTTTCTCAGCCTTAGGACATTGTGGAGGATAACATTTCTGGCACCGTTGCTAGGAAGCAAAGTGATAGATATTCCCTGGGTGTTCCATACTTTTCATCGAATTCTAGGCCTGTGGGTGATAGGCCTTATTTTTTGTGAAGGATGATTCAAGTTGGAGAGAGAAAATGTGAAGAAGAAAGAATACATTGGCTTCTAAAAGGCACACACAATCGAATCTTTATTTGCATCCAGCTTCTCTCATTGAAGATCTAGAGAGACTCATCAGAAAAAAAAGACCTCAATGTTGTGTAGGTAAATACTCTCTGTGGATAGAGACGATACCTCTAGCCCTAGAGTGGGTCTAGCAAGAAGGGAGCAAGCTAATGTGTAGGTTCTTATTTAACGAATGAAATAGGTTAGGATAGATTTTCCTACCTGTATCCCAACACGATTGTCGCAACTCTACTGATAGAGACAATCCCTCTAGCCCTAGAGTGGGTCTAGCAACAAGGGAGCAAGCTAATGTGTAGGTTCCTAGTAAACAAATGAAATAGGTTGGGATAGATTATCCTACCTGTAGTCCAATGCGATTGTCGCAGCTGTAGCAGTGGAGGCCTCTTGAACTTTGTCCTAACAGGTCACAGTCCTTCGACAATGGTACTCGGATTCCTGCTCAAAGATCAAAGGACAAAAGTAGCATACAAGACAATAATTTCATTCATAACTAGCTAATCAGTCAAGGAATATTAAACATATTTCATAAAATAAACCATATTAACACAAGATGGGAACCAGACATTAATCATGTATGTATAAATAGAAAAAAAGAGATTACAACCAGAGCCTTGACGTCGCAGCCTCCTTTAGCGGGTTCATTTGAAGGGCATCTCGAAGGATCGTCGGGGAATTAGGATGAGGTGACAACACAAGCCTAAGCTCTCTCTCGACAAAGGTCTCTTTCTCTGCTCTTTCTCACCAACAAAATGTTCAGCAATTCCTCTTCAACTATTCAGTTGTTCAGCTAGTATATCAATGGGAGATAGCTTTATTTATAGAGGGAGAGGAGGAGGTTGGGATCCCTAAAATGATAAAAGGAATGCCTTATCCTTTAGGAGTTTTCCCCAAAAGGTGGAAACAAGAGGCCAAAGGAGGGTGTTCATGGTTATTCAATCGAACCACCCAAGTTAACTCGCCCACAAAGTTGTTAGCATGGAAACTTCACCTCTATCTTTAAAAAACATTCCAAAAATAGCTTGGCATGGGTAGATCATTGGGACAGAGCACCAATGGGCATGGGGCTCAGTGTTAATTTTCCTAATTAGCGTGAGGGCATAACGGCCTACCAACGCCAACCCAAAAACATGTGTTTCTGATGGTCTACTCAAGGAATTGTCAACAGAAGGAATGTTATCCTCATGGAAAGCAATGCAATGATGGTCTTTGCAAGGCATGACACTTTATATAAGTCACACAAATGGTCCTCCAATGTGCGGGATGGGGATTGCAGGGACGGTGACAAAATTTTGTTTAACAGATGCCCCCTAAAGCATGAGGTCCGAGAGAGAGGGAGGGGTGAAATGCTTTACGAGAACGTGTTCGAACGAAACACCATTGTTGGAAGACCTGTAAGTACAAATACAACTGATATCTCTAATACATGAACATGTGGCATGGGCGTAGCCATCCATAATAGAGTACATAAAATTTGAGATTCGAGGTATGGACGCAGCCATCCAATAGTAAGGATTAACAAATAGACTCAGGTATGGTCGCAGCCATCCAATCAAAAGAGTCATGTGATAATTCATGATAAACCACAATATCCTGCAGCCTGGATAAAACCCAAGGTCTTGCGCTCCATCTCGATCCGAACAAGTACAAATTCAAGCATGCGAATATGTGAGCTGAAGTCAAACATGCAAGAAAGCCGCCTGATTACCAGCCAATGATGAAAGTTGTTAACAGGCACAAGAGAAACCACCAATAATGACAATGGCTCTCAAGGTACAATAGATACAATCCATGGAATGTGAACAGTGATCTGGCTTCGAACACCCGCAGAATCACTCGATCGAAGGCCAATGATGAGGACCTATCGTCGAATGCAAAGAACTTGCCATTGAGGCATGAAAGCTCCAAGGTACCAGAAAGGAGTCTCTAGATCAACTTCCTGGATAATGAGCTTAATTCGACATGAAGGGACTCGGTTGAAGGAGGGCCATAATATTTCCCACATAATCAACATGAGATAGGGGAACATGATGATAGTGAATCAGGACCAAACAGTGGATCAGAGGGAGGTTGAAAACTGCAATCTAAAACTTCTCTTGAACATATCAGTGACACGACTCTGGATTTGGAAGTATTTGACATCAAGGGATCTGAGGTCATGATGAAGTGGAAAAGAGTGGATGAGAGGTCAAAATAGATCACCCAAACCCATGGAGGAAAAAAAATGATGAAATGAGATGTCCCCAACCCAACACGAATGCAAATGAGTGTCATGTTCAAGAGAGACATGCTGCCGACACGACTAAGAACTGGTTCCATTTTCCCCCACCATTTCTGGCGAATACCCAAATTATTTTTGAAAAAAAAGCTTTAAGGGGATAGCATATGCTTGTCATGTAATTTTTTCCTTCGGACAAATCCATCCTAGTACATTTTACGAGCCCTAGGAAGGAGGAACTCAATTAACATCATGGTGGCGATTTCCAATGTCATCAAAGTTTAACGAATCTGAAAAAGGAAGAACTCGACATCTTTTCATGTTTAGAGAGTTGAAAAGAAGTAGAAAAGAAAGCTCCAGCAGGTCCCTTTTCATAAATAGTCCCTCAAATCTGAAAATGTAGAAAACAATGTTTGAGAGAACCTCTTAGTCACGATAGGCTAAGGTATTCCTTTTTCATAAATAATCCATCCCAACCTGAAAAATGGGTAAACGTATACTGGGTAGATATCGTTTCTCAACCATTTAACGAGTTCAAAACAACAAGAGTATCGGAAATATTTTCAGTTTTAGAGAGTCAAAAAAGAGCTAAAATATGACTCCAATAGTGACTTTTTCATGTTTTTACCGAGTCTAAAAAAGTATAAAATACAACTAGTTACTTCATCGTCGTTACGTTAAAAAACCTGACGCTGCACAGGACATGCACGTAAAACCTATTTCTCGAAATAACATAAGGAAATAATCGAAAAATATGTCTTAAAACCTAATTAGGGTTTTGAAAAGTTATAAAATGCCAAAAATGGTAAAAAATAATTACTTTTCACTTTTACCTCTTGTGGAGCAATAATTACCCTTTTTACACTACGATTTTGCGGCGGCGATAGCAGGTGATCCAGAAGACCAATCTCGAATCCATCAGTTCTAGGAAATATCTAACGTCCTTCCTTGAATTTTGATTCCTTTTTTATTACCTATAACCCAATTTTATGTGTATATGGGTGGATTTGGCAAAATTTAGGGCGTGGCGGTTGGCGCGGGTATGAGGCACAGACTCGCGCCAATCAACCAAAATTCTGTACTGGGGCGCGCCAATTGCAGCGCACAATTTTAGCTTGTTAATGCAGACAACCACACCCATTTTAACAAAGAAAGAGCCTTGAATTCAGCTAATAACAGTCATATGAATGTTTTTTCAAGTATAAAGCAGAAAAATGGTGACTGAATGGAAAGAACGAGAACACAATGAAGAAGACGAACTTGCCATGGAAAACGTAAGATGCATGGAAGCTCTTAGAGATTGTGGGCTCAAGAAATTATTCATGACACTGTTAGTAATTAGTATTTTCACTATCTTTAGATGACTATAGGATGGTCCTATATTTCTGAAAACAACACTCCTCGAACATTGTGAGTTTCAGAAATCTCATTGCCTTCATTATCCTTATAGAAACTTTTTCACTAACCTATCAGTCTTGCCACTTCATGGTCACCCTGTCACTCCTAAAAAATCATTAGAGGCTTACACCTCTCACTCTCATCCTTCTTGCCTTCATAAAACCTTTTTCCCATGTTCCCCAGGTCCCTCAAGTATTGATGGCCTCAAAACTATCTCTATAGGCTCTTTAGATAAATCAGGTACATTGGATTTTGAATCTTCAATACAGCACTCTGACCATACTCTGTTTTCACTTGAAGGTCTTCAAGCCAAATTCAGTCAAGATCAGGTCAAAGGACCCTCCCATTAGGTTATTAGGGTTTTGACATGTTTTTAAGGTCATCATTGGGTGTTTCAGGCACTACTTTTCCTTTTCTAGAATTTGGCTCAGATGTAATAGAATGTCAAGACATGGTTATTCAAGAAAAACCTAAAGAGTTTCCAAAGAAGACTATCCTTTCAGTTCAAAGTCTGCAAATAAGAAAAGTGGACAAATTTTAGCACTTCTGCAGGAGAGTTGAAAGTTGTGTCAGCAGAAAGTGTTGATATGGTAGACTATCTACTCCTAAATGAAGACAACTTACAGCAAAGGAAAGGGAAATAGTTTGGTCTTAAGGAGAACTAGGGTTTTGAACATGATAGTCCAGTTGAGTGCCAAAAATAGTGATCAATTGTAGAAATGACCTGGAGGAGGCACACAAAACCAAACATGAAGAAAGTCTATCAGAGACTATTGATGAGATAGGGAAAAAGGTGAGGTGAACTGGACAGAAATAAATGAACTTGAAAGGGCTATAGAGAACTTAGAAGAGAACACTAATGATTGCTATAAAGCACTCCAAACACCTAGGGTTTTGGGAAAGTGGCCATAGAACGTGAAATGATGATTTGAACTCCATTGTGAAAGCAAAAGGATTTTGAAGATGTCACTGTGTGATCAGATCCCAAACTTGTAAAAAATGAGCTTGCCATGTCTAAATGAGAAAAAATTGACTTGAGCTCCAAGATGGGAACAAAAGAGGTTTTTTAGAGATGCTGCTATATGACCAAATCCTAAATTTTTCAAAATCAACTTGTCATGCCTCAACCAGTAAAAGGAAAGCCAAGTTAATGTTTTCAGTCACCTGCAAGCAAAAAAGTCAAAGAACATTAGTGAGAAAGTGAAAAAGACTTAAAACATTAAGAAGTGGGTTTTCAAAAGTTTAATTAAAATTCCCAAGTCTATAAAATCTCATCTTGCACTTCAAAAGCCTCATTATTGCATTTCAAAATATCAAGAACACTCAGGAGAAGAGAATTTGTGAGTTTTACAAGTGAAATTAGCAAAAAAATTTGGCATTGTGCGCTCAGCTTGGCGTTGCGCGTCTGGAAGAAGGTGTTGCGCCCTTGGCAGTTCTCTCCTATACATTTTCTGAAGGTGATGGGTGCCTGGGAAGTGGCATTGCGTGCCTGGCAGAGCAATGCGCTCTTGCCCAACACCCACAGCTGATTTTCTCTTGGCGTTGCGCCCTCAAGACAGGCGGTGCGCGCTCAGCCTTGGCATTGCGCCCTTAGCATTGGTGTTGCACCCTTGGCCAGGAGGGTTGATCCAAATTTATGCAGGAATGCAATAAAATACAAAAATAGACATGAACACATAAATGCAGTGGAAATAATGCTTCATTTCATTAATATCAAATGACTGAAATGTGTTTATAGACATAATGGAAATAAAAATAGCTAGGGTGCTGGTAGTGTATCTCTGAGAAGAGATGGGGCAGCTACAGACCTTTGAAATATGTTAAAATGAGGCTTGAGGGACTATTTATTATTGAGAAACAATGGAGAACTCTAAACGTCCAAAAACCTAACCGTAGGAGATGAAGCGCCAAAACTATGGGCCCCATTTGGGTAAATTGGTGTTTCAACTTCCTCGGGACGTAACTTTGGCATCCGATATTTTTTTGATGTGCTCAATAGCTCGTTATAAATATTTATTTGAGTAAAAAATTTTATGTGAGCACCATTGGTCCATGGAGCCATGTTGCTCCCGGTTTTCCCAAAAAACGTCGTTTAGGGCCTCAAAACGGCTCCAGAAGTTCAGGACCCGAAAAACTACTAAAAAAAGTAAGTTGTGTTGCAACTTAAAAACTGAAAGAACTGATGGTGGAGGTTCAAATGGAATAGGTGGGTGGCCACCAATATCCACCTGGATCATTAAGGCCCCAAAACAGCTTCAGCAGTGCAAGACCCAAAAACCTGCTAAAAATAGTAAGTTGTGATGAATGTGAAAAGCGGCAAGAATTGTTGGTGCAGGTCCAAATGGAATAGGTGGGTGGCCACTGATATCCACCTAGATCAGCCTACCTCTGGCACATTGATTGGATCATGAGATGAAAGTGCATTTTTGTGGTGTGGGTTGTTGAAAGTGTCATGGACTGCGGAGGGGGGGTTGTGTTTGTTTCTTTATACGACCTGTGTTGTAGTTTAAAAAAAAAAGATCAATGAGTCTTGTCGTGGCCGAGCGTATCGGTCCTCGGTGAGAGAAAAATCTCGTATTCCTCCATGACTTTGTCCATCTACTGTAGCCGTGCAGGGGAGCCCTGTTTCGACGTTATGGCCACAATATTCTTCTTTCCCTGTGAGCGAGTTGTAAGGAAAATAAATTTCCTAGTTTTGGAAAGAATCTTACTACATTGTTTTGCAGTATTCAAAGAGATGACAGGAGGCGGTACTACCTCCGGTATCCTGTACAAGTTATTTCCCAAAGTAATAACAATATCACGAGGCCTAGACTCATACACAGCATGTCACCTCCACAAGTATGGTTGGCCTAATAATACATCAACTACATCAAGAGGAGTAACATCACATAATACCTCACCATAGATGGTTTGATGTTGTACAGAAGACGGCACTGTTGGCGGATGCGAAGATCTCTCCCTGGGTGAAGCCACCCCATGGTATATTGCTACGGGTGTGCTATGATCAGTAGGTTGAGCCGCTTCATTACCTTTGCTGAAATGAGGTTCTTTTGGCTTCCGCTATCGACAATGAATTGCAGTGGAGAACCCTTCACCCACATTTTCGAATGGAAGAGGCGCTCCCCCTCCTCTGGATCCTCGGGATCCTCCCTCTGGATCTTGATGGTGGCAAAAATGGCACTAGGATCCACATCAATGATTTTCTTCCCTTTTTCATTGCCTTTGTCTAGTTCTGACTCAGGATCAGAAAATGCATTTGATTCGAGTTCCTTTAGTTTGGCCTCCAACGACTGTTTGGCCTGACACTCGAAAGTGTTATGAGTGGGGATGTTATGAAATTCACACCACTTCCCTGTGTCCTTATTTGGATTTGTGGTGTTGTTATGAGTTGCACCACTTTGGCCTTGCCCCTTGTTCTTCCGTTCGGGACCACCTTTCCTGGCTTCGGATTTGCAGATCCAAAGTCTTGCTTCTTTTGATTAAATTTATGCTCGATCTTTGCGGCATAGCGATATGTCGTGCCAAGTGATGTAATGTCGAGGAACTCCATTTCCTCCTGAATGTGTGTGTGTAGATAGCTGCTGTACTTGAGCAACAAATTTCTCTCTGAACCTTTAATACCCAACTTCTTGCGCAAGGTATGAAACAATTCATCAATTCGTGCACATCTTAATCCCTTTGTTGCCGCAACGTGGTCCATTGGATGTATTTGTCCTCATAGCTCCCACGGGGTAATATTGTTCCTTGATGTCATCTCGAAATGAATTCCAAGTGGGTATGGCCAAGAAAAAAGAGGTTTCCCCTTCGTCATCTTTCTCACAGTAGGTTTCCCACCAGTCTTTGACATGGGGAGCGGCTTTGAGGAGCGCAAAAATAATCTTTTCTCGGTCGGAGAAATCATGGACCGAGAAATACCCTTCCAGCAAATTTAACCATCTATCTACGGTGTCTGCATCTATCTGGCCTTCAAATACAGGTATGTCAAAGTTTACCTGTACCTTGAAGGGAGTGGCACCTCCAAAGTGGTTGTTGGATGCAGATGCGCCATAGGTGGGCAATCGTTGAAGGAGCTGAGCAAAGTTATCCATCATCGCTTTCCTTTGTTTCTCGAGGGCTTCCTCGAGCAATATTTTGATAGGATATCCTGCTCCTTCGTCTTTATTTTATTTTTCCATGGGAGGTCATCGGGGTTTGCGAGGATGATCTTGCAAGGGTTCAACCAGATCGAGCCCTAACTCCTTATACCCTGACTGCATTGGGGACATGCAAAGAAAAACAGAGAAAGAGCAGACCACCTCTAATACCACTGATCCAGATTTATGCAAGAACGCAATAAAATACAGAAATAGACATGAACATAGAGATGCAACAGAAATAATGCTTCATTTCATTAATATCAAATGACTGAAATGTGCTTACAGACATAATGGAAATAAAAATAGCTAGGGTGTTGGTAGCGTATCTCTCAGAAGAGATGTGGCGGCTAGAGACCTCTGTACTATGTTACAATGAGGCTCGAGGGCCTATTTATTATTAAGAAACAATGGAGAACTCTAAATGTCCAAAAACCTAACCCTAGGAGATGAAGCGCCAAAACTATGGGCCTCATTTGGGTAAATTGGTGTTTCAACTTCCCGGGGACGTAACTTTGGCATCCGATCTTCGTTTTACGCGCTCAATAGCTCATTAGAAAGATCTATCCAAGGAGTAAAACTTTCGGTGTGAGCAACATTGGTCCATTGACATATGTTGCTACCGATTTTCCCAAAAAACGTCGTTTAGGGCCTCAAAATGGCTCCAGAAGTTCAGGACCCAAAAAACTGCAGCAAAGTAAACAATAAATATATATACACATCAGAATGCATAGAAATAGTTGAGCCATTTTATTATATTGGAGGTGTAAAAGCAAGAACAACAGTACTCAAAATATGAGACACTCAAGCCATAAGAGTAGCCTAGAATGACCCTGCAATGATATCCCAAGAGGGACTACGTAATTGCTGCTCTGCTGGAAGGTAAAATGTGTTGTCCCTGATGCAACTATAGGGACTGCAACTGCCTGTAAGATAGAAGTTAGAACTAGGCAGAATGGGAGCTCCGATGATGCTAAAATCGTAGATCTGGGCTCAATGATGGATTCCCTAGATAACCCAGAATGGATTTCTCAAATCTGTAAGTCTAAGAAAACCACCCTCTTAGGGCTTCACATATATGCTGTTGGGAATGCATATCTAAATCTAGATCTGATAATATGATGACTGCAATGATGCACAATCATATCTATGCAAGAAGGGTTGATCCTTTCACTAGATCTTTGGGCTAAAAGCTCAAGATCTAGCTCCTCCAATCTCCTCCACTGAAAATAGTTGTTGGATGAAAAACAGCTTTAGAAAACTGCACTGTCAGAGAGGGAGGCTCATTAGCCTACTACTAGATATGTTGAATCAACTCCTGAGTGATGGAAACAATAGATCCAATGTGAGGAGGTTATCCCTCACAGGATTTCCAGCTGAAATACTGGAAACTTCCTTCCTCCAATAGATCTACAAGACTAAACTGTGCAATCCTTGGAGGGACTGTTGTTGCATGGAGGTAAAACCCAATGGCCTAAATGTCAGATGTAGATTTGTTGCTCCTGAAATACTGGATCTTAAGAACTAAGTGGTAGGATGAATCCTCTAATGGTTTCCTAGCTGAAAGCTAGAAACAACCTCCTGAAGATGGCACCAATGCCTAATATGGAATGAAGAACTATCCTCTTTCCAGAGCTACTCAAAGAAAGAGGTGGGATTCCCGCTCAGGAACACCCTGTGCTAAACAGCACTGCAAACTCTACTACACAACCCAAGCTTGCATAGAAATGTTCTAAGAAAAATCTAGATCTAAACAGATCAAGAAATGAATAATCCAAATCATGCCTTCCATTGTGCCTTCACCTTCATTATATGCATGAGCATTCCATATCCTAGGCCCACTCCAATAATGCGTTGTACATGTTGACAAAAGTCTCCAAGGTTGACTGTGTTGTTGATCCATGTCCTCCATCATGTTCACATGGGGTGATCACCCTCTCCATCATGTGTGCATTAAATGCACCACTTCCTCCACTATCTTATCATAAGTGCTTCATGATCTTCTTTGAATGCACTATGATCTCAGTTGACCTTATCAAAGATCCTCATGATTTTATATTTGAGATCCATGATCTTAATTGACTATTTCATCCTCCATAATCTATCTCATAAATGAGACATGATCTCCATAAATGGAGCTGCTCCACTACTCCGTGATCCTAGATCTAGATCTAAAATATCCACATATACACATTAAAAGTGGATTTTATTCATCTTTGAGATTTTTGGGTCCCTCCACCCTTTAATTTACTTAATTTATTAAGAAAATCAAGGACTCTAATATTCCAAATATGATGTGAACAGTTGGGATATTACAGCGACCCCCTCCCCCCCCCCCCCCGGGGAAAAATGTCACTTGTCCTCAGCAACTCCAAAAGTAGATGCAAAGCCATCTATTCCCCTCCAAATGGCATCCACATAAGGAAGGATTCCCCCATTTGCTGCAATGTGTTATGCATGTTTGGTTCCAAATTTGTCTTTCAAAAATATATAGAATGATTCCCAACTGCATGGTTAGATTTCTTCCTTCCACCATGAAATACCAAGCGACAACCATATGATTTCCAGCATCATCATTAATACATGAGATACATAAAATAAAGTGGCTCTTTCCACAAAGGAAAAGCTCCATCTCACAATACATCTCTTCATCCCATGCTTTATAAATTTGATTGAGCATTGATATGCTCTCATCCTTAGCCCTGTTAGCCTTGTTGGATCCAAGCATAATTCCAAAGTTATGCAAAAGAAGAAGGAAAGGATTTATATGGGTAGAAAAAGATGTCAAACCATATACTCCTAATAGTAACCACTGGAGTAAGGCCCTTTGTTTCCATCCTCCATCTCCACCATGTAAGATGGACAAGCCAAACTCCCCCAAAAGTAACCAAATTGTTACACCATTTTTTGGTCATCTAACCTACTATCATTAGATGGACCCAAGTACACCATGTAAGACCAATTTTACCCTAAGTAAAATTGCCTTCACTATGTAAAATTTCTTAATAAAACACAGTTATTAGGTTGTTTATGGTCTAAACAGGAAACCCCAAAAGGAAATATTAAACAAACCTATATTTGTTTGATTTTCCTAGTCATGTTTAACCCAAAACAAAGAAATTAATTAGATAAATCTTTATTTATCTTATTATTTTCTAGGAATAATTATTTAAACTTTATTTAAATAATATTCCTTGTTAAATATGACTAAATCACCCATAAATAATTAAATAAATCATTATTTATTTGATTATCTTTTAACCACCTCCTTAAAATGATAAATAAATCATTTGTTTATTTATTATTCACAAATAAAGGGATTTGACCCAAGTCAAATACTTTTTCCCTCCAAAAAATATAATAAAATATTCCATAAAAGGTGGATCTAGATTTGGTTAATGTTATTTTAATCATGCACCAAGATCTAGAATGACCCAATATTTTGTTATAAATAGGAGGGTTTTTCCTATCATTATTCACCTTTTGTTGCCTATTAGATCACTCTGGATCTATACACTTGGTCACATTCTTCATTATTTGTTGTGTGAGCTCCCTTTGAGTTCTATCTTTTTCTGGGTTTTCTACACCAACAAGAGAGAGAGATTCTAGATCTGAAGTGCTGAGGACTTCCAAGAACCCATCCCATTGAGGAGAATTGGATACGCCTTCTTGTTTTCCTCCCAGGTGCCCTTAATACAAAAATTCTTTCAAAAATTGTTCTTGTCTTGTCTGTTGGATATATGGAGCAAACCCTTCTTTTTACTGCTTAATGTCTTTCTATGCATAGATCTGGTTTTTTGCAGCTCTTTTCTTGATCAACTAACTGCAGATCTGAAGATATTGGCAGCCACTTTTGATGTTAGGGCTATTAGTTATGCGTAGCTAAAGTGGTCTTTTTTCATACACTTCGACAAAGGATTCATACTAACAATTGGCGACTCCACACGGGTTTTCAATTACGACCGCTGTCGTTTTTCATATTCCTGCATATCCAGCTACTTCAGACCCTAGGTTTTATTTTCAGCTTTTTTTTTCCTATTTTCATGTTGTTTTTCACCTATAAAACCCTAAAACATTAAAATTTCTAACTTCCATGTGTTTCTGGCCCTATTGCGCAGGTGACAGACATCAGCTGCAACTGAGACGGCAACTTTTTCGCAAATCTGCCGCCGAGACAACCGGAGTTGGAGGTCGCACTTTTTAGCCCAAAAACTGCGACCTGGACTCCAGGTCGCACTTTTCAGCCCCTTTTCTGCGACCTGAATAGGAAAACAGGTCAGAACCTGCGACCTGTGCTTTTTTCTGCTGTTTTTCTACAATTTTTCTGGGTTTTGTTGAAGCTTCTATCAGGGTTTTCCGGCCTCTGTCTCCGCCCGTTTGGACCTATTTCTGATTTGTTTTGCTCATCTAAGTGGGAACCTAGCCCCCTAGGGCTTCAGTACCCTCCACTTTTGGTGGAAGAGTTTTAGCTGTTTCAGGTGTCTGTTTTTTTCAGAGTTTCAGCCTTCCCTTTTTCAGATCTGATACCTCATTCTCAGATCCCTTTAAATCATATCTTCTTCCTTTCAAACCACCTCTTGTATTTTTGTTTAGACCTCCCTTTAGGACCTCCTCCCTGTCCTTTCTGCTTTTTGTTGATTTCCTCCTTTTTCCAGCCACCTTGCCTCTACCTCTTGGCTATGTTTTGCACCTCTTTTCAGAAGCTTTCTCCTTTAGATCCCTGTCCCTTTCGACCCTAGATCTATTGGCCTCTTTTTAGTGTGTTTTGAATATGGTTTTTCCCTCTTTTAGATTATTTTTGAGAGACCCGCCTTTTTGGGTTGAATCGATGCACTAGTAGTTGTTAATTTTATGTTATTTCAGCATTATATATTGTTTTTGCAGCATTATTTTCAGTTACGCAGCACATTTTTTCTCTTGCTCTCAAAACGAAAAGGGTTTAAAAATTAAAATTAACACATGCCACACACTCACCCTAAGCAAAGAAGAGCCTGGTTTACACCGCCAGGAAAAGACTTTAAAATCAATTGACACTGCACCTTTTTGCCCTTGTTTTGACATTGTAATCATTTGATTCTACACCTCCCTGCCTTTTTCGGTCGTTCTTCTTCCCCTCGTGCCATGTTTGTGTTGTCATCATTGCGCCCCCAAGGCGCGCCTCCCCAAGACTTCTTGGCCTTCACCCTCAGTTTCCGGTCGGTCGACCTGCTCCGTCCCGCCGTCGTCGAGCCAGTCCTCCTCCGAGTCCGCACTCCGACTCCTCTTCTGATTCATTGGGTTCTCCTTTTACTTCTGGTTCTCCCCCTATCACCTTCACTATGTCTGGTCCAGGGCCTAACGCTAGCGGTAATCCCGGCCCTAATGCCGGGACTACTACTAATGGAACCACCACAGGAACTACCTCGGCTGCGCCTTTGCTCTCGTACATGGCAGGCCTCAGCCTCCCTGATTTCAATCAGTTGATCAATGACCCTATCCGCCACGATGTTGGTTGGCCTGCTATGCCAACTAAGCTCCCCTCTGACATCCCTAAGTTCGAAGGCCTTGCTGGAGAAGATCCAACCAACCATGTCTGATCTTTCCACATGTGGTGTTCCTCCAATTCCATTACCGATGATTCCATCCGTCTTCGGTTGTTCCAATGCACGCCTACCGGCGAAGCTTTTAAATGGTATGTTGACCAAGCCACCTCTTCCCATACCACCTTTGCGACCATTGCCCAAGCCTTTTTATCTTATTTCTAGCTCCCTCTCCGATACGATACTGGTACAGAGCTTTTGACTTCTTTCAAGCAAACCTCTTCGACCCGCCTTTCCACTCATGTCCAGGAATGGCAAAGAAGACGGAGCTTATGTCGAGCACCCCCCTTCGAAGATCGGGTTTATATGGACTGGTTCCTTCGCACTCTCTTACCTCCCATCGGCAAAGATGTCGCCTCCCATTTCCCTCAAACCGAAGAAGCCGCCCTCCAAGTAGCCTTGAAATATGACCTGATCTACGCTTAGTCTGGTTATGTTTATACCGTCCTTCCTGACCTCCCCAGGCCCAGTGGCGCTAACACCCCGGGGGCATCTCATTCCGCCGACAGTATCGTTGGAGCCCTTTCTCATCCGTATGCTCAACCTTCTATGGGCTATGATCTCCCTCCGGGAGGGGCCAGCACCTCTAGCACTTTTCCCCCTCCAGGTAGCATGTATCTAGGATACGGCATGCCTCATCCTTTTGCCCAACCTCTTACTTACCTTAATGTTTCCCAACCTAACCATTATCCTTATCCGCGGCCTGGTGCGCCAGATCCTCCAGCATATACGCTTCCACCTCTCTTGCCTCTTCCGCCCCCGCAACAGCACCTACAGCAACAGGGCACTCAGCCCAAGCCAGACAGGCCTCTTCGCACAAATCAGCCTTGTTCGTGTTGTGGTGTTTACGGTCATTACACCCATGATTATCCCCTCTTACCACAGATGTGGCAGATGTGGGAGTCTCAAGCCACATTGCGAGGACAACATGCCTCCCCTCATGCTCCCCCTAATGTGACCACTACTCAACCAGCTGTGTTTACTGATCCTTTCCCTCAGCAAGGATTCGTGGCTACCCAACCACCTGACGAACAGGTCGCCACTCCACCTTCCCTTTCTGGTTCCTCCGATTACCAGATCCTCATGATGAACTCTGATCCATCCCCAACCATCGACCTTCACCTTCAAACTCGGTCTCGCCAGTACCCCAAGCCTCCCGCTCAGTCTGCCCCCGAATCCCCTTCTTCCGGTTCTACAGAGCCTCTTTCGACATCCAATGGTCCCTTACATATCCCTCAACCCAAATTTGAGGTTCATACCAAGATTCCTAAAGGACCGTTACGTCGAAATGCTAATTCTAGTCGAGCTTCTCATTCGTATAGCATAGTAGATGATTTGGCGCAATCTCCTGCTGCCATTTCCATGTTGGAACTCATCCAGTCGTGCCCTTCCCAAAAGAAGGCTCTGCTATCTGCCGTGGGCGCTGTAGATCCTGCTGATGACCAAATGATTGTTTTCGACGCCCATTAATCAGAACATCCTCCTCTTCCTACTTCCGTCGCCTTCCAAATCCCAGTCAAAATCTGGAATGCCAACGTTTCTCGGTGTATAATTGATGAGGGGGCATCCACCTGTGTGATGTCTGCTTCGGTTTGGAAGCACTCGAATCTCCTGAGTTGGCCCCTTCCACGATCACTCTTCGAGCGTGGGACGGCCACGCCTCCCAGCCCATTGGACTTTTTCGTAATTGTCCTATCACCCTTGCCGGTAAGACTGTTTGCATTGACGTCAAAGTCATCGACGCCCCTCTAGACTACAACATTCTATTGGGGAAAAGCTACACCTATGCCATGTTTGCTGTCCCATCTGCGGTTTTTCGCAAGATGTCTTTTCCTCACAATGGAAAGATAGTCACCATCGACCAATTGACTTATCATGAGCCACCGTCTCAGACCTCCCCAGAGACGACCATATCTTCTGTAGCCAATAAGCAAACCATCGATTCCTTGACCAGTGTCTCTCCCGGCATTTACAAAGACTCCTCCTTGCTTGGAACTTTCCCTGGTCTCCCTCCTCCTCATATCTCTGATCCCAGCTTATCGAATGTTTGCATGATGCAATCGTCTCGGGCTGCCCTTAAGCGACCTGCTTCGGCTAGTTAGCAACCTCAGACTCAACCTCGCCCACTGCAACCCGCTCCTAGCCATTCATCTCAGCCAGCCGAACCTCCTCCTTCTGGCCCTTCTCCTACAGCTGGTATCTCTGAACCCCTCTATCCTCCCGGGTCGGTTCCCCCAGGCCTCAACCAGCTCGGAGTTGTACCTCCTGGTCATTATCCCGCCGGTCAGATACCTTTCTTGGCTCCCCCTCCCAGAGTCTATCTGGGTCACACCTGCGCCATGCCCCTCTCTCTCCTAACACGACCTACCAGGCATGCCGTGCGGTACCTTGACCCTCAAGGCTGTATTTTGGTCACCCCAGGCCTTTATCCATTGGCCGGCTTGGGTTCAGCAGGTCCCCTCGATGCCAGGTGCTACCATGCCCCCCGCACCTCCCCCGGGACCTACCTTGTGAGCGATCGTCATGATGTTACTATGCGAAAGGCCACAAAGAACGTCCAAAAACTGTCGCTACCCCGGCCCGACGGCTCCTCCTCGCGCAAGCCTTGCGCCTTGTGTGGGTGTGCGTGCGGTCCGCCACCCATCGCGTACGGGTTGCCCGCGTTAACCCATGGTTAAAATCGCGTTCACTGAGTCTACGGTCTCCGACCCTTCTCTTCCGTCCTCGTCCGTAACCAAGAACCCAAAAACTATTCGCACTAGCAAACCATGTGCTTTGTGTGGTGTCCATGGCCATTACTCCCACCATTGTCCTCACCTGACGCATTACTGCGCCTCTTTAGAAATCTCGATAAAGCGTGCTCGGTTCGAACTCATTCCCAATCACGCCTCTCGCCAACTGTATATGCGAAATAGGGTCGACGGGGTCCCCGCTCCCATCGACATTCCCCCCCCTGATGTCCAGATGATGGAGTCTACTACGACCATTCTTTACCTATCATCCTCTGTGAGACCCTTGGAGCACATTCCCCTTGAATCCTCCCCTATTGTTTCGCTTGACCCCCCTTCAGCGACCACCCTGGGCTCCCCATCTTTTAACCATTTGTTTCCTTATCCTTCTTTCATTCCCCATGACAATCCGTATGCGAGCCTTTCTTCCCCTACGAATGATTTAGGTGACTTTGCCGCGTCATGTGGTGACCTTTTCCACCCTTGACCCCCTCTTTTCCGCCCATACACGAGATAACTCCACCCGTATCTTTGTTGACCTTCGCAGCCCGAGTCCCTGCCATACCTCCTATAGCCCTCATATACCACCCTCTAGTTTGTATATGAGTCATAGCCATCCTGCTCATCGCACTCCCTCCCGCAGTTGCCGCTCGATGTCTTCTGTACACTCACACTACCGTCATTGTCCCTTCTCCCCCCATTTGTTGTCTTGTAACACTATTCCGCAGGACCTCCCGTCCCCACCCTATATCGGTTACGCCGATGGTGCAAGTCGTTACTCCCGGAATCTAGCCTTGGCAGGTTGGGCCATTTTCACCCCCTTGCATGCCCTTGTGCTCTCAAACGGGGTCTGCATTGGTACTGCCACCAACAATCAGGCCGAATATGATGCAGTGCGTGGTCTCTTAGTCGATGCCCTCTTTCATCGCATCCTCCATCTGCATGTTCGTTTAGATTCCCTACTTCTTGTCATGCAACTAAATGGTGTCTATCGTGTGCATAATCCTATGCTGTTTAGATGATATTTATGAGTGAAACTCTTGATACGTGAATTTGAAACCATAACTTTCAACCATGTACCTCGAGAACAAAATCACTATGTAGATAGTATTGCAAACCATGTTCTAGATTGGAATTTATCACACGCATTTCATACAAGACAATAACATTCATAATCATTAAAAAATATGCATATCCATAATATGTGTCGCAAAACATGTGTTTAGAGTCCATCTACTCTGATACATTTGACATGCCCATAGCATGTTACAAAAAACTCAAAACTGGAGGCACCACCTGCCCCTACATACACACTAGGGGGCACCACATGCCCCACACCTAGTCACTATCTGGCGGATCCCGAGCCAATGGCTCTGCTCCTGCAGCTCGTAGATCACGTATTCCTTGACCGGCCATTGCCATGCACCGCATGACACCTCGCCATTCCGAGGGTAGACCAATACATGGCTCTACGTACTGGTCGTCTAAGTCTTGCCACCCGCGCTCTGAAACACAGGTCAGCAACTTCTCGCATCTACAACGGATGTCCTCCAGGAGGGCGGCCGCATCCTCACCCTGCGCCACTCTCGATCCACTCGGGCCTGTAGCTCCTGATGCTGCCGGTCGTCCCATATATCCGGCCGGTTTTACTGGAGCTATATCTGCATACCAAAAGTACATGAATCAGTACCCTCTCTACTATTCAACAACTTTAACGTGCCCATAAAAGAATAGTAATTTGTCACTTACCATCGAGCCCCCATACTCGACCAGGTGGAAGTGGCAGGTCCGGATCTCCACAATAACTCATCCCACTATAGGGATAGTCGTCTATGTATAACGGCATCTAATCCCAATGGGCAAAGAACTCCGGTCAAAACACCCGTCCGACCGCCCCTCCTCCTCCTCTACACAGTAGTCGCCCCCACCGGTGCATCCTGGGCTCTCTCGGGCCCCCATCTGAGAGCTATATACGAGGTCGTAAGGTCGGGATCTTCTCAAAAAAGGAGCATAATAAAGTCCCATATGAGCAATCGTGGTTCACTTACCGCTTGCAAAGCGACAGCTGTCGTTTTAACGACACCAACATCATTTGGTCCCACCCATAGTAGGTCCCACTCAACACACTCTCTACAATCATCATCTGCCCCCCAGTGATGTGATGGAACGCCTGGTTGCCCAGGATCCGCAGCACCACTGCAGCCACTGCCCGGGTCTCCAATCTCTCTAGGTCCCCAATTGGTATCCGCGTCCCTTTGACTTGGAGACCCGGTCGACAATGCCACTCCACAAACTCCATGATGTTCCACCCCCGTGGTAACACTGGCTGCGTATTTCCCACCATCCCAAGTGGCAGGAGACCTGTCAGGAAATACACATCCTGGACTGTCAGTTCAATCCTGTGCCCCTGCACTACAAAGACCTCACGCTCTGGATCCAAATAACTGATAATCCGGGCCAACAAGGGCTCTCCAGCTCTCATCAAAGGGTTCTCCAAAAACTTCAGAACCCCAAACCTGGCCAACACATGATGGACAACCTGATCTGCCTGGATCTCTGCCCGTAATGTACCCAAGTATCTCTCTCTCCATTTCACCTGTATATCTGCCATATCTGCACAAAAACATCATCTTTGTCAGCTTACAGATAGGGAATTCTGTAACCAAACACAACAACCCAACTCTCAGCCATCAAACAGCCCTAAAACCCCCTCATCTTCCAGGTCGCACTTTTCTGCCAAATCCTGGGACAGGTCGCACCTTTTTACTCAAAACCTGCGTCCCAGGTCGCAGATTTTGGCCCAAAAAGTGCGACCCGGCCGAAAATATGCAAGGGGGTTTGTTCCTGAGATTTTGGGCCCTAATCTGAACTTTCAATCCATCAAAATGAAAAAGTAAGGTTAGGCCTCTTACCTACAACTAATGGATCTCGATTCCAATGGTCGGTTTGTCCGCTACGCTCGCCGCAAGATTTAGGGCCTTCTCTCCTCTCTACCTCCACAACAGCAACACTAGCAAATGAGTGGATTTGGAGGGAAAACTGCCTTATTAAAAGAGAACCCTTGTTTCTTCTTTCGCCTGCTGCGACCATACTGTAGCTCCGTTTGACAAACCGTCTGCACCATTGGAAAGCTCTCACCGAGCCCTCAAATGGGTATCTGTTATTTTTTTTCTAATTTGATACTTCACCAAGACACATTTTTTCCACGATGGGTCACTTCACCCCCCCCCCCAAAATCGAATTTCCTCACTTCCAACACTTGTCTTTGGGGCACCACTTTGCCTCCCTACTTGTATTTATTTGTGTCGATTTTCTTCATGAGATATCATCTTGTACTCATGTTTTTCGAGTCCCCCATGGGCTCTTTTCTATGTGGCAGCACCATCGAGTCGCCCTTGTTTAGAGCATCCAAGTTGAGTCATCATCACATTCATGG
Organism: Pinus albicaulis; assembly: GCA_034641835.2. Taxonomy (NCBI): domain Eukaryota; kingdom Viridiplantae; phylum Streptophyta; class Pinopsida; order Pinales; family Pinaceae; genus Pinus; species Pinus albicaulis. Next base: position 128,650,601 of record CM076583.1, read on the forward strand.
AGTCTATCCCGAGTCCCTTTGTACCCCGCTATAGTCCTCCATCCTTCATTACTTGATCCCTCTCTTCATCTCTTTGTCGTTATCATTAAGGTCTTTCACTTCCCTGTCCCTATCCCTCATGATATTGTGTCAGTCGCTACCATGTCATTCATGCCCTTTATGCTCTAACAAGGGAAGTCGTCCATTCGCTACTCAGTCCCCTCCATTTCATCATCATCATTGGTATTAGTCTGTCAGTCGCTCGATTATTTTCTCTCGTGCCTTAGTTGAGGATCTCTCATTGCCTCACCTATGGCAGACCTACTTCTGTCGACATCAGCTCATTCATTCCAGAAGACCGGTCTAGAGGGCGGTGTACCTTGGTTCCAGCTTCCACTCTTGTTTGGTGCCTAAGATCAGGAAAAGGGCTTTCTCATTACCCTTTGACTTGATTGTTTCTTAGCTCCAGCTCCTTCAAGCATGATCGAGATCCGTATACTTGATGGTTCAGTGATGCAGCAGCAGCTCTTGGTGATTCCCGGGTGTGTGTGAGATGTCTCAGCCCTCATGAGGGGGTGGCCCTGCAGGTAGCCCCCCACATGCCCGGATGACCTCTTCCTTACAGCCTTTGATGCAACTCCATATATTTGATGATGTCGACCTTAGCCGCTTGCAGCGCCTCTTTGATTTGCATGTATCAGTCAAATTTTGCGAGCCCTTCCCCATTTTCAGGGGGGAATTTGGGTTGTATTTGTATCTCATGTACTCAGATATTATTGTATAAGTCCTGGCTGTTATCCCAGGCACAGCATGTATGTGGGATCCTTCATTGTATTTCTATCTGGCTCATGATTATGCCGGTTGTACTTTATGGTTCGGTCCCTTGTTTACCGGACACACTATTATTTTGTACTTTTTCTCGGCGGGCATAGGTATGCCTCCCCCGCCGCCTTTAGCACAGGTACCCTCTCATAAAAAGAGACTTGTTGCACCTGTAAGTCTCGTCTCCTCAGGGTCTAGTTCTTCAGCACATTAGTCTACCTTACATCTCTATCTCCGACTTCCCTTTTGATGTCTGGTGATTGAGTTCTTACAACGTACTTCGGTCATACGATTTGCTCCTAACACTTGCACGCTGGGGGGCAATCTGTTACACCATTTTTTGGTCATCTAACCTATTATCATTAGATGGACCCAAGTACACCATGTAAGACCAATTTTACCCTAAATAAAATTTCTTTCACTATGTAAAATAACTTAATAAAACACATTTATTAGGTTGTTTATGGTCTAAACAGGAAACCCCAAAAGGAAATATTAAACAAACCTATATTTTTTTGATTTTCTTGGTCATGTTTAACCCAAAACAAAGAAATTAATTAGATAAATCTTTATTTATCTCATTATTTTCTAGGAATAATTATTTAAATCTTATTTAAATAATATTCCTTGTTAAATATGACTAAATCACCCATAAATAATTAAATAAATCATTATTTATTTGATTATCTTTTAACCACCTCCTTAAAATGTTAAATAAATCATTTATTTATTTATTATTCACAAATAAAGGGATTTGACCCAAGTCAAATACTTTTTCCCTCCAACAAATATAATAAAATATTCCACAAAAGGTGGATCTAGATTTGGTTAATGTTATTTTAATCATGCACCAAGATCTAGAATGACCCAATATTTTGTTATAAATAGGAGGGTTTTTCCTATCATTCTTCACCTTTTGTTGCCTATTAGATCACTCTGGATCTAAACTCTTGGTCTGACTTTGAGCCATTATCATTGTCATATTTTCTATTATTTGTTGTGTGAGCTGCCTTTGAGTTCTATCTTTGTCTGGGTTTTCTACACCAACAAGAGAGAGAAATGCTAGATCTGAAGTGCTGAGGACTTCCAAGAATCCATCCCATTGAGGAGAATTGGAAACATCTTCTTGTTTTCCTCCCAGGTGCCCTTAATACAAAAAATTCTTTCAAAAATTGTTCTTGTCTTGTCTATTGGATATATGGAGCAAAACCTTCTTTTTACTGCTTAATGTCTTTCTATGCATAGATCTGGTTTTTTCAGCTCTTGTCTTGATCAACTAACTACAGATCTGAAGATATTGGCAGCCATATTTGATGTTAGGGCTATTAGTTATGCGTAGCTAAAGTGGTCTTTTTTCGTACACTTCGACAAAGGATTCATACTAACACAAATCAACAAGAGATCTTGTTGCTTTCTCTCCTCCTCATGTGCATCATGGAGAAAAAACATAATACCCAACATGTGGAATGTCACATCAACCCAATACAAATAAACACCATCAATGCACATCATGAGAGCATCATGCCAAGCTTTACCCAATACAAAACACATAGACATAGGAGATGTCATGTGGTGGCCAAACTCTCTCAAGGGAAACCAAAATGAACATGACTTCTTTTGCTACATTTTATCATTGATACACAAGGCATGAATCAGAAAAATATGAGCTATTGGGTGGTAACCATACTCACCCAAGAGCAACCAGCGCATCCATACCTCCTTCTTCATTTCATAAGTGTTTTTCAAGGCATGGATCAAATAAATAGGAGCCTTTGGGCAGTGACAAAAATCTCCCAAGGGAAACCAACGTAACCAAGCTTGCTGGCCCATGTCATAAATCTGCAAGTGGTCATGCAACCCCTTGCTTATCATCCTCACCCACTCATCCCAATGTGGATGATGAATGATGTGCTGCATAATCATGTTATCCTCCCTTTGTAGAATACCATCCTTCCCAAGCTTGTGAAGAACTTTGCACTTCATGACATGTTGAAGTGCACCTTCAATGTGTTCTCTCAATGAGATAATATTTTCGCCAAAGGCCCTCCAAAACCAATGAAGTTTTGGATCTACTGTAGGTAGAAGTTTCTCTTTGAGTTGTGAGATGCTCATTGAGAAAGGGTGATCTAGAAAGGAGAAAAATTTCCTCATCTCAAGATGCCTACCATTTTTCATCTTTACCTCCATTGCTTCATGAGTGAAGCTACCTTCATAATGCTCCAAGAATGATGGGGCCTCTTCATTTTCACAGCTACTAAGTGACAGCGCTATAGATCTGCATGGTAATACATGTTCTGTCTCAAAGAAAGGCACAATACTGATCCCATAACCAGTTATTGTACATAGGATCATGCTCATCCCATTTTCTAAAACTCTACACTTCAACTCAAAGGGTTGAATGTAGCTCAACAATGATGAACTGGGATAGTTCTTAATCTCCTCCTTGATCAGATCAAGGGTCCTCTGCACTGTAATATGTTGCTCCTTCAAATCAACATTGTGCTCTAACCCTTGGTTATGCATTGGCCCTGATGGCATGTCCTCATAAGTTTCAATAAGATTTACTGAAACAATATGTGATGAAAGTTTATGCATACCCTGGATCAACTGATGTGTGGGAATCTCTTGCCGAGACATAAGAGTTCCTCCAACCGGGACAATAGTGTCTCCAACTGCTAGTAAAAGTGATGGATACTTTTCTCCAACTGTACCAGTGCTGGAATCTTCCTCGTCTTTCTCATGCATCTCCTGAACCATGCATGGGACTCTATGTGTCAAGAGCTCAAGACTATCTTGCAAAGTTGCAAGTGTCTTTTTTCTGGATGCAAGTACTTCTGCAGATGGTGGTGAATGTAGTGAATTTTTGTCCAGAGTGACAAGATTAACATCTTCCTCCTTAGGAAATTTCACTTTGTGAAACATCTCTAGTTTTCTCACATAAAATTCCTTCCTCAACTTGTGAAATAAATTTGAATATTTAGTCACCTTTACATTCTCCATGTGACCAAACCACCAATCATTGGCTTCACCTAAAAGATGAAGTGCTGCAATTTGAATATCCTCTCCTTCAGCTACAAGTTGTAGCCTGAAAAATGCATCTAACTCTCTCCTCCAAGCTCTAACAGTGCGTGAGGAAGATCCATCAAATGTAGGCAAATAGAATCTATTATGCCTCTTTATTCTATTGCTGCTATAGGATCCTCTTTCTTCTTTGATTTTGAAGAATTGTTTGAGAGTTAGCTTCTCCTTGAATGCTCTAGAATGTGCTTTGTACTCTTCAAGATAAATACTGAGAGTCTCATGAGTCTCAGGTTCATTACTTTCTTCATTTCTACACCTTTCACCTTCTCCAAAGAAAGTGGGCATAGTGGATCTATGAGGAGATATAGGATTTTCCATTTTTCTTCTTTGGTGAAAGGAAGTGCTTGGACCTTCCTCATCACATCTTCTTCTTGGATATTCTTTTTGTCCTTCCTTCCTCATTAGATTGACCTCCTTAGAGAGATCTTGCATGGATCTAAAGAAAGGAGTGGTATAATTTTCATCCTCCATGACAGATCTCATCTATCTGCTTCTTCTTTTGATCTAAAAGATGAAGTGTCCACAAGTTGAGCCAAAGATCATGCTCTAATACCATTGTAATATCACAAAAGGTAGAATGCAGTAATTCTAAAACACAATATGAGAATTGCAGCAAAGTAAACAATAAATCTATATACACATAAGAATTCACAAAAATAGCTGAGCCATTTTATTATATTGGAGGTGAAAATAAAGTACAACAGTGCTCCAAATATGAGACACTCAAGCCACAAGAGTAGCCTAGAATGACCCTACAATGATATCCCAAGAGGGACTGTGTAACTGCTGCTCTGCTAGAAGGCAAACTACGTTGTCCCTGCTGCAATTATTGGGACTACAACTACCTGTAAGATAGAAAGTAATATCTAGGTAGAATGGCAGCTTCAATGATGTTGAAATTGTAGATCTGGGCTTAATGATTGATTCCCAATATAACCCAGAAGGGATTTCTCAGATCTGTAAATATAAGAAAACCACCCTCTTAGGGATTCACATATATGTTGTTGGGAATGTAGATCTGAAGCTAGATCTAATAATATGATGACTGCAATGATGCACAATCAGATTTATTCAAGAAGGGTTGATCCCTTCACTAGATCTTTGGGCTAAAAGCTCAAGATCTATCTCCTCCAATCTCCTCCACTGAAAATATATGTTGGATGAACAACAGCTTTAGAAAACTACACTGTCAGAGAGGGAGGCTCATTAGCCTCCTGCTAGATATGTCAAATCAGATCCTGAGTGATGGAAACAATAGATCCAATGTGAGGAGGTTATCCCTCACAGGATTTCCAACTGAAATACTAGAATATTCCTTCCTCCAATAGATCTAAAAGACTGAACTGTGGGATCCTTGAAGGGGTTGCTGCTGCATGGAGGTAAAACCCAATGGCCTGAATGCCGAATGTAGATATGCTGCTCCTAAAAGGTTGGATCTGAAGAACAAAGTGGTAGGATGAATCTTCCACTGGTTTCCTATCTGAATGCTAGAAACAACCTCCTGAAGATGGCACCAATGCCTGATATTGAATGAAGAACTATCCTCTTTCTAGAGCTACTCAAAGAAAGAGGTGGGATTCCCGCTCAGGAACACCATGTGCTAAACGGCATTGCAAACTCTGCTAAACATCCCAACCTTGCATAGAAATGTTATAAGACAAATCTAGATCTAAACAGATCAAGAAATGAATAATCCAACTCATGCCTTCCATTGTGCCTTCACCTTCATTATATGCATGAGCCTTCCATATCCTAGGCCCACTCCAATAATACGATGTACATGTTGACAAAAGTATCCAAGGTTGACTGCGTTGTTGATCCATGTCCTCCATCATGTTCACATGGGGTGATCACCCTCTCCATCATGTGTGCATTAAATGCACCACTTCCTCCACTATCTTATCATAAGTGCTTCATGATCTTCTTTGAATGCACTATGATCTCAATTGACCTTGTCAAAGATCCTCATGATTTTATATTTGAGATCCATGATCTTATTTGACTGTTTCATCCTCCATAATCTATCTCATAAATGATACATGATCTCCATAAATGGAGCTGCTCCACTACTCCATGATTCTAGATCTAGATCTAAATTATCCACATACACACATTAAAAGTGGATTTTATTCATCTTTGATTTGCGGATCCCTCCACCCTTTTATTTAATTAATTTATTATGAAAATCAAGGACTCTAATATTCCAAATATGATGTGAACATTTGGGAATATTACACAAGCTTCTGGCGAAGATATACCAATGCTTCATGAGTACTCTTATGATCATCAATGCTTCCTGCCCAATCTGCATCTATAAAGGCTTGAATAATGAGATTGTTACCCTTGGGATACCACAAGCCATATTATGTTGTTCCCTTTAGATATCAAAGAATTCTTTTGATGGCAATAATATGTGATTCTTTTGGTGCTGCTTGTAATCTTGCTACTTTTCCAATTGCTTCAATAACATCTGGTCGGGATGCTGTTACATATAGAAGACTACCAATCATATATCTGTACAGCCTTTTATCTGCATCCTTAGATGAGTCGTCTATGCTCAATTTTCAACCTGTTATCATCGGAGTAAGGATGGGTTTGCAATATTCCATTTTGAATTTCTTGAGAATTTCCTTGATGTACTTGGCTTGAAATATAAATATTCCTTTCTCTTGCTGATATATTTGAAGCCCTAAGAAGTATGTCAGTTCACTAAGTAAAGACATCTCGAACTCACTTTTATTCTTTGTAGCAAAGTTCTTACTTAGTCGATCATCATTGCTACCAAATATTATATCATCCTCTTTAGCTATTAGACGTGCTTTAGTTACTTCATCTAGAACATATATATCGTTTGGAGCTCAAATTGTTGTAGCCACAATTTCACCATACCTACCTTTCCTGATTTCACATTTTGTGGAGTCGAATAGTATTATGTGTCCTTGATCACACATTTTTCCAACACTGAGCAGATTGTGATTCATGTTTTCAACCAATAGAACATTCTTGGCTAGAGCATATTTGCTTCCGAGAGTGACGCTACCTGATCCTATAAGATTTGAAGATCCATCATTTCCAAAGGACACGATTCCATCCTTCTTCTCTTTCAGAGATACAAATTTCAGCACTACATGTCCGGTCATATCGTTCAGACAGCGCTATGTTTCCACATATTTGTTGTTTTGAGACTTCAGAGCGAGAGCACAATTTTCAATATTCTTCTTCTTCAACGTTCGTTCATTCTGTGGCTTTGAATTTTCTTCTGGAGGATTTTCAAGTCTGCAGTCTCTGGCTATGTGTCCAAAGTTTTGACATTTGTAACATTAAATATTATTTCTTAATTAAATCTATTGATGTTTCGTTGAGCCCTAGGAGGTTCATATTTGAAGAATCTCTTGGAATTTTATTGGTTCCTAGGGTACGTGCGACATTCTACAGCTTTATGACCAAATTTTCCACATGAATAACAATAGCCATGAAAAATATGTTGGTACCTAGATGAAAATCTTTTTCGAGGAATCATCTTCCAAGGATGTTCTTGTGAATCTTGTCGAATGAAGTCTACATGCATTTCATATCTCATAGGTTCATTGTATTTTGTTGTAGAAGGTCCTGCTTCTTCTTCTTTGTAACCGAGGCCAGTTATGTCATTGTAAGATCATTGATTGTTGATGAGTTCTTCCAATGCCCTTGAATTGTTGGCATATTTTTGGACATTTTTTCCCTTCTTCACTTCCTTACGCAGCGAGACTACTTCGGCTTCTAATGCTTCCCTTTCTTGGTTTCTTTCTTCCAACTTCTTTTGAAGTGACTCTTCAATACATTTGTGTTCTTCAACTTCAATTTTGAGACCGAACTTGTTCTTCAAGAGTATTGGAATGGATCTTCTGAGCCTTGTGCTCTTTTATAAGCTTGATTGCCTCCTTAGAAAATTATTTTATGGTCATCCCTTCTTCTTCTTTGTTTGATACCTCTTGTTTAATGTGCTTGGCCATAAACAATACTCTCTCATTGGCTTATTTTTCACTGTCATTATCTTCATTGGATGATGAGCTATCTTCTTTACAGAGAAAGTTCCTTTTAAATCCTTTATTTTTTCTTTTCTTATTGAATCTCTTAAAGCCTTTCTTTTCTTTTGAGTTTCCATCACTTATGTTCGGACATTTTGCTACGAAATGCCCAACCTCACCACAGCCGAAACATATCAATGGAAGTTTACCCTTGAATTTTCCCTTACCAATTTTTAATTTTTTCATAAAGTAAGCATATTATCCATCTGAAAGACCTTCTTCATCATCTTCCTTTTCTTCACACTTGCAAGTGCAGGTCTGCTCCTTTGAATTTTGTTTCCCCTTATTGGTTTTCTTAGATGCAGCAAACGCAGTTTCTAGATGTGAAGTACCCTCTTCTTCATCAAGTCTCATTTCATATGCTATGAGAACTCCATGTAATTCCTCTTTGTTGAGTTTGTCCAATTTTGCACTATATTCTAAGACTGATCCTTTGGGTTGAATCTCCCTAGTAATGTTCTAAGAATCTTTCGTATAATAGTATTCTCGTCAACAATCTCTCCCAATCCTTCCAGAGTGTTGGTTATTTCATCAACGTGTTATAAGTATGCAACAATGTTGTTATCTTCTTTCATTCTGAGTTGCTCAAATTTTGCTCTATAGATTTGAAGCTTTACTTCTTTGACATTTGAGTCACCTGCATATATATTCTCAAGCTTGTCCCATACATTTTTGGCGGTTTTACAACCCAACACCTTATGATAAGCAGATTCAATAACTCCACTAATAATAATATTCTTTTATTTTGCATCATACCAAATTCTTCTTACCTTGTTCATCTGTGGTTAATGTAAATCCATTGTGGACAGTGTCCCATACTTCGTAACCTTGCGTCAAGAGATAGACCTTCATTCTTCCTTTCCATAGTGCATAATTATTTTCATTGAACAGAGGTACATCATTATTGGTATGCTCCATGACCTCCTTCCAACTATTAAACTGTTATTGAAGGAACCAAGCTATAATACCATTTGTTGGAAATACTAAGAGGGGGGGGTGAATAAGTATTCCTTTCAATTAGAGCATTAGTTAATCTTCAATTATTATTAATGTTTGTACAATGATAGCAGTAAATAAAGGTAACACAAATGCACACAGTTTTTTAAGGTGGAAACCCTCTCTGTGACAAAAACCACCTGAATGCTTTTCTAATAATTCTTTAATATTCAACTCCAATTGAAAATAAAGCTCCAACTTCCTAGAATCTAGAAAAGCATTTTTCTCTAGCTCCCACTGGATGGACGCTCCAACGCCCGAGATTCTTCAGTAGTCAACTGAATGGATGCCCCAACACACAATGAGCTACAACTCACCCTAGCACCACCCTACCACCTTGAAGTTTTCACGGGCTTTAACCTATTGATGACTTTATGCACCAGAATAGCACCACCCTACCACCCTATAGAAGAATAAAATAAGAATGGACTCTCGTACCAGGGAAAATGGTCCACTATACAATGACATAGAATGATGTAGGATAAGAAGACAAACTAGACCATAACCCCAACTATGACACAACCACCTAATGATGATCCTAGACCTCCCAAAACTGCCTCTTCAACTCTTGGTAGATAGACACTTGTACAATTTTTACAATGATGTATTTACAATGACTTAGTACAACGATACCTTTACAGTGATTGTATGCAGTGCTGCCCACTTGAAGTCTTCATGTGATGAACTTCTTTTTTTTGTTCTGCACCTTGATTGATGCTCTTGTCATGCTACCCTCTTTTGCACCTTGCTTTGCTTTGCTGCCCTAGAAATTCTGGTCCTTTGCAGCCCTTGACAACACATGATCTAGTTTTTTCTTGCCTTCTAGGAGCTCGATATTAAATCTGGTGTATCTCTGTTATTTCAAATCCCCAATATCTGATTTTCATTTTTGCAGTAGTCCTCTAAGTCTTCTTTCCAATGCCATTGGTCTGATCCAATTTAGATTCTTCAAGGGAGAGTTATGCCCAATCTCTCACAATGACCTAATTATGGACTGGTTCATCTAAGGAAACTTGTACGGAATTCCACGTGTCACTGTTTCTTCATTCGTCTCTAAAATTGATACAATGAAAACTACAGTTTGTGCACTATCTGCCACTTTTTATAGAATTCCAATCCGATACTCCGAGAGAGATTTATGACAATTTTCCCAAGGTCACTTCTTTGAGATGAAGTTCAGGAGCCTGAAAAAACACTGACTTCCATAGATCATATCTTCGAAACTATTGCGCACCTTTATCTGAAATTTGTACATGAGCTTCCACAGGATTTTGGCTTCGCCTTATAAAAATTTCAGTTTCTGAACCTTTGTATAAAAAAAGTTAGATCGAAAATTCCACGATGACATGTTTCAGGTAGCCAAATCCCTACATAAGGAGGATATGAGGATCACAATTTCTATAAATGCTTAGGTTGAGAGGGGCTTCAACAAGTGAATGTGGGATGGATTTTAGGAGCTTAAAAAATTTTAATTATTGAATTTTCAATGACCAATTCCACAACCCCATGCGGTTTTAGCCCACTAACTGAGGTTACAAACTTCAAACATGAATATATCTCAAACCGTGAAGAATTACATGGCGTGCCATATATCAACAAAAATATTTCGACAAGTAGACGCCATAAAAAATATTCTTGACCCAGAATATAGTAATTTTATTGGTCAAAATGACCATGAAAGATCGGGGTAGCCCCTAGTGCTGCTTGGGTTGACATCAATGACAACCACTGATCAACACGTACGCCTCGTCATCCACGCTATGATGATGTGGCAGGAAGGTGACATGAAAAGTTTCTATTGTCTAGGTCAGATCCAATGAGGTCTCGACACGTGGCAGGCTATGGAGGTGCCACTTGGCACCTTCCTATTGGTTGATAGTGGTGGTGAGTAGACAATCCCAGGCCGCCACGTGACACCTAGGGAAAGGGAAAAAGGGCCTAGCTTGGCTAGATGGGAGTAGCCGAGTTTGAACCCAAGACCTCCTCATTGGAAGCGCTCTTCATTTGCCAATGCACTACATGTTTATTGTTGTTTTAAATAGGAAAACAAGTTGGTTTAACCACCGCATTAATGTTAACACCAAAACAACGTGTCATCCATAATAGTTGTTTAACTCTGAAATTTAATGCCAGGTGCCATGCATGTGACCACCAACTATCATTTAACTCCAACATTTAATGTTTCCGCTAAATTTGGCATTGCTCCTCCATTTTAGGCGTAAGTGCCAGTTAGGGGCGTAGTTAGCTAAATTATCCTGGGACCTCAGTATGTTGTTCTTTAAGAACTTCAGGAAACCATATCATGCTATTGTCTCTTGAGCATGGGGGTCTTGGGCCACTGCCGCACGGAGATCAGGCCATACCTTCTCTCGCTACAACATCCTGCCACCAAGGAAAAACACCAAAAAATTAGTTTTTGATCAAAAATAATTAATTTTTTTTTTTTAATTGGGCTTCCTCGTGCCTATTAAAAACCTCTGTGCATTGTACGCGTGTTTGTAACAGACATAAGCATGTCGCGCAATGTGCATAAGCTTCCCCAACCACGAGGGCCTCGTGCAAAAATAACCCTTTGCGCAGGGACCGTGCGCACTGTCCTTGATCACCCGTGTGGTCCCACCTAAAAATGGCCATAAAATCAATACGAATTCATATTTGTACGAATCACCCACACATGAAAAAGACAAAAACAAAAAGCAGGACATTTTAGCTCCTACTGTCATGCAAGTAAATCCTCTTTGCGGACAAAGACGATCCCTCTAGCCCTAGAGTGGGTCTAGAAACAAAGGGACACGCTAAAGTGTTGCTTCCTAATTATTGAATGAACAAGGGAAACGGTAGGTCAACCTACCTGGAATCTAACGTTGTCGTTTTTGCTGCAGTAGTGGTGTCGTCTCGCTCCTGCTTCAGCAAGTCACAATCTGATTGCCATTATGCTTGGATACCTGCACAAAGGACAAGAAAACAAGAACAGCATACAAGATGACAACATTCCATTCATAAATATTAACCAGAAAAAGAGGTCTAAACATATTGCGTTAAACAAACATTATAACACAACAGTGGAACCAAACAATATTCATGTATATAAATGAATAGAAGGAAGAGTTACAACTGATGCTTTGATGTCATAGTCTCCTCCAGCGGGGTTCAGGAGAAGTGCATCTCAGATGCTCGTCAAGGAATCCGGACGGGATGAAGGCATGGACTCAAGTTCTCCTCAACGTAATTCCTTCTATCTTCTCTAGTCATTCAGCTACATTATATCTAATTCTCCAAGTTCAGCTATTCAGTCGTTCAGCTCATTTGTTCTAAGAGAGATAGTTTCTTTTATATAGGAAAAGGAGGAGGTTGGGATCCCTACAAAGGTGGGAGGGAGTCCTATCCTTTAGGAGAGCTCCAAGGGAGGTGGAAACCACTAACTAAAGGAGGGAGTTCGTGGTTGTTTCATTTCAACCACTCCCAATGACTCATCCTCGAGGTGGTTGGAATGGAACCTTCGCCTCTATTTTTAAAAAACATTCCATAAACAGCTTGTTGTTGGTGCTTAACTGGGACAAAGTGCCAACTGGTGCAGCCTCAGTGTTAATTTTATATCTCGGCGCAGGAGTATAATTGGCTACTCGCACCAAGGAAAAAAGAAGCGTTTTCATAGTCCTGCTCAAGGAAATGTCAACAGAAGGAATATTTCTCTCATGTAAAGGGATGTAATAATGGCCTTTGTAAGGCATGACACTTCTTATTAGTCACATAAATGACCCTCCAATGTGCGAGTTGGGGATTGCAGGGACAGTGACAAAATTTTGTGTAACAGATGCCCCCTAAAGCATGAGGTCCGAGGGAGAAGGAGGGATGAAATGCTTTATGAGAATGCATTCGAACCAAACACCGTCGTCGGAAAACCTACAATTACAAATACAACTGATATCTCTGAAACATTAACATGTGGCATGGGGGTAGCCATCCATAATAGAGTAAATATAAAAACTGAGATCCGAGGTATGGACGCAGTCATCCAGCAATAAGGATCAACAAATAGACTCAGTTATGGGCGCAGCCATCTAATCAAAAGAGTCATGTAATAAGTCATAACAATCCACCAAAATCCATAGCCTGGAATTTATCAGACAAAATCCAGAGCCTTGCACTCCATCTCGACCCAAACAAGTACAAATTCGAGCATGCGAATATATGAGCTAAAGTCGAACATGCAAGAAATTTACCTGATTACCAGCCAATGATGAAAGTTGTTAATAGGCACAAGAGAAACCACCAATAATGACAATGGCTCTCAAGGTACAACCGGTACAATCCACGGGATGTGAACATTGATTTGGTGTTGAACATCCACAGAATCACTTGATCGAAGGCCAATGATGTGGACCTTGCGTCGAATGCGAAAAACCTGCCATTAAGGTATGCAGGCTCCAAGGTACCAGAATAGAGTCTCTCGATCAAATTCTTGGATAATGAGCTGAAGTCAACAGGAAGTGACCTGATCGAAGGTGGGCCATAATGTTTCCCACATCATCCATACGAGACAGAGGAACATAATAATAGTGAATCAGGACCAACTGAGAATCAGAGGGAGGTTGAAAACTGTAGAGGCAAATTTCACTTGAACATATCAGCTGCACGACACTAGATTTGGCAGTATTTGACATCAAAGGATCTGAGGTCAGGACGACTTGGAAAAGAGCAGACGAGAGGTCAAAAGAGATTACCCAAACTCATGGAGGCAAAAATTATGAAATGAGATGTCCCCAACCCGACATGAATGCAAACAAGTGCCATGTTCAAGAGCGACATACTGCTAGCATAACTAAAACTTGCTTCCATTTTCCCCCACCATTTCTGGCGAGTACCCCAATTATTTTTTAAAACAAGCTTGAAGGGGATAGCATATGCTTGTGCTGTAATTTTTTCCTTCGGACAAATCCATCCTTGTACATTTTACGAGCCCTAGGAAGGAGGAACTCGAATAACTTCATGGCGACGAAATATGATGTCATCAGGGTTTAATGAGTCTAACAAAGGGAGAACTCAACATCTTTTCATGTTTATAGAGTTTGAAAAGAAGGCAGAAAAGAAAATCCATCATGGCCCTTTTCGTAAATAGTCTCTCAGATCCGAAAAGGTAGAAAACAATATTTGAAAGAACCTCTTAGTCGCAATAGGCTAAGGTATTCCTTTTTTGTAAATAATCTATCTCTGCCCGAAAAAGAGGTAAACGTATACTAGGTAGATATCGATTCGCAGCCATTTAATGAGTTCGAAATGACAAGAGTATCGGCAACCTTTTCAGTTTTAGAGAGTCAGAAAAGAGCTAAAAGATAACTCCAGTAGTGAATTTTTCATTTTTTTACCGAGTCTGAAAAAGTATAAAATTTAACTCGTTACTACATCACTATGTCCTGAAAAACCTGTCGTTGCACAAGAGAAACGTGTAAAATCCATTTTTTGAAAAATAATATAATAAAATAATCGAAAAACATGTCTTAAAACCTAATTAGGGCTGTAAAAATTTATAAAGTACCAAAAATGGTAAAAACAATTACTTTCACTTTTTACCTCTTGTGAAGCAAATATTTACCCATTTTACTAAGTGATTTTGCAGCGACAATAGTGTACAATCCAGCTGATCAATCTCAAATCCGTCAGTTCCAGGTAAGAGCCAAGGTATTTCCCTTCATTTTGAGTCATTTCTTACTACCTGCAACTTCTAATTCTAAAATTTAGGGGAGGAAGTATAAAAATTAGGGCACGGCAGTTGGCGCAGGTTTCAGGCATGGAGTCGCGCCAACCGCCCAATTTCTTGTACTAGGGTGCGCCCATTAGCGTGATTGTTTGGGAAATAGATGCGCCAACAGTGCTAACCATTTTTTGTGCATAATGTACGACACAAACCCCATTTATTCACAAATCCAAGTTCCCAAAAGGCTAATATAACTCATATGAATGTGTTTACAGGTAAAAAGCAGAAAAATGGTAATAGAATGGAAAGAACGGGAACATCGCGAAGAAGACGAGCTTGCCATGGCAAATGAGAGATGCATGGAAGCTCTTAGGGACTGTGGACTGGAGAAATTCTTCTTGACACCATGTCTCCATGCTCAACCAGAGTTGTTACAGTATTTGATCAGTATATGGGATGAGGACCAGGAAAATTTCATCCTTCGAGATCATGAACTTGAGATTGATGTTTCTGACGTCTATTTTATCACAGGATTGTCGCGAAGGGGAGCAGCACCGATCCTAACTGGTACCCGGCCTTGCATGGAGAGTATTTCCATGGTGATGGATAGAGTATGTCCATGGTGATGGATAGAGTATGTCTAGGGGCACGAAAGGGAAGAGGGAGTGGGAAAGTTGATATCCAAACTATCCCAGACCTAGCACTAAAAGTAGTGTTGCATACCATTACACGAGCTGCAGGATCGCAAGCACCGCACGAAGCAAAAAAAACACAGTTGCTTCTTGCTATAGACTGCTTGTCACCGACCATCTACAACTAGGCAGAGGCTGTGACAATAAACATGAAACACCAGCTAACAAAATGCAAGAAGACCAAATTGAAGCAGTTTGGTTATGGGTCTATCTTGGTATCATTATTCCTAGAACGACTACCAATCTTTCAGTGTCAAGAGGTCATAGTCCTGACACCACCAGCGAGAGAACCACGGATGGCCCGATGGGTGGCTCTGATGCCAAGGGCAGGGGGTGATCAACAGATGTCCTGGAGACCAGAGTTCTTTGATTGGCTCCACCGATAGTTCATCATCGTGGAGGACTGTCCCTACTCTGGTACATATTTTTCTGGTGATCCAGACCTCCCACTCCCAGAGGGAGAGGATTGGGACGAAGATTTGGGTAAGACTCATTTTAACTTTTATGAGTATTATGAATTTTTTTGTTTATGTATGTTCTGACTTTAAATCCATGAATTTGCAGATGTCATCCCAGAGAGACCTGCGGGCATGTCTCCGATAGCGAGGAAAATTCCTCGTGATTTCGACCCTCATGGTGAGGGAGGCGAGGAAGAGGAGCTCATGCGCAACCTAGAGGGGATCACCCATGGAGTCCCAGATTATGCACGATTTGACGATGTTCCTCGTGCCTACCAGAGACATACCGTTGGGGTGTCAAGCCGTATTCACTGCTTGTTGAGGTGACTTGTACGAGCAGTGACATGTTATCATGAGCATCATGTTGATTAGACACCTAGGCTTTATATCTATATCTTTGAGAGACATGGGGTCTCAGGATGTAACAGAAACACACATATATTTTTTGAATGTATGATGCACACTAATGCAAACATGTGATATATATATATATATATGGATCTTTTCACATGATGATGATTTTACAAATTACGCAAATGTCTATCTAATACAATGTTAGCCACTGTATCAGTTAATGCATTCATTCGTCTAGTAATATGTTGATATGTGATAAAATCAAAATTTCTTTCCAACAAATGAATATGTAAATACAATCTCAAAATGTATGTGTTTCTAACTGAATAATGACCATTGAGTTGTACAACAACAAGCTGTGAATCTAGATTTACCAGCAATGTGCGTATGCCGAGACTGATCGCCTCGATTAATAGTTCAAGAATAGCACTATATTCAGCGACATTGTTTGTAGTTCATCCTAGACAAATACCTTGCAGTTTTATCAATGTACCAGCAGGATCATATATTACCCAGGCTGCTGAAGACAAATTCCCGGTACTGCGGGAAGCACCATCTGCGAAATCAACATAAGGAGTAATAGACATCTGCACAAATAAGCAAGACCCAAATAAGCAGAATAATGCTCTCAAAGCACACCAAATCAAATCATGTACAAAAATGTAAAAAACACCTATGTACACAAATCATGCATGAGTAACTCATGCATAATACTTTTTAAGATACAACCCATTTATGGGTTGTTCTAACGGATGACCTTCATAATCAATGAGCTCATAGGCCCCATTCTGCAATATGCGTTTAACAATGTAAGGCCCATGCCACATGGGTTGAAATTTACGCCCCCAGCTTATCATGAGCTTTTTCGTACAGGAGGACGAGATCTCCTTCAACGAAAGAACGAGGGGAAACTAATTGGTCAAAATGAGCTTTGACCCGCTTTTTCTATGCCTCGATAACCAAAGCAACAAAGCGGCGGGTTTCATCTAACCTTTCGAGATAAAGGAGACGCTCTTCTTTGGGTGAAGTGTTTGGTAGTAATTCAACAGCCAACTTGAGTGAAGGTATTTCACATTCAATCGGAAGAGTGGCTTCCAGCCCATAAACCAACTGAAAATGGGTGAAACCAGTTGCACTCTTAATTGAGGTTTAGTATGCCCAAAGAGCTGAAAATAACATGATATGCCAATTGGATTTATGGATCCCAATCGTACGTTGAATCATGGTAACAAGAACTTTGTTCACAACTTCAACCTGGCCATTTTCCTGAGGATAGTACGGCATGGAGCTATTGTAACGCAGACCCAACTTAGAAGTCAACTTGGCCACCACGTAATGACGAAAATGGGAACCATGATAGATGAAGATGGCTTGAGGGACACCAAACCTAGCAATGATATGATTGAATATGAATTGAGCAGTTGTATTATCGTCGGCTGCAAGTGTAGGCATTGCTTCGGCCCATTTGGTGAAGTAGTCCACAGCTACGATAATATAAGCATGTCCCCCAGCTGAGTGAGGGTTACACGTCATAAAATCGATGCCCCACTTCACAAAGGGACCAACGGTAATGACAGGGTGAAGAGGTACAGGCGGCGCACGCATCTTGCGTTGCTAAACCTGGCAATCATGACATTTACAAACCGCGACAATGCAGTCTTTGAAGATAGAAGGCCAGAAATAACCAGCACGAATAATATTCTGTGCAGTGACATAACCAGACATGTAACCACCACAGGCACCATTGTGACAATCATTGAGGACTTTCTCATCTTCCTTGAGGGTCAAACATCGACGGAGAATGGAATCCACTCTGACGTGAGAGAGCGTATCCTCGACTATAAGATAAGGTTGCGACTGATGACGGATGTGTCAGCGAGCATCCTTCATCAACTCAGATCTAAAAGTAGAAGTCTGGAGATAAACAATGATATCACCATACCACGGATCAAGGGTGCTAATCAAGAAAAGCGTGTCGTCTGGGATATATTCCTCAGGACGAGACGGAGGAGAGTCTGAAGGTAGGGAACAAATCAAATCAGCAAAGACTAATGACTTCTTCAACTTGGCCGCAGTAAATTCCAAACCGAACTCTTGGAGGATAACAATCCACTTCAAGTATTTTCCCCCCAGAAATTGTCGAGACAATATATAGGTCATGGGGTTGCAATCGGAAATCACAGACACCGTACACAAAAGAATATAATGATGAAAATGATGAACGGCTTGAACCGCGACTAACGCTAACTTCTCAACGTGTGCATAGCGTGTCTCAGGGTCGATAAGGTTACAAGACAAGTAATAAATAACATGCTCATTGCCGTCATCATCGTCTTGTACCAGAACCATGGCAATCGTACTGAAAGCGGCGGCTAAATAAAGGGAAAAATCACGATGATAGTTAGGAGGACACAATAGAGGAGCGTTGACAAGCAACGTCTTCAGGGCCCCAAAATATTTTTGATCAATCTCATCCCAACAGAATGGGACGCCTTACTTTAATAAACGTGTGTATCCCTGAGCCACTTCTGCATAGTTAGGTATAAAACGGCGTAGAAAATTAGCCTTACCTTGAAAACTATGCAACTGATGTAATGAGGATGGATAGGGGAGATTAATAATAGCCTCAACCTTCAAAGGATCGAGGTGAATTCCGTATTTGGATACGATAAACCCTAAGAGTCTACCGGAATCTACACAGAAGACGCACTTGTGCGGATTAAGCCAAATATTCTAACGTCGACAACAAAGAAAAACCTAACGAAGATGGTCAGGATGGTCCGAACACTTAGCTGAATGAGCGGGAGGTCATCCAGATAAGGCTGAATGACAAGTCGAATATCATGAAAAGCATACGACATCGCTCGTTGAAATGTAGCCCCAGCATTCTTTAAACCAAAAGGGAGCTTTTTATATGCGAAAGTACTCCAAGGATAGATAAAGGTAGTCTTATGTTGATTATTCGGAAGAATGTTAATCTGATTGTAACCAAAAAAACCATCCATTAAAAAAAAGATCTCACTCTTGGCACAGTCATCAATGATCTTATCAATAAAGGGAGTGTGATAATTATCCTTGGGACAAGCCTGATTAACATCACGATAATCAACACAGACACGAATACTTCCCTGCTTATTATCTACAGGAACAATATTAGAGACCCATTCTGTCAAAGGAATCGGATAAATAAAACCAGCTCATAGAAGTTTTTCAAATTTAGCCTTAATGGCAGCATCTTTTCTAGGGTGCACTGGACGAAGACACTGGCGAACAGGTATCGAACCGGGATAAGTAGGAATTTCATGCACCACTATACTAGGATCAATGCCGGGAATTTCTTCATAGGACCATGCAAAGACATAACAGAATTCGTGAAAAAGGATAGTATAAACTTGGACTTCATCAGAAGAACAAGTAACCCTATATGGATGTTCTCGAAAATTCCCGGTTTAACAGAAATGTCAATAGGCAGCATCTGTTTAATGTTGCTCAAGTTACCTTTTGTAAAGACGTCATGTGTCAAAACAAGTAATTGAAGTGGAGGAGAAGGAACCTGAGTTACAAAACACTCGAGACAAGTATACATGGACCCGAGGCCAAGCATAAACGAGGAACGATGATGACCATCATCCCACGGTAGATCCTCAAGAGACATGGTTTCGACGATGGCCTCATCGGAAGAAAATACCTCTTTCAACGGATCAAGCAAATCTGAATCACCAAGCCACGGGGATTGAGAATAAATGTCAAGAGACATGCTCAAAGGAGTGCAAGCAGAGGATGGAGGTTCCAAAGCAGCAATGAGTTCACAATAATCAATCTCAATCGGACTCAAAGGCATCGAATCTCCGAAGGAATCAATCTGTTCAGCCGAAGGAATAATCCATGGGTCATCAGACTGAGAGATCATATGAATCTGAACAATATTCGGAGGAGGAAAAGGAAAAATACCCATGAGGGCAGAATCTTTAAAAATACTTGGCCCTACGCTCTCGTAGGGAGTGGGAATCTTGTCCACATACGGAACATTGTTCTCGGAAGAAGAGGTGAAGAAAGACAATTGATAAACAGTAACAATATTTCCTTCATGTGGAAATTTCAAAACACGAAAGAGAGTGGAAGGAACACACAACATGGCATGAGTCCAAATGCAATCGAGGAGAAGATTATAATTAAGCTTAGTGTCAATGACTTCGACCTTGACATTGACTATCTTCCCTTTCAAAGTAATCGGTAAACTAGCGAGAACACCTAAAGGTTTTGATTCTCTCCCATCAAATGCTTCTAAGGCATTTGGTGATGAATTCAGAGCTAGAGAACCAATGGCTTTCCAACATGAAGATGACATGATACAGGTTGATGCACCTTCATTCACAACTGCTCGATGAATATCGAGACCATTAATAACAACTTGAATAATGAGTGCAATCTGATGTGGAAGTTGTGGAATGAAATTCTCCAGATCGAAAGTAAGAAGGTTAGCATTGGCAGGATCAATCCCGCCAATCACGAATAACAAAGCTCTTCACTGTGATGGACAGCTCTGAAGTACTTCTAACACGGACATCGCGGATGGTGCCTGAGCCAAATATTCAACAATATTATAATGGTGAGTGGCACGGGCGTTAGGATTATAAAAATAATTACGGAGATTACCATTGGAATGTGGTCGCACAACGGATTCAGAATTAGGCCTTTCAATCTCAAGAGGACCAGTAACAGGCAGAGGAGGAGGAGGGCCATCAGCGATCTCCTTCCCCGTGGCCTGACGGGATCCGGCATAAAATTTCAACTGAGTAGCGATAGAAACGGTGCTCGAACCGTTCATCATGAACACCTGAGAGCCAAATGGGGCAGAGGACTGGAGTTGCTCTACCATCCGAGTCTGCTGAGATGGGAAAGGTTCCTTAACAACGGTGAGAGTTCCTTGGATTCCTTTGAGCAATCAGCTCACTTTGGACCGTCGAGGGCAGTCTTTGGTGAAGTGCTCTTCATCACAGATAAAACAAGGGTACTTCGGTTTGCGTTGAGAACCATCACCAGCACGAGGTTTCTGAGAATCCTGTTTCGGGGTATCGGCTTTGGCTTTACCTTTACCCTTCTTTTTACCTTTAGAATTATTATCTGTAGGATTGGCTTGAACGGCATTAACTTTTGTGGGTTTACCAAAATTTGAAACAGACTAAGAAACAATATTATTGGAAGAAGCGGACTTCGGCTTCCCAGAGTTGGAAGATGAAGAATTTTGAGAAGTCTGAGACAGAGAACCAATAATACCATCTACCGATGGAGTTTCCGGTGGTTTAGAAGTTCCAGGTCGGGGAGCATCAAAAAAGATATCATATAATGTGCCAGACTGAGAGTACACAAGATCAAGGTATTGGGCGTAAGCAATGGCTTGTTCCTCAGTTACACATGCCCCCATAGCTATGTCCTTGACAATCTGATTGACAAAGGAGGTGGTGAACCAATGAGTTAGAAGCTGATTAAGAATTTCAAATTTGATCATGCGACGACGGCGCCTCCACTCATGAATATGATCCGAGATATGAGTAGCTCAGTCCTGTTTCAATGAAGTGAGGAGGTGCGTCCCGATCTCATAATGGACTGGTAACTGAAAATGTGTAAGGAATGCCATGGCTAAATGATCAGGAGATCAAATCTCTTGTAGAAAAATGCTCAAAAATGAAGTTGCTCAGAATTTCTCCGAAACAGATCGACTGGAAAGAGCTCGGCGATACAATCCCAATGCCGCGAACGGCACTCAAATCCGTTGTCGTATGAAGAAGATATTCAGCTTTAAAGATCCACCAATTTCAATTAAAAAAGGCCAAAATTGACTTTATAAAATATTTTTTATTAAAAAAAGAATATTCCACAGAATATTCTGGGAATATTCTGTGGAATGTTCCACAGAATATTCTGCGGAATATTCTGCTTGTGGCCAATTACAGAGCGCCACGTGGCTAGGCCGAAGGCCGCCACGTGGCCCCAAGGCGGGTTGGAATGAATTGCATTGGCGTTCAAAAATTATGTGTTGGTCGCGGTGAGGTTTGAACATGGGTCGAGCGGACAACAACGCAACGGCTTAACCGTTGGGCCATACAAATGGTTCTTGTTATTCATTGGAACGAAAATATATTTAAAGTTTGGGTTTGTTTGGGCGTGGCCCGTAAGGGGGCCAGCCCCCTAGGCATTGAACCATCCGCGGAGAACCATGGTAATAAATTCATCAGCGCGCAGTCCATTTGGGTCGTGGCTCTGTGGAATAGCGCCAGTGCGGAGGTGTTATTAATATATGGTTTCAAACTTTAATATATGTCGATTAAAACTCAACGTTTTTCAATATATTTCGGAGGGTGCGGTTACGTGGGCATATTCATTAGCCCCCCACTACTGGTGGTCTATATGGTGAAATGCCCAAATTTAGCAACCGCCCATATTTGTCGGCGCTATCTGGCAGTTAGCCAGATTTAACTGGAGTTATTCTAGGCCAAACTGGTAGTTGGAGTAAAATAGCCATAACTTTGGCTAGGAAAGGCCTTTTGATACGAAATTTTTTTTGATTTTGGGTGTAGAAAGAATTCTGGGGCTGTTGGAAGTGTTTTTAGAGCCATCAAGGTGCTCTAACACAGAATTTACCAGCGTTTTTGGTCGTGGAGCCACCAGGGCCTAAGGGAACAAGAGCTGTTTTGGACTATCTTCATCCAATGGAGGTGTTTGTTTAGTCATTTTATACTGATTTGAGCCTTTTGAATCTTAATTTGCAGTGAATTTTTCCATTTGAGGCTTCTATACAGTTTTATTCACATTTTGAGCATTTAATCAAAGAGGAAAAAGCCTAATTAGAGGCTTTTGGACCCAGCGGAGGTAGCCCAAGAGAGGGGTGAACCGCTTAAACAATTATTTGTTTTCATACTGTATAATTTTGCTGCATATTTTCAAATTCTGCTCCTTTAAACAATAAATTTTTATAAGCAAACTTTTCCCAAGCAGGTTTAAACAGTGAACAAAACTTATTAGTTCATCTTCAAACCATTATACTTCATTTGCAGAATATGTATACTTGCCTATTCACACATTAAAGCTGGATCAATGAATACTTTGCACTTAAAAAAAATACTTTCATTGATCGGATCTCAGTGATTACATTTTATTTCTTTAGGCAGAGTCTGTAGAAGGGCCAGGTAGCCTCCGGATTCATCCTTTCTTTGAAAGGTGAAATATCCGGTGAATGCCCCTACAGTCAATCTCTGTATGAGAAATACTTTGTTCTCACAATTTCATATCAGGTTGGTATCAGAGCTCAAGGTTTTGCTTAAGATTTTGTAAAATTTGTGCAAGTAAATTGTATTATTCTGCAAAATTTGATGCTTACTAGGCTGAAATTGCAAAGAGGGGAAGGTCAATTGGTTAGAAAACAAGTTAATCCTCAACCAAGGAGGGCTAGAGTGCCATTACATCCACCTTCCATTTCATCCTCAGTAGCCTTAGAATCAGCCACAAACATGTCTTCCAGAGAAGGAGAAGTACATGAGGAAATGGATCCCAAGGAAGAAGAAAGAGTCTTTAGAAAATCTTTCTTGGACATGACTGAGATGGTTAGGATCCTATACCAGGAGAGAAATGATAGGATTGCTGGAGAAGGGTCTAGAAACCAAAGAGAAGAAGGAGATTCTTCAGGAGGAAAGAAAGACAAAGATGAGTCTAAGAAAAGGAATGGAGGAAATGGTGATACTTCATCTCCATCGGCATCCTCTTCCTCCACATCATCCTCCTCTACTTCTGTTAATCAGTCACACAAAACAAAAAAATATCTTAAAAATCCTTTGTTGAAGCTTGATGTAAAGTTTGAGTTGCTGATGTTTAATGGTGATGTTAATGTAGAAAAATTGGATAACTAGATTAGACAGCTGGAAGTCTATCTAAGAATTCAGAATTTGCATGATGATGACACAAAAATCCAATTAGCCTCTTTGAGAATGGATGGAGCATCTTTGGTTTGGTGGGAAGCCAAGACTAGAGAGGAGATTAAAAAGCATGGTAAGATAACTCTCACATGGACTGAGTTTATTACTGCTATTAAGAAACAGTTTTATCCTCTTGCTCATATTCAGAAAGCAATCATGAATTGGCAAAATTTTAGGCAACTTAAGGGTCAAAATGTGAAAGATTATACCCAAGAGTTTAGAAGGAGAGCATTTCTACTTGGAGTAGACTTACAAAGTCAAGACACCTTGTTGAAATACATAGGAGGTTTGCACAATTATCTGCAACATACTATTCTAGTGTTCAATCCTACCAGCTTAGATGAAGTCTGTGTGCAGGCTACACTTTTAGAAGCTAGAGGAAAGAATACTTTTGATGAGGATAGTAATTTCAAAAACAAAGGAAAGAAGAGAGTTGAAAATTCAAGAAAAGAGAAAGGAAAGTTCTTTTGCAAGAACTGTTCAAAGACTAGTCATGATGAAGATCATTGTTGGAAGCTTCATCCTGAACTGAAACCAGAAAAATTCAAGAACAAAAACAAGACCAAATAAAAGGAGAAAACTGTAGCAATAGTTGAGCAAGACTTAGGGTCAGACTCAGGAGATGAGACAAAAAGCATAGGCATGGTTTTAAAGAATAATAAGGGGAAAGAAGTGGTGCAAGACACAATTCCCAGTTCTAGCTCTTTGAATTGTCACAAAGATACTCATGATGAAAAGAGGAGGATAGAGCTTTTCCATGTGAGGGTAATTTCAAAACATACCAAAATTGACACATTATTTGATAGTGGGTCACAAGCGAATCTTATATCTGAAGACTTGGTCAAGCAGCTTAAACTTGAGACCATTCCACATCCGAAGCCTTATCCACTTGGATGGATATGTAAGGATGCCAATTTGCAAGTCTCAAGGAAGTGCATATTGCGCTTTGCAATAACCGCACACTTTATTGACACAGTGGAACTTGATGTGGTGCCGCTTGATATCTCAGGTATTGTTTTGGGAAGTCCTTATTTATTTGACAGGAAGGCCATATTTCATCGCCATGAAAACAAGTATCACTTGTTCAAAGATGGTAAAGAGTACATTGTGAAAGCTCACAAGAAGAAGCTGGAATCTTCATTACTCCATGCAAGTCAATTGAAAAGACTGGTTAATGCAAGTCAAAGTCTAACTTTGTTGATGTTGAAACAACTAGATTTTGAGCATTTTCCTTTTTATGATGTTGTTAATAATATGTCTCAGTTTGATAACAGTTTGTCTTTGAAAGAAGATGATGTTGTGTTGCACAAATTACCTTTTGGGTCAGCCAATGCAGAGAATGAAGTGTCAAAACAAAGCAGTGCAAGCAAGAAGGACACACAATTCAGCATGGGAAAAAGTTGGTTTCAGAATGGTAGAATTCGCCATGAGAACAGTTTGCAAGGTGACAGTTATTTTAAGTCTTCTGGGAAGTTTGATCAGTGTAGAAAAAGTTTATTTTTTGCAGATTACAATTGTTGTTCTGCAAATTTTAATTATTTGCATCATGACTCCGTCAATCTAAGCAATGGTCAATCAGTTGATTCCAGAGACAGGTTATCATTTTCTCAAAAGCTTCAGTTGATGAAATCGGGTAGATTTCAGTTGTTCAAAGGTGGAAGAGTGGAGAATCAGTCTCCACATTATCAGTTTCACTAGTCAGAGAGATTTTGAGGGTCCAAAAGCTTCCCATTTGGGAAGTGTGATCAGGAGATCAAGTCTCTTGTAGAAAAATGCTCAAAAATGAAGTTGCTCAGAATTGCTCCAAAACAGATCGACTGGAAAGAGCTCGGTGATACAATCCCAATGCCGTGAACGGCACTCAAATCCGTTTCCGTATGAAGAAGATATTCAGCTTTAAAGATCTGCCAATTTCAATTAAAAAAGGCCAAAATTGACTTTATAAAATATTTTTTATTAAAAAAAGAATATTCCATAGAATATTATACGGAATGTTCTGCTTGTGGCCAATTACAGAGCGCCATGTGTGGAATATTCCCAGAATATTCTGCGGAATATTCCGCTTGTGGCCAATTACAGAGCGCCACGTGGCTAGCCCGGAGGCCGCCACGTGGCCCCAAGGTGGGTTGGAATGAATTGCATTGGCGTTCAAAAATTATGTGTTGGTCGCGGTGAGGTTTGAACATGGGTCGGGCGGACAATAGCGCAACGGCTTAACCGTTGGGCCATACAAATGGTTCTTGTTATTCATTGGAACAAAAATATATTTAAAGTTTGGGTTTGTTTGGGCGTGGCCCGTAAGGGGGCCAGCCCCCTAGGCATTGAACCATCCGCAGAGAACCATGGTAATAAATTCATCAGCGCACAGTCCGTTTGGGTCGTGGTTCTGTGGAATAGCGCTGGTGCGGAGGTGTTATTAATATATGGTTTCAAACTTTAATATATGCCGATTAAAACTCAACGTTTTTCAATATATTTCGGAGGGTGCGGTTACGTGGGCATATTCATTAGCCCCCCACTACTGGCGGTCTATATGGCGGAATTCCCAAATTTAGCAACCGCCCATATTTGTCGGCGCTATCTGGCAGTTAGCCAGATTTAACTGGAGTTATTCTAGGCCAAACTGGCAGTTGGAGTAAAATAGCCATAACTTTGGCTAGGAAAGGCCTTTTGATACGAAATTTTTTTTGATTTTTGGTGTAGAAAGCATTCTGGAGCTTTTGGAAGTGTTTTCAAAGCCATCAGGGTGCTGTAACAGAGAATTTACCAGCGTTTTTGGTCGTGGAGCCACCAAGGCCTAAGGGAAGAAGAGTTGTTTTGGACTATCTTCATCCAATGGAGGTGTTTGTTTAGTCATTTTATACTGATTTGAGCCTTCTGAATCTTAATTTGCAGTTTATTTTTCCATTTGAGGCTTCTATACAGTTTTATTCACATTTTGAACATTTAATCAAAGAGGAAAAATCATAATTAGAGGCTTTTGGACCCAGCGGAGGTAGCCCAAGAGAGGGGTGAACCGCTTAAACAATTATTTGCTATCATACTGTATAATTTTGCTGCATATTTTCAGATTCTGCTCCTTTAAACAGTAAATTTTTATAAGCAAACTTTTCCCAAGTAGGTTTAAATAGTGAAAAAAACTTATTAGTTCATCTTCAAACCATTATACTTCATTTGCAGAATATGTATACTTTCCTATTCACACATTAAAGATGGATCAATGAATACTTTGCACTTAAAACAAATACTTTCATTGATCGGATCTCAGTGATTACATTTTATTTCTTTAGGCAGAGTCTGTAGAAGGGCCAGGTAGCCTCTGGATTCATCCTTTCTTTGAAAGGTGAAATATCCGGTGAATGCCCCTACAGTCAATCTCTGTATGAGAAATACTTTGTTCTCACAATTTCAGATCACTAAAGAATTAAAATCTTGGAAGACGCCACAAGATAGCTCAATGTACCACTTTGCAGCGGCACCAGTAAGAGTTCGCTGGAAAAGACAGAGTCTAATAGAATCGTCAACCCAAGAGTTAGAGGAACACCAAAAATGGTAAGTCATAACATGCGCTTAGGGGTCTTCACCAGAATTGCCCTCAAATTTAGGACAGTCACTAGGAATCTTAGTTGGAACCGGAGGCCAATACGGGTTATGAAGAATGGGATCGTTCGTCAACTTTGACACATTAGGTAATTCCAACGTAGCAAGAAACGGTAATTGCATATTGAAAGTCATCTGGAGAGTCTGACAAGGACTCGCATGTACATTCCATCCAGCCTCGAAAGAACACTTGGCCCCAGACATTCTATCTCTGAGATCTGGATCATAGATTGTAGCGGTGATAATTCGGTTGATACTGGGGTTGAGGACCAGGATACTGAGTCGGAGTAGACCATTGAGGTCCCTGCTGAGCAGCGTATGGGGTCTGTTATGGAATGTAAGCATGACTTTGAGGTTGATGATATATGAGTTGATTTTTAGGGTAAGAAACCTAAGGTGCAGTATATACCGGTTGATATGAACCTTGAGGGTAGTAAGCACCTTGCGATTGAGCAGGCAGATCCGGCTGAGTAGGTTGAGTAGGCTGCTAAGCGGGTAAAACTGGCTCACTATAAACAAGTAGAACGGCTTGCTGAAATGATGGAATTGGCTAAGGAGCAAGTTGAATTGGTTGCTGAGCAGGTTAAACCGAGTACTGAGGGCCACCGGGTTGGCCTTGTGGTAAAGGTTGGCCCGATGGTTTTGATGGACCAAGTTGTCCCTGATGACCAGGTTGACCTGAAGAAGGACCATAGGGTTGTCCTGGTTGCACAACATTTTGGCCATAATAAACATGTGACTGCAATTTTGGTGCAACAAGTTGTCCCTGTGGTGGGTATATTTCCCCCCCAGGAGCCTAAGATAGCCCTGGTTGATTCTTAGGTTGACCAAACAGACCAGATATTTGTCCATGTTGGACCAAAGGTTTACCTTGTAAAGGTTAGCCTTGTGGACCATATGGTTGTCCCTGTGGACAAGAAGTAGGGCCCCTGCTGAGCCAAATGTTGTCCCGATGAGGGTTTTCCTTGTAAGCCAGAGGGTTGCGCAGGCAAGGTAGGTCCCAAATGAGTAACAGTCTAATAAGGATCATAAACAGCCTGATGAGGATCAATAGGAGGCAAATAGACCGGATTACCATACACATCATAATGGTGTGGATATATATATATATACGGGATTACCAATAGCATCATAGTGATGGAATCGAGGATTACCAGGAGCATGAGACTGTTGAGAACCCTGAGAACTCGTCGAACAAACCCAATCGCATATTCTTCAAAAAGTAAGACCGCCGTGAATCCTAGGAGTAGTGGAAACAAAGATCCATCGAGGAATAAGACAGGAGCAGGGAAAAAGCTGTCATAAAATAGACAGGTCAATAGTATAAATGTTCCATTTGAGGGAAAAGCTGTTTAAGAGATAAGAGCATGATAATAACCAGTGTGGATGAAGCCACACGAAGCTTACACAACTGCATCGATAACAAAGAATCTATCCGAACCAGGTGTCGAAGTAAATATTCCTAATGAAGGTAAGATCGAACTCTAAGAAGGAGTTACTGTACTAGATTGCACAATGGAGGAAAATCCAGACATAATCTGACTCAAGGACCAATAGCCAGGTGGAAGACTGAATAGAAACATAAGAGACATCTTCTGGAAAAATCTGATATTCTCCTATGGAAATAGGCATTCCTTCACTACCAACAAGACTAGATGAGTCCATATCTGACTCTACCGTAAGATCTTCAAAAAGACTATAGGGACTAGGAGGCACAACAGCAGCAAAAAATGGCGAGCCCAATGTAAGAGGAGGAGAATATCCTTCTTCTCCAAAACCAAACCAAACACCAGAAGGAGGCCAATTGAACTCAACTGGCTCTTCAGGAGGAGATCGAGTAGCAAGAGGCAGGACAGACGGGAGGATAGGTTGCGAGATCTTGGAAGACCTAGTGGGTTGAGGAGTTTCGAAAGAAACGTCTGGGAAAGAACTACCACTAGGAGGCACTGAAGATGACGAAATCGGTCGTTCCGCCACCGTGACCATATATCAAAACAGAAAGGGAAAAAGAAAACCAATCGAGGACCCCAAGATCAAAACCAAGGAAAAACAACAGGCCAAGTAATAAAAATTTAACGAGTGTGTGATCGTAGGTGATTAATTTTATGACACTGAAACCATATTTTGTTGTTTCATTTTTAAAGAGTCGAGAAACAGGCCAAAGATGACTCTAGTCGCTTTCAATTTTAAACGAGCGTGAAAGGAAAAGTGATCAACGATCTCTTCTCCTTTTAAAGAGTCATGAAAAGATCAAAATGAATACTATGGAATACTAAGCAAGAGGGTATACCAGGTTTCCGTGAACTTCCATATACACCTTGGTGATCAAATGAAACAAAAATGACCAAGGACTTGATGTACATGCAGGTATTCTCCTCAAATGTTGTGTTCGGTGTATCAAGGTTACAAGGCAGTAGACTAGGCTTCCTATGGATAAAATTAAGAGTCTGTAAGGGTCTTCGCTATACTGACGATGGGGAGCACAAGTTCGTACTAGCACTGTCTAAAGCCAGATGGCGAACGATAGCTACTAGGTTTTAAGACGTCGGAACACGTCTCTAGCCTAGACCACTAAAAATGTTTCGTTAGGCTTCAATGCTTCCTTAGGTTAATTAAATAATTTTTTAAGTTGATCTTGGATTATGTTTCAGTTTTAAGGCCCTATCAATTTTGGATCTCAAAATCCCTAAAAATGTCCTTTTTTTCCTCTTTACACCCCATTTCTCTCAAAATCCCCTCTTTTCCCTTCTCATTTAACCTTCATTTCCTCTTAAAAAACCCTTTTTAAACCGATAGAACCCTTTTTATTTGGTTTAAAAATGCTTATTTTACCCTATCAAAACATCCAAAAAGGCTTAAAAAACCTCTGTTTTTTACCTTTTTGCCCTTTTTTGCATATAGGATTTAAGCCCCTGAGGGCTTAAGCCTTTCGCTCCTTTTTTCCATGTGTCCGAACGTTGAGAGGGAGCACTTAAAACTCTCCGCGCTAACCCATTGGCCCCTTTTCTTTGGCTCCTGATCACCTTATCTCTCCACGGGACCGTGCCCCAGCGACCAAGCGATAGCCCCATCGCATCGGCTTTTCCCCTATAAACCAGCTTTTTCTTTACAAATTTTCAACCCCGATAGCAATGCCCCGACGTGATCTCCACCGTCGATTGGGTTTTGATCTAACGGCCAGCGCTAACTCTCCACGCCACCTTTTATCCCCTTTTCTTTGGCTTCCGGTCACCTTATCTCTCCATGGGACAATGCCCCAGCACCAAGCTCTAGCCCCCATCACATCGGTGATTCATGTTTTTCTTCATTTCATTTTCCTTTTTCATCCTCCGATGCTCCAGCCCTGACTTAATCTGCACCATAGATCTACGCAAATCAGACGGTTGCCAGTGCTCTATTGCAGCCCTCTTCCCCTTTTCTTCTTATTCCTTTATGTTATTTTATCGAGCCATCCTCCACCGTGGATCTAGAGCCTCAAGCTCTGATCCGACAATCCTTATGCTCCCGACCCATCAAATATTCCTCCATCTGACCACTCCACAGGGCAGATCCCCACCGTTGATCTATATGATCTTACGGTCCTCATTTAACCCCATGACTCCTCTCCTCCCATCCCTTCATCTCCCAGATCATTCTCAACCATAGATCTTAGAGATCCAACTGCCCTCGTTTAAACCCATCGCCCATAAACACCACCGCTACCAAAAAAAATTGCTTACGCCAACATATGGCCTACCACCCACTACGCAAAGCATCACCCAACCCTGGCTTGACACCTGTCTTCCACCATCCCCATCCACCATTAAACTCTCCGCCATCGCGCTAATCCTCCTCTGTCTGATCTACCTCCCCAGATCTGACGGCTCACGTTCAATTTCATGCGCATTTGCCTCCCGGGGTTTTACGCCCCATTTCTGTGCGAAATGGGCGGTTTTTCCCAGGACACGCGTCCAAAACTGAATGAAATCGCGTTCGGTTGGGTAAAAACCACTAACCACTCATCTGCAAAGCGAAAACCGCTGGTGGTTTTCGCAAAACTACCTATGCCCATTTTTGAGCCAAAGTCATATTTCAAACCTGTTTTTCACAGTTCCACCTTTGGAACCTCTCCCCTGCACTCTCCATTCCTCCTCTATGCTCCTTACGCCCTCATAAACCTCCGAAAGCGGTTTTCCCGTAAAAAAGGTAGGTTTTATTAATATTTTTATGTTTTAGATGCAGGTTCTATGGCGGCATATGTATTAAAAGGCCCTCCCACAGCTATTTTTCAATAGCAGAGGCCAAATAATGACGATCCATAAGGAATTTAAACTACATTAAAGAGCTAAAGGGGTTATATAAAAGGTTCAAACCCTCGACAGGTTATCAAACCCTCAGCGCACCAAAAGAAATCCTGCACACAACAAAACAAAGAAGAATCAGTGAAGTAAAGAGGAAAGGAAAGGACAGAGTTTAAATTTTCAATAAAAGGGGATAAAGGCGAGGTTAAAGGCCAAAGAAGCGGAGATTAAAGGCTTAAACGGCGAATAAAAAATAATAAAAATGCAGTTGAAGATAGAGAATTAAACGGTTTAAAGAAATCAGATAAAGTGTTAAAGGACAGCAAAGAAGATCAATTAAAAAGGAAAACCAAGGCTAAATAGATCAGGCCTAGAAATACTTTTAGTGATTCAATTAAGGCAAGATAGGCCTAAAAAAGCCTCGAATACATCAACAGAGCAGTTATTCACTTGATAAGCCTAAATTGACACCTTTCACTTACTTTATGTCTCAAAAGACAAATAAACAGTTATTACACTAAAAGAAGATATTATAAACTGTCAGAATAGTTAATGTAAAGATGAAGATAAGGCTGCAAAGTCAATATTTTCGATTATTTCATCCTCAGGAAGTAAAGACAGATTTATTACACAGAAAAGTAGTTGAGAGACATTCCTACCTTATGCCTTACATGGTTTTTAAGGATAGGAGTGCATTTACTATGTCATTAATAACATTTTGAACCCTAGATAGTTCCACCTCCTCATTTGCACTATAAATACTGCACTGGAACTCATTGTAAGGGGGGCATTTGATAACTCTTTGAAGTAATATATAGTTTTGCTCAAGTTGAAAGAAATTTGATGTTCTGGAACCTGTGGATGTTTTGACATGTTTGTGGATGGAGAAAGCTCTATCATTGGATCCCTGAGCTTGGTTGTTGGTGAAGTATTCTAAATCTGTTAATGTTTTCCTGTTTTCCATTCTGATTTCATCACTTCTTGCTTACAGTAGAGTAAAAATTTTAGGCTAAGAAATGTCTCCTAGAAGCACCTTAGACATGTTTACTCTTCATTGTCTTTATGTTTTCATCTGTTGAAGGTTTTATTGAGTAGTTTGACTACTTTTCAGTCCTTAAGCTTGTTTATTTCAAGAATAGTTCAAATAGTTGGCCTCAAGAATGATTTATGGTTTTCCCTGCTTACTTGCTACCACTTGAAAATTGTTTTTTAAGTCTCCCTTTAAAGTACCATTGTTTACAGTTTGCCAAAGAGGTTTGTTTTGATCATACCCTTTGTTCTTGCTTAAATAATTATTTTGAAGGTCTTTATAGATGTAATCGGAGATGTCTAGGAGTTCCCTCTTCTATGAATGCAGTTATTTGTGAATCTTGAATGTTTTCTTATCCTTTAAGTGAAATCTTTGGATGAAATAGAGTGTTCCTCGACTCCTAGATTTCATTTAATAAGTTTGTCTTGAAATTGTTATTTGCTGAAGTGTGATTTGTAGAATTCATGGTTAGCCCTGTCTATGGAATACATATTCATGTTCAAATGATGTTTTAAGTCCCTTTGTTGAGAAGTACATATAATTAAGGATTCTTAATTGCCCTTAGTTATGCTTTTCATTCTAAACCCTTAATGTTTATTTCATTTCACCTGAAAACTTTGTAGATCCAATAGCCAAGTTAGATTTTCCCTTTGATACCCCTGATTCATCTACAAACTTGTTACAAACTTCTACTTGACTCCATTTCCCAATGACTTAGAGATTTCTCTTTTCTATCTATGCTGCCTAGATCATCATGTCCCACCAAACAATCAAACAAACTAATGCTTAATAACTAGCCTAAAAACAACCACTTACAAGAAAACAAGTCATATCTTTGCAAAACAATTGACAGATCCCTCTCTAAGACTAGGAGGGCTAGATCCTAGAACTCTAAAGACTAGTTTATAAGTTGACTTGTCATTTAGTATGTCAATCTGCTAAATCGTAGGATCCCAACATTCTGGCGATCACGGTGGGACATTTTTGAGTAAAATTCCATAAAACAAAACACTCAGTATTCATTTAAGTGAACTATAGCTTCTTCAAGCACTACCATCATAATTGTAATCATGATAGGATCTGTCTGAATAAGTGGCAATCTAAGTAACCCTTAGGATTCTAAGAGATCCTTATCAAACCTTGAAGAAATCAGCTAGTAAGCCATAGAGTAGACTCTATTTGTTTCATCACCTTAGCTAAGTGTTGAATCAGGTATAGGACACTCTCATAACCAGAGAACCATATAAAAACTCAAAAAAACCCAAAACATTTCAGATTGGTTTTCAAATAAATCATTGGTGGTGGACCACAAAACATTTTACCTTCAGAAAAGCTAAAAATTTCCACCTAGCGACTCCACTAGCCCCAGTAGGCCTATTACCTTACTAATACTCCAACTTTCCTTAGGATTGTGTTAACCAGCCCTGAGAAAGTTTAGAAACCTAGTTCCCTATTACAGAAATCACTGTGAGAGGAAAAACCTTGAAAAATAGTCTTAAAAAACCTCTCTAAATTTTGGAAACTGAAATCTAGCTTCACATAGGGTACATACTATATCCCATCCAGATCCTAACCCTCCTACCATAGTTGACAATCTAGAAAGGATTTTGTGGCAAACTTCTAGATCTGGAAAACCAACTACTAATAGGACCATCCTAAGAACAAAATATGTTCCTAAAAATCTCATAGTCTTAAAAGATCCTCACTTTGACTTACCTCACACAAAGAACCTATTCAGGAATAAATCTCAAAGTGATTTAAACCAAGCTAATTTTGAAACCACATATTTGCAACAGAGCTTTAGCAGAGAAGCTTCACCTTCTAATCCACCTGAATCTTAGCTTCTCCTTCATTTCAGCTCCTTCCATAATAGATATGCTCATCATCAGTTTGCTGGCCCAAGTGTTTCTTCTACTCCTATCCACACATCCATTGTTCAAAATACCCCATTTCAACCCACTTTCCCTCTTGTAAATCCACCTTTTGTAAATTTCCCATTTTTTCCTATCATGGCAGCATGGTATGCTCCACTTGTGTTATTACTGCCTCTGGTTCCCTTACCCTATGAATATCAATCAAAAATTCCCCATTTCACTAGAAATGAACCTACTACTGCCCAACAGCATGTAGACAAGGTAAATGATGCCTTTGATTATATGGAAATAGAAGATGAGACCATTAAGATGAGAATCTTTGCCCAAAGTTTAGGAGGAGAGGCCAAGAAATGGTTTAAGGGTTTAACTCCTGATAGTATAAATGATCTCCCTTCTTTACATCAAACGTTCATAAACAAATGGGAAATGAGGAAGAACCCTCTCCAAATACTTTCAGATTACAACAACCTCAAGAGAAACCCTGGGGAAAGTGTTCAAAATTATTGCACTAGATTAAATGGTGTTTATAATGCATTGCCCCCAGAGTTAAAGCCTCCACAAGGCTCAGCTTTGGCAAAGTTCCCTGAAGGATTTGATCCTAAAATGGCCTATTAGCTAAGAGAAAGGGACCCCTTAACTTTAAAATATATGCAGAAGGGAGCCTTAGGTGTAGAAGCAAATCTGATGAGAAAAGAGCTAGGTTTAAAGCAGAGAAAAGAGTTACATACAGGAAAGATACAATGCCATCAACCTTGTCATCAGATATTAAAATTGATAACTTAGTGAAGGTAATGGAGAGGATGCTTGAAAACATAAATCTAAATGATAGAGTGCCTCCTAGAGAAAACCAAAACAACCCCCAAAACAGAAATAGAAACCCAAACCCCAGAAGAGACAATGACCAACATATTAGGCCTCCCTTTCAGCAAAACTATGTTGATCAAGAAGAAGAAAGGGAAGTTGAAAGGTTCGAGGAAAATCATATAAACTTGATAGGATCTGACAGCGAGACAGATGTTTTTCTCACTAAAGAAGAAAATGGATTCTTCTCTTCATAACAAATTGAAAACAACCATGAATATTCTGAATATTACAGACTGTGGTTTGAAAATTCAATCATGGAGGTACACAAACAATATAATCTTAGAAGCAAAGGGATCCCAAATATTTCTAATGACAACAACACTAGTACTTTTGTTAAGAAAACTTTAGAAAATCAGCCTAAAAATACAACCAGTAACACCAACACTGTGGCCAAGAAAGTTGATCTAAATAAAGACAAAAACATTCAGCGAAGTGTTGAAAAAAGTTGCCTTAATAACTCAGGATATATATAAAAACCAAGTTTTGAAAGCTTTGAATATAGGCAGTGACACTAACACTTTAAACTTGATAGATGATAAGACAAAATTATTGTTTGGTCCTAAAGTTGAAGGAAAATACCAAGAAGGGGTTGTCCCTCCCTTCTATGTCAGCCTGAATATACATGATAAAATATTTCACAATGCCATGCTAGACTCAGGTGCTTCAC
This sequence comes from Pinus albicaulis, assembly GCA_034641835.2. Classification (NCBI taxonomy): domain Eukaryota; kingdom Viridiplantae; phylum Streptophyta; class Pinopsida; order Pinales; family Pinaceae; genus Pinus; species Pinus albicaulis. The sequence continues at coordinate 128,687,030 of CM076583.1, forward strand.
ACAATATTATTCCCAAAGTAGTAATGGAAAGCCTAGGCTTAGAAATTACTAAACCATACAGAGACCTCTATTCCTTTGATACAAGCAGGTTCAAATGCTTAGGCCTAATCAAATATTTGTGTGTCAACTTAGCACAAATTCCAGCTAAGAGTCTAGTAATGGACATAGTAGTAGCCAAAATTCCCCCAAAGTATGGCATGCTTTTATCAAGATCATGGGGAGCCAAACTTCAGGGGAGCCTTCAAATGGACATGTCATATGCCACCATCCCAGTGTTTAGCCAAACCAGAAGATTATATAGGGAATCCCACATGAAATACATGGTGAGCAACATAGATAGACCAAACAATTCTCCTATCTACTCATTCCATTCAAATTTGGATTCCTTTATCTTATATAATGAAGATGAAATCAGCCAACAAGAAAAGGAAACAAAGGATAATTTAGTCTAACAGAGCAGTCAAATATACCATCAACTCAAGAGAAGAACAGTCCAAATTTTAGCAGCCTTGAACAGCTAAAAGAAAAATAAAATGAGATTGAAATACCTTGGAAAATAAACTTTGATGGCTCTTGTAGCAAATTAAGTGCAGGGACTGGTGTATGGATACAGAACACAAGCAAAGGATTTTCCTATAAACTGGATTTTCCATGCACAAATAACATTGCTAAATATGAAGCCCTCCTTGTTGGCCTACACTTACTCAAAGATTTAGGAGCTAAGAGAATATCAGTCCAAGGGGATTCTGAGCTAATTATCAGACAGATTAAAGGGGAGTATTCAACCAAAAATCCAAAACTCATAGAATATAGAAATGATGCCCTTGATCTCCTGAAAACCTTTGATAAATATGAACTCATTTTCATCCCAAGAGCTCAAAATCATCTAGAAATTGAACTTACCTTTGCTGCTAGTAATTTCCAGATACCAGAGACAAATGAAAAATCTTATATAAAGGTAAAAAAAAGACCTGCAATACCTGACAATGAGGATTAATTGCAAGTCTTTGAAGGCAATAAACACATAAATGATTTTCTGCAATCAAAGAATGACTTTGCAATATCAACATCTACTTCAAGCCATGAAGAAGATTGTTTAAATGAAGAACAAATCTCTGAAACAGAGCTGTCCTTTTCTTCTGATATAAACCATTTTGAACATATTTTTAGAGCATAAATAGCTGACAATATAGGTCAAAAAGACCTGGAAATTTTACAATGTAAAAATGATACAATTCCAAGAGGTCTTGCACCATTAGAACATCTTTTTGATTTCAATGATGTAGCCAAAGAACCAAGAATGGAGGCTCTAGAAACAAACATAGAAGAACATAACATAGGCAGCCTAGCAGCACCGAAAATGATCAAGTTATCCAGCACTCTCCTAGCCAATATCAAGCTACAATACATAGAAATTTTCAAATAATTTGGAGATGTGTTTGCATGAGGATACAAGGATCTAAAATCATATGATACCAGCATCATTCAACACAAAATTCCTCTTAAGGAAAATCAGAAACCTTTCAAACAACAACTCAGAAGGATAAACCCTGTTTTATTGCCTTTAGTTGAGAAAGAGATTAAGAAGATGTATGATGCTGGGATCATAGTCCCCATCATGTATTCAGAATGGGTTTCCAACTTAGTATCTATTAGGAAAAATACTGGGGAGATTAGGCTCTGCATTGATTTCAGAAATCTAAATAGAGTCTCCCTTAAAGATAACTATCCCTTGCCAAAAATGGATCATATACTTCAAATGGTGTTTGGGTCTAAAATAATTTCACTGCTAGATGGGTTCTTAGGTTACAATCAGGTTTTAGTACTCCCAAGTGACCAACATAAAATAGCTTTTACTACACCTTGGGGTGCATTCATGTATGACAAAATGCCATTTGGTCTAATGACTACAGGGTCCACATTCCAAAGGGCCATGGATATAGCCTTTTCAGAAGACAGAGGCTATTTTATAATCATTTACCTTGATGACATTACTGTTTTCTCCAAAACTGATGAAGAACACTTGATTCATTTAAGAAAAGTTTTTGAGAAATGTAGGAAATATGGCTTATCTTTGAATCCCAAAAAGACACTCTTTGGTCTCCAAGAAGGAAATTTTTTTGGCCACATAATTTCTGAAGAGGGAATCAAAGTGGACCCTAAAAGGATTGATGGCATATTGAAAATCAGCCATCCTAGAAACCTTAGAGAATTAAAATCTTTCATTGGGAAGATAAAAATTTTAAGGAGATTCATCGCCAACCTTGCTGAACTATTAAGAAATATCACAAACATGGTTAAGAAAGAGGTAGGTGTGAAATGGACAACACAAGCTAAACAATCATTTGAACTGGTAAAACAAGCTCTTACTCAAACACCGGTTCTTATAAGTCCTAATTTCACCAAATATTTTTATATATTTTCCTTTGCATCTGAACATACAATAGCTGCAGTGTTACTGCAAAAGAATAACATGGGGCATGAACAACCTATATCCTTTTTTAGTATGGCCCTAAGAGATTCTCCACTCAAGTATAACATCATGGAGAAACAAGCCTTAGCCTTGGTAAAAGCATTGAAAGAATTTAGAGTTTACATCTTACATTCTCACATCATTGCTTTTGTCCCACACACTGTTGTCAAGGATATTCTAAGTCAAGACCCTGATGGTAAAAGGAGAAAATGGATTTCTGTTATTTTAGAATATGACTTAGAAATAATGCCTACCAAACTAATCAAGGGGCAGGGATTAGCAAAAATCATGGCTGAATCAAACTTCCAAGCACTAGATATGAATATGGTTGAAGTCTTAGAGGAAATAGAAGAATTCACAGCTCCATTTATTGAAGAAACTTTTTTGAATTCACCTTGGTATGCTGATATCATATATGTGCTGCTTTATATGAATACCCCACCCTCTCTCTCTAAAACTAAAGCTAGATTCTTGAAACATAAGGCTTTAAATTATTTCATATTAGATGGGGTTTTATATTGGAAGAATGCTGTCGGAATATTGCTTAAATGTTTGTTTGAGATTGATGTAGGAAAAATCATGCATGAACTGCATGAGGGAGAATGTGGAGGACATATGTACTGGAAGACTACAGCAAATAAAATCCTCAGATCTGGTTACTATTGGCCCACCCTTTTCCCAGACACTCAAAAACTTGTCATGTATTGCCATAAGTGTCAAATCTTTGATGGCAAAAGAAAACTCCTTCCTTTACCCTTACATCTTATCAGTGTTGAGGCTCCCTTTCAACAATGGGGCTTGGACTTCATTGGAGAAATCCACCCATCTTCATAAGCCCAACATAAGTGGATCCTCATTGCCACTGATTATTTTACCAAGTGGATAGAAGCCATACCTACTAGGAATGCTACTGACTCTGTCATTATCAAGTTCCTTGAAACCTATATACTATCCAGATTTGGTTTTTCTAGAAAAATTATCACAGACAATGTTGTTGCCTTCAAGTCTAAACGAATGGTTGACTTCTGCCATAAGTACCATATCACCTTGGGTCATTCATCACGACATCCTTGGAACAAGGGAATGATTATTTAATCCTCCAAGAAATCTTTTCATATTATCAAAGAGTTGAAGCAAACCACAATCACAGCATATATTATTCAAACTTTATGATTTAAGGACAATCTATTGTGGAAACCACCCAAAAAATAGAAGAAATGAGATATCAACGCCTTAGAAATAAGCCACTTCGAGGGGGCAACCTCCAATACATTACATGAATGATCAATTCTTGGATGATACAATTCACAAAACCTCCTTTCTATATATAGGAGTCCATGGGGCCATAATATAATCCTAGTGGGCCACAATGTAAACTTGAACACCTAATATAATATTTTCATACACAATAATAATAAAATGGGGTTACATAATAATAATAACAATACAAGTTATGACTAATGAATATGTGACTACATTAGTAACGCCTACCCCACACAGTTCTCCTCTCCATTCAAAAAGTGCATGTCCTCGTCACTGATACCTCATGCTTCTGTATAAAATTCTCATCCTTCCATGTAGAATCTTCAGTGGGTAAGTTCTTCCACTTGATGAGATACTCTGAAATTGATCGATTCCGTAGTTGTCGAGTTCTTGTTTCCGTGACCGCTTCAGGTTCCAATATGATTTTTCCTTCCTCATCAAGTTCTGGAAATATTGTTTGAACTGGAAGATTTTCACCTATAACCCTCTTTAAGCATGAAACATGGAAAACTGGATGCACTCGTGAAGAAGCAGGAAGCTCCAATTTGTATGCCATAGTACCAATCTTTTGCAACACTTTGTAAGGACCATAGTACTTTGGCGATAATTTATTATCCTTCTTAGCTTGCTTGAGGGACATTTGTTTATATGGTTGTAGCCGTAAAAATACCCAATCTCCCACATCAAAACTTCTCTCGCTGCGATGTTGATCTGCCTGTTGTTTCATTCGATTTTGTGCCAAATTCAGGTTATCCTTTAAGAGTTGGAGAACTTCTTGCCGATGCTCGATGTGATCTTCCACTGCTTGAACCTTCGAATTTTCTCTTAAATATGATGTGATGGATGGTGGATGATATCCATAAAGTGCCATAAATGGGTCATTTTTGCTGCAGTATGGAAGGAAGTGTTATACCACCATTCAGCGAGAGGTAACCACTTGACCCATTGTGTTTGTTTATCAGATACAAAACAACGAAGATATCCTACCAAACATTTATTTATCTCAGCTTGACCATCGTATTGAGGATGATAAGATGAGCTATGAGCTAATTGAGTACCCAAACAAGAAAATAACTACCAAAATTTCCCCCAAAGAAATGGGACTGTCACAATAACCCTTGGGTTCCCATGTAGCTTTTGAATTGTATCCATAAATGTAGTAGCAATTGTAATTGCTTTAAATGGATGAGATAATGCACAAAAGTGTTCATACTTGGTAAGTCTATCAACTACCACCATGATCATACTCTTTCCTTCAGACTTAGGTAAACCTGTTATAAAATCTATTGAAATCTCCCCCCAACGTTGACTTGGAATGGATAAAGGTTGTCGAATACCTGGGGTCTTAATTGTCTCAACTTTATTTTGCTGGAAAACCAAACATTCCGCCACAAAATTTTGAATATCAGATTTAAGGCCATCCCAAAAAAATTCTTTCTTCACCCTGTGGTAAGTTTAAAAAAATCCCGAGTATCCTCCTAAAGGAGAAGTGTGCAATTCCAAAAGAATATTTTGTTTTAGTTGGGAATTATTACAAATATATAAGCAATCTATGTACCATAGGGAATAATTTTTCCAACTAAATGTATCGTATGTAGTAGGATCTTGCTGCAACTTTTGAATGAGTGTCCACACTTCTTATTCCTTCTTCCATTCCTCTCTTGCTTCAGTTATCCAATCTGGTTGGATAATAGAAATGGCACAAAGCAATTCTTTCACCTCTTCATTCTTTCTTGAGAGTGCATCCACAACAACATTAAGCTTTTCTTTTTTGTAGATTATTTCAAAGTCATAACCCAACATCTTTGTGGCCCATTTTTGCTGCTCTTCTGAATATATTCTTTGTTCCAAAAAGTGTTTAAGACTATCATGATCAATTCTTACCTTGAAGTGTCTTCCCATTAGGTAAGTTCTCCATTTCTTTAGTGCATGCAATATTGCTAACATTTCATTCTCATAAATAGGTTTCGTAAATACTTTCCTTTGATCGATGGGGATTCTTCAAAAGTAATGGTCTTTCCTTCGCATTAAAACCGCACCAATTCCATTTCCGAGGCATCACATTCCACAATAAAGGTTTTTGTCAAATCTGGCGTAGCTAAGACCGGTGCTAGGCACATTGCTTCTTTAAGATGGTAAAAGGCCTTAGTTGCTTCAGGAGTCCATGAAAATGCATCTTTCTTCAATAATTTTGTTAGAGGTGCTGCTATTCTCCCATAATTCTTAACAAACTTGCGATAATACCCCGTTAACCCGAGAAATCCACACAACTGCTTTATGGTTGTGGGGACTTTCCATTCCTTAATGGCTTTAATTTTGTTAAGGTCTATCTTAACACCCTCATGAGATACAATATGACCCAAATATTCCACCTCTTACACTCCGAAGAAACATTTGGATGTTTTTGCATACAATTGTTTCTCCTCCAATAGTTTGAGCACCCTGTCAACATGTTGAACATGATTCTTCCAAGACCTGCTGTAGATTAGTATATCATCAAAAGATACTAGAACAAATTTTCTAAGGAAGGGTTTGAAAATGGAATTCATCAACCCTTGAAATGTAGAAGGTGCATTGGTAAGGCCAAAAGGCATGAACAAAAGTTCATAATGACCCTCATGAGTTCGAAATGCTTGCTTTTTGGAATATCTTCTAGCCTTCATTCTAATTTGATGATATCCCGAACGAAGATCCAACTTGGTAAAATAAATTGCCCATGTAATTCATCAATCAGCCAGAATGCGAAATTTGTCTTTAATGGTGAGCTTATTGAGCTCCCTATAATCCGCATACATCACCATGATCCATCCCTTCTTGTGTACCAATACTACAGGAGTAGAGAAAGAACTTTAACTAGGTTGAATTATACCCGCCTCTAACATTTCTGCAATCATACGTTCAATTTCGCTCTTTTGGAAGTAAGGATATCTATAAGGCCCGATGTTTGGAAGAAAACTTCCTGGAATCAAATGAATAGCATGATCATGATCACGAATAGGTGGGAGTCCTTTGGGAGTTTCAAACACCTTGGAATGATTGTCCAAGACTTGTTGGAGATCTACTGAAATCGATGATTTTGATGTCGGAACTTCTAGTGAGCATAATTGTGCAATTACGCCTCATTGTTCTTTCTTTAGAAGCTTTGTCATGACATTAGAGCTTATTATCCTTCCCGGCTTCCCTTCAATACCCTGTAATTCGACTTCCTTTCCTTCGAAAAAATTCAAGAAAATTTCTTGAAAATTAAAAGCTATCAGTCTCTAAAGATTGTAAATCCATTGTACTTAGTACAACATCAGCACCTTCCATAGGAATGGAAAAGCATTGGACCAGTCAATACATATTCCCCCATGGTTAGCTTGATATTATGGCATTTTCCAAAGTAATTTATAGTTCCTCCATTTGCAACCACCACTTGACATTCTGGTGTTGGGTATAGGAAACAATTCAATTCCTTGGCTACCTTACAATGAATAAAATTATGGGTACTACTCGAATCAATCAACACTATTACCTTTTTCTTCTAGATATGTCCTTCTATCTTGAGAGTTTGAGTAGTGTTAATTCCTGCGAATGCATTACACAATATGGTCAGACTCATTTCTTCCACTTCTAGGGTTGGTTCTTGGTGTATATCCTCTTCTTGTTCATTTTCTTCTTCCTCTTCACAATCTATGTAAAATAATATCTTCTCAGCACACTTATGACCTTTAGTGTAGTTGCTATCACAATTGTAGAAAATCCTTTTTTCTTTTTTTTCTTCCAATTGCTATGGTGTCAACCTGGTAGGTTGTGGAAATCTAGACGCAGCAACACTTCCTTCTTTATAGAATTGAGTGGCAGGGGCTTCCTTGTCGCCATTATTTTACATTCAACTTTTCTTGCCAACCCGAATGCCTTCTCCAATGAAATCGCGTTCCAAAACACGAACTTCATGTTGGATGTTATCCAAAGTGCCTAGTGAAGAGATCGATCCTGGTAGTTCCTCCTCAAATATCAGCTACCCTTATATTCAAATTTTGGAAGTCCTCAATGTGCTCCACCACTAAACCCTTTTGTTTGAGATTTATCAATTGGCTAAAGAAGGTGTTTCTCTCTGTATCCTCATAATGTGCTATCATTTCCTCCGTAAAAATTGACCAAGTGACAATTTTTTATGGGAGAAAAGCCATAGATACCATACAAATGTATTTTGTTCTAAATGTAAAGTTGTAATGCGTAACTTTTGTGTGTTTTGCACATTATTGAGATCAAAATATTGCTACATCTGTAGTATCCATGTTACAAGATCCTTTCCATAAAACTTTTTCATATCCATTTTTGGAATATGGTGGTTCTTCCCTTCAATATTACAGTTTATGAAATCACGATTACCAATTATTTTGTTCTCATCATGAGGTTCTTCTACTATCTTTTCACCATTAGGAAACATTTCTTGTATCAACTTTGTCAAACCTTCGACTGCTTTTAGATCATTCTTCATGTTTTCCATCTTCGCTTTCCATGCCTTCCATGCCATCCATCTTCGCTTCCACACCTTTCTTCAAAACTTCCATTTCATTTTTTACTGCTCTTTGCGGGAGCGAAATTTGGTGCACTTTCTCTTGTAATTTTGATAGATCATGTTGTAATTATTAATCCTCATGAGTCATAGTAGAGCCTTCTGAAGGCTTAATGGGTGTTGAATTATTTTTAATTTTTGGGCATATTTTAGAACCCAATACTGATATCTATTCTACAATATGCCCTTGGAATCAATTAAAATTGATTCTTCAAACAAGACTTATGCAATTCGGAAAAACAAATACACACCTTTTTCTTGATTTTGAGGAGCTCGATATTGAAATTGGATTATCTCTGTGATTGTAGCACTTCAATATCTGAATTTCGGTACCGATATAGCCCTCTGAATTATATTTTGAATGCCACAAGTCTGACCTGATTTGGATTCTCCAAGACAAATTTGTGTCCAATCTCCCACAATGACCTAATTATGGACTCGTTCAGTAGAGCGAACTTGTACGACTTGCCACGTATCACTGTTTCATCCTTTGTCTCTGAAATTTATAGCTAAGAAACTAAATTCCGTGTACTTACAACCACTTTTTACGGCACTCCAATCCGATGCCCAGAGAGAGAGTTATTGAACGTTTCCCACGATCACCTCTTTGAGATGCAATTCAGGAGCCTGAAAAAGCACTACCTTCCACAGATCATATCTCCAAAAATATTGTGAACCAAGCTCTGAAATTTTTTGACAAATTTCCTCAGGATTTCAGTTTTGCACCATACAAATTTCCAATTCTGAACCTTTGTAGAAAAAAATTTATAGTGAAAATTCCACGATGACCTGTTTAGGAGCCTGAAAAAAGACCTAAATTCCACAGATAATATCTCTGAAAATATTGCGAACCAAGCTCTGAAATTTTTAGAAAATCTTCCTCAGGATTTCGGCTTCGCACCCTCAAAATTTCAGCTTCTGAAACTTCGTAGAAAAAAAGTTATAGCGAAAATTCCACGATGACCTGTTTGGAACAGCAAAACCCTAGAATCCAAAGCTCTGATACCAAATGTTGTGAAACCAGCTCAAAAAATAGAAGAAATGAGATATCAACGCCTTAGAAATAAGCCACTTCGAGGGGGCAACCTCCAATACATTACATGAATGAACAATTCTTCGATGATCCAATTTACAAAACCTCCTTTCTATATATAGGAGTCCATGGGGCCATAATGTAATCCTAGTGTGCCACAATGTAATCCTATCCGACCTAACAATAATAATTTAAGGGCACAATAATAATAAAATGGGGGTTACAAGGGTACAATAATAACAATAAGGGGGTCACACTAACAACAATAAGGGACTATACTAGTAATATAGGGACCTAACATTAACCACCAAAAATTCAATAAATATGTCTCCCTATCAGCTGGTTCATGGCATGGATGCAATCTTCTGAACCTCCCTAGGAGTTCCAATCATGAAACTCCTCCAAGAAGTACAATCTGAGGAAAATGATATGCAGAGAAGGATAAACCAGACCATCCATTTACAGCAGTCCAGAGAGGAAGTATATAACAGAACACAAATAGTCCAAGAAAGCATCAAGAAATTATTTGACAAGAGGACTAAAGAAAATGATTTCCAAGTTGGAAATGTAGTTCTAAAGTGGGATTCTAGAAGGGAAGAAAAGGGAAAACATGTCAAATTTAAAAATCTATGGAAAGGTCCCTAAATTATTCATTCCATCAGGGGTCACAATGCATTCCTTCTGTAAGAGCTGAATGGAGAAGGTCTATTTGGAAGTCCTGTCAATGGCAGGATGCTCAAGCACTATTTCTGCCAAGAATCTTAGTTTCAAAAACTTTTTCATTATACATAACATTTCTCTTTAAATTTGAAAAAAGAAAAACATAAAAACAATAGAAAAAGATAAAAGAGGGAAGATATTAAAGAATAAAGGTATAGCCCCATACCCAAAAAAGAGAATTTTCTGAAAGTGTGCAAACTTAAATGCCACTACTAAAAGAAAACATTGCTACTTAGTCATACAGCCTAATCATGACTAGATAGATTTCGATTTACTATTGATAGGTTAGTGAAGAATATTTTCCAAACAGTTTAATCTTGGCTTATCAGTAGAATAGATTAGGATAGAAAGGAAATGGTTCTAACAAGCTCAAAATCTGAACCAAGAAAAGGGAAAAAGAATAGAAGGATGTTTATCACTTTCAGATCTTAAGCCTTCTCAATTTTGTTTTATTTTTCTGCATATAAATTCTATGTGCATCTTGTACATACAGCCATAGACACCATAGCAAATCAGACAGTCTAATCCTAATTTGACTATTTTTAAATTTATTTTTTTAGAAATAGAGAATAAAATCTGTCAAAAATCTTAATCTTGACAGATAGTAGCTTAGGTAGAAAAATAAAGAGTTTGACTGTTTAATCTGGACTCTTGGAAGGAATAAGGATAGGATTAGATAGTTTATTTTTGTTTTCAAAAATAAAATTTCAAAGAGTTTTCTAGTTCAAATGCACTCAAAAAGGAAGAAAAAATGCTAGGAAAAAGTAAGATTGGGTAGGTAGAGATGTTGTTTTGAATAAATTACATGTTGCAGATTGATAAAAGTTGTCCTTTTCATAGAAATATCAGCAAGAAAAGAAGAAATCTGCCCAATGGATAAGGCACTGGTCTGCTGAAATCCAGAGATTGATAAACTAGAGGTTCTGGGCACCTAAAAGGACAGTTGTTCTCCCCAAGTGGAGCCACTGTTAGTCATCCATAATTTTGATCCTATCCAAAGATGACTAAATTACCAATCCTAGATTTCTAGAAACCATATTGCAGAATCATTGTGAGTTCTAGAAATCTCACAACCTTCGTTATCCTAAGCCTATCAATTAACTGAATATTTTCACTTAAAAATCCTCCAAGTTATCCTACCATCTCAAAAAGAAGTTGTTTTCAGGCTATATCTGCCCATTTTCACCCATTTTCACTTATCCAAACAGTCATTTTTTCCTGCTAAAAAAGTCCTTTTTTTCTCTTCATTAACCCTTCATTTCGCTTGAAAAACCCTATTTTTACCTTATCATTTATCCATCATTTTCCTAAAAAACCTTCTAAAAATCCTTTAAAAACCGATAGAACCCTTTTTATTTGGTTTAAAAATGCTTATTTTACCCTATCGGAACATCCAAAAAGGCTTTAAAAACCTTTTTTTTTACCTTTTTGACCTTTTTTGTATATAGGCTTTAAGACCCTTAGGGCTTAAGCCTTTCGCTCCTTTTTTCCACGTGTCCAAATGTCGGGACCGAGCGTGTAAAACTCTCCGCGCTAACCCATTGGCCCCTTTTCTTTGGCTCCCGATCACCTTATCTCTCCACGAGACCTTGCCCCTGTGACCAGGTGCTAGCCCCATCACATCGACATTTCCCCTATAAACCCGCTTTTTCTTTACAAATTTTCCACCCCAATAACGATGCCCAGACGCGATCTCCACCGTCAATCGTGTTTTGATCTGACGGCCAGCGCTAACTCTCCGCGCCACCTTTTAGCCCCTTTTCTTTCGCTCTCGGTCACCTTATCTCTCCATGCGACCATGCCCCAGCACCAAGCTCTAGCCCCCATCGCATCGACGATTCATGTTTTTCTTCATTTCATTTTTCTATTTCCTCCTCCGATGCTCCAGCCCTGAATCAATCTACACCGTAGATCTACGTAGATCGGACGGTTGTCAGTGCTCAATCGCAGCCCTCTTCCCTTTTTCTTCTTATTCCTTTCTGTTATTTTATCGGGCCATCCTCCACCGTGGATCTAGAGCCTCAAGCTCTGATCTGACGGTCCTTATCCTCTCGACCTATCAAATGTTCCTCCATCTGACCACTCCACAGGGTAGATCCCCACCATTGATCTATATGATCCGACGGTCCTCATTTAACCCCGCAACTCCTCTCCTCCCATCCCTTCATCTCCCAGATCATTCTCAATCGTAGATCTTAGAGATCCAACGGCCCTCGTTTAAACCCATCGCCCATAAACACCGCCGCTACCAAAAAAAAATTCTTACGCCAGCATATGGCCTACCACCCACTACACAAAGCATCGCCCAACCCTGGCTTGACACCTGTCTTCCACCATCCCCATCCACCATCGCTCTGATCCTCCGTCGTCCGATCAACCTCCCCGGATCCTACGACTCACGTTCAATTTCGCGCGCATTTTCCTCCCGGGGTTTAACACCCCATTTCTGTGCGAAATGGGCAGTTTTGGCCAGGACACTCGTCCAAAACTAAATGGAATCGTGTTTGGTTGGGTGAAAACCACTAACCACTCATCTACAATGCAAAAACCACTGGTCGTTTTCGCAAAACCACCTATGCCCATTTTCGCGCCAAAGTCATATTTCAAACCTGTTTTTCACAATTCTGCCTTTGGAGCCTCTTCCCTGCACTCTCCATTCCTCCTCTCTGCTCCTTACGCCCTCATAAACCTCTGAAAGTGGTTTTCCTGTAAAAAAGGCAGGTTTTATTAATATTTTTATGTTTTAGATGTAGGTTCTATGGCGGCATATGTATTAAAAGGCCCTCCCACAGCTATTTGTCAATAGTAGAGGCCAAATAATGATGATCCATAAGGAATTTAAACTACATTAAAGAGCTAAATGGGTTATATAAAAGGTTCAAACCCTCAGCACACCAAAAGATACCCTGCACACAACAAAACAAAGAATAATCAGTGAATTAAAGAGGAAAGGAAAGGACAGAGTTTAAAGTTTAAATAAAAGGGGATAAAGGCGAGGTTAAAGGCCAAAGAAGCAGAGATTAAAGGCTTAAAGGGTGATTAAAAAATAATAAAAATGCAGTTAAAGACAGAGAATTAAATGTTTTAAAGAAATCAAATAAAGTTTCAAAGGACAACAGAGAAGATCAATTAAAAAGGAAAACCAAGGCTAAATAGATCAGGCCTAGACATACTTTTAATGATTAAATTAAGGCAAGATAGGCCTAAAAAAGCCTCGAATACATCAACAATGCAGTTATTCACTTGATAAGCCTAAATTGACACCTTTCACTTACTTTAGGTCTCAAAAAACAAATAAACAGTTATTACACTAAAAGAAGATATTATAAACTGTCAGAACATTTAATGTAAATATGAAGATAAGGTTGCAAAGTCAATATTTTCGACTATCATCGGGAAGTAAAGACAGATTTATTACACAGAGAAGTAGTTGAGATACATTCCTACCTTATGCCTTGCATGGTTTTTAAGGATAGGAGTGCATTTACTATGTCATTAATAGCATTTTGAACCCTAGATAGTTCCACCTCCTCATTTGCAGTATAAATACTGCACTGGAACTCATTGTAAGGGGGGCATTTGATAACTCTTTGAAGTAATATATAGTTCTACTCAAGTTGAAAGAAATTTGATGTTCTGGAACCTGTGGATGTTTTGACCTGTTTGTGGATGGAGAAAGCTCTGTCATTGGATCCCTGAGCTTGGTTGTTGGTGAAGTATTCTAAATCTGTTAATGTTTTCCTGTTTTACATTCTGTTTTCATCACTTTTTGCTTATAGTAGAGTAAAATTTTAAGCTAAGAAATGTCTCCTAGAAGCACCTTAGCCCTGTTTACTCTTCACTGTCTTTATGTTTTCATCTGCTGAAGGTTTTATTGAGTAGTTTGACTGCTTTCTACTCCTTAAGCTTGTTTATTTCAAGAATAGTTCAAATAGTTGGCCTCAAGAATGATTTATGGTTTTCCCTGCTTACTTGTTGCCACTTGAAAATGTTGGCAATATGATGCTGAGTGTTGTCCTTGATGGCAACCCACTTGATGAAGATGATGGCAACCTACTTGATGAAGTTGTCCCTAATGGAATATGTCTTGATGAACTTGTTAAATGATGTAAATCTGATGTATATACAATGAGTACAGAAGGTAATGATGGAAGTAATGCCAGTATGTTCTAGAACATGATGAAAAGAGTATATCTCAAGGCATACGCGTATTTGTCTAGACAAAGTAGCGTATGCATGCGGGAAATAACGTGCCAAGTCGCGTATGGGCAAAAGCGCTCTAAATATGTAAAACCAAGGGTAACCACCATGGTATTGACCCATTGTATTGAGTTATGATTCGTCTATGTGACCCCATCTAGGAATACCATCGAAAGTAATGTGGTTTTGGCTCATGGTATTGATAAAGGGTAAACCTATATAAGGAGAAGAAATTCATTGTGCAAATGGGGGCAAGAAGTTTGAGCTTGAATGAATACTTCTCTCTGAAGCATATCTGAATGGAAAGGGTTACAATTGAATGAAAGATCTGAATGTATGATGCAGCAATGAAGAAATGATGAAGAAGGGAATCTAGATCTGGAATGTATTTGTATCTGCTAGATCTGTTTATGGAATGATTATATCTGAGATGAGGCGAACATATGTCTGAAGTAAAGGGTAAAAACTGAGTGATGTATCTGTTCTGAAGAATTGCAATGGCCTAAATGTTTGAAGAACTATACGTTAGTTCGCCGCAGAGTAAGCGCGTATATACGCGGGTTTGCTGAAAATAAAGCGCGTATGGGCAGTAAAATTAGCTCTGTAATATGTACAGAAGTATACGCGGGTTTGTATGGTCAAAGGCGCGTATATACGCAGGATCAGTGAAAGGAAAGAGCGTATGAAGATTAGGGTTTGCTGAAGTATGAAGTATCAAATGTCTGATCTGTTCTGCTGTGTTACTGCTATCTGTTGATGATGTATGATTGAGCTCAAATGTATGGAGTGGGTCCAGTCTGAAAATATGATGAAATGTGGCCTGCAAGTTGTGTTCTAAAGGAAACTTTGGATCCAATGTGAAAATTGATGAAACATGGTCCATGGTGGTGCTGAGGGTTGTAGCCTTCAGTCAGGGGGTTGTAGCTCCCTTCCAGGTGAGGCTGGTAAATGAGATCAGGGGGTCGTAGCTCCCTTCCAGGAGAGGCTGGTAAATGAGAGCAAGGGGTCGTAGCTCCCTTCCAGGAGAGGCTGGTAAACGAGCGCAGGTGGGTGCCTGCGTGCTGGTAGGAGGTTGCGCCAGTACATAAGTTGTAAGATGTTTTCTTTATAATAAAATATTGAAGGTTGAGCAACGGCAGCGGTGGTTTTCTCCCGACTTGGGTTTCCACCTAAAATCCTGGTGTTCAAGTGTGATGCTTATGTGTGATGGTTTATTCTGTTATTACTGCACATGTTTACTGTTAACTAAACATCAGAAGAATGAATGTTGCATAGATCTAAGTAAAGATTTAATTGCATAATAAGATCTCTGTGTATACGCGAGTTTAATGAAGGAGATCCGCGTGTATACGCTAGTTGGCTTCAGCAAAGTAGCGTATGGGTTTTGAAGTAAGAAAAAGTAGAAAGAATTGAGTATGCCCTAAATACTGATTCACCCCCCCCTCTCAGTATTTTTCCCAACAGAAAACTGTTTTTGAAGTCTCCCTTTAAAGTACCATTGTTTATAGTTTTCCAAAGAGGTCTGTTTTGATCATACCCTTTGTTCTTGCTTAAATAATTGTTTTGAAGGTATTTATAGCTGTAATCAGAGATGTAAAAGAGTTCCCTCTTCTATGAATGCAGTTATTTGTGAATCTTGAATGTTTTTTTATCCTTTAAGTGAAATCTTTGGATGAAATAGAGTGTTCCTCGACTCCTAGATTTCATTTAATAAGTTTGTCTTGAAATTGTTATTTGTTGAAGTGTGGTTTGTAGAATTCATGGTTAGCCCTATCTATGGAATACATATTCATGTTCAAATGATGTTTTAAGTCCCTTTGTTGAGAAGTACATATAACTAAGGATTCTTAATTTCCCTTAGTTCTGATTTTCATTCTAAACCCTTAATATTCATTTCATTTCACCTAAAAACTTTGTAGATCCAATAGCCAAGTTAGATTTGTCCTTTGATAACCCTAATTCATCTACAAACTTGTTACAAACCTCTACTTGACTCCATTGCCCAATGACTTAGAGATTTCCCTTTTCTATCTATGTTGTCTAGATCATCATGTCCCACCAAACAATCAAACAAACTCATGCTTAATAACTAGCCTAAAAACAACCTTCTACAAGCAAACAAGTCATATCTTTGCAAAAAAATTGAGAGATCCCTCTCTGAGACTAGAAGGGCTAGATCCTAGAACTATAAAGACTGGTTTATAAGTTGTCTTTTCATTTAGTATGCCAATCTGCTAAATCATAGGATCCCAACATTCTGGTGATCACGGTGAGACATTTTTGAGTAAAAGTCCCTAAAACAAAACACTCAGTATTCATTTAAGTGAACTATAGCTTCTTCAAGCACTACCACCATAATGGTAATCATGATAGGATCTGTCTGAATTAGTGGCAATCTAAGTAACCCTTAGGATTCTAAGAGACCCTTATCAAACCTTGAAGAAATCAGCTAGTAAGCCATAAAGTAGACTATGTTTGTTTCATCACCTTAGCTAAGTGTTGAATCAGGTATAAGACACTCTCATAACTAGAGAACCATATAAAAACTCAGAAAAATCCAAAACATTTCAGATTGGTTTTCAAATAAATCATTGGTGGTGGACCACAAAACATTTTACCTTCAGAAAAGCTAAAAAATTCCACCTTATGACTCCACTAGCCCCAATAGGCCTATTACCTTGCTAGTACTTCAAATTTCCTCAGGATTGTGTTAACCAGCCCTGAGAAAGTTTAGAAACCTAGTTCCCTATTATAGAAATCACTGTGAGAGGAAAAACCTTGAAAAATAGTCCTAAAAAACCTCTCTAAATTTTGGAAACTGAAATCTGGCTTCACGTAGGGTACATACTAGATCCCATCCAGATCCCAACCCTCATACCATAGTTGACAATCCAGAAAGTATTTTGTGGCAAAATTCTAGATCTGGAAAACCAACTACTTATAGGACCATCCTAAGAACATAATATGTTCCTAAAAATCTCACAGTCTTAAAAGATCCTCACTTTGACTTACCTCACAGAAAGAACCTATTTAGGAATAAATCTCAAAGTGATTTAAACCAAGCTGATTTTGAAACCACAGATTTGCAATAGAGCTTTAGCAGAGAAGCTTCACCTTCTACTCCACCTAACTCTCAGCTTCTCCATCATTTCAGCTTCTTCCATAACAGATCTGCTCATCATCAGTTTGTTGGCCCAAGTATTTCTTCTACTCCTATCCACACATCCATTGTTCAAAATACCCCATTTCAGCCCACTTTCCCTCTTGTAGATTCACGTTTTGTAAATTTCCCAGTATTTCCTATCATGGCAGCATGGTATGCTCCACTTGTGTTACTACTGCCTCCGGTTCCCTTACCCAATGAATATCAATCAAAAATTCCACATGTCACTGGAAATGAACCTACTACTGCCCAACAGCATGTAGAGAAGGTAAATGATGCCTTTGATTATATGGAAATAGAAGATGAGACCATTAAGATGAGAATCTTTGCCCAAAGTTTAGGAGGAGAGGCCAAGAAATGGTTTAAGGCTTTAACTCCTAATAGTATAAATGATCTCCCTTCTTTACATCAAACATTCATAAACAAATGGGAAATGAGGAAGAACCCTCTCCAAATACTTTTATATTACAACAAACTCAAGAGAAACCCTAGGGAAAGTGTTCAAAATTATTACACTAGATTTAATAGTGTTTATAATGCATTGCCCCCAGAGTTAAAGCCTCCACAAGGCTCAGCTTTGGCAAAGTTACTTGAAGGATTTGATCCTGAAATGGCCTATCAGCTAAGAGAAAGGGACCCCTTAACTTTTAAAGATATGCAAAAGGGAACCTTACGTGTAGAAGCAAATCTGATTGAGAAAAGAGCTAGGTTTAAAGCAGAGAAAAGAGTTGCATACAGGGAAGATACAATGCCATCAACCTCATCATCAGATACTAAAATTGATAACTTAGTGAAGGTAATGGAGAGGATGCTTGAAAAGATAAATCTAAATGATAGAGTGCCTCCTAGAGAAAACCAAAACAACCCCAAAAACAGAAATAGAAACCCAAACCCCAGAAGAGACCTTAATCAAGATAGGCAAAGAGACAATGAACAACATATTAGGCCTCCCTTTCAGCAAAACTATGTTGATCAAGAAGAAGAAAGGGAAGTTGAAAGCTTGGAGGAAAATCATATAAACTTGATAGGATCTGACAGTGAGACAGATGTTTTTCTCACTGAAGAAGAACAAGGATTCTTCTCCTCAGAACAAATTGAAACCCACTGGGGTTTGAAAATGAAATCATGGAGGTACACAAACAATATAATCTTAGAAGCAAAGGGAGCCCGAAGATTTATAATGACAAGAACACTAGTACTGTTGTTAAGAAAACTTTAGAAAATCAGCCTAAAAAGCGAGTTAGTAACACCAACACTATGGCCAAGAAAGTTGATCTAAATAAAGACAAAATCAGTCAGCAAAGTTTTGAACAAAGCTTCCCTAGTACTTCTGCTAGTGGCCCTACCAAATCTGTCCCAAATAGCAATCCAAATAAATTTCAGTAAATTAGAATTGTTGAAAGAGTTTTAAATGAAAAAACAGATGTAAATATGTCAAGAACAATAGTTCCTTTCAGCCTTGAAGGGTAAATTACAAGGATTAAAATCACCATACCCTTAACTGAACTAGTAACTCAGGATTTATATAAAAACCAAGTTTTGAAAGCTTTGAATATAGGCAGTGACACTAACACTTTAAACTTGATAGATGATAAGCTAGAATTATTGTTTGGTCCTGAAGTTGAAGGAAAATACCAAGAAAGGATTGTCCCTCCCTTCTATGCTAGCCTGAATATACATGATAAAATATTGCACAATGCCATGCTAGACTCAGGTGCTTCACAAAATATTATGCCCAAAGTAGCAATGGAAAGCCTAGGCTTAGAAATTTCTAAACCATACAAATACCTCTATTCCTTTGCTTCAAGCAGGGTCAAATTCTTAGGCCTAATCAAAGATTTGTGTGTCAACTTAGCACAAATTCCTGCTAAGAGTCTAGTAATGAACATAGTAGTAGTCGACATTCCCCCAAAGTATGGCATGTTTTTATCAATATCATGGGGAGCCAAATTTTAGGGGAGCCTTCAAATGGACATGTCATATGCCACCATCCCAGTGTTTAGCCAAATTAGAAGATTATACAGGGAATCCCACATGAAATACATGGTGAGCAACATAGATAGACCAAATAATTCTCCTATCTACTCCATCCATTCAAATTTGGATTCCTTTATCTTATATAATGAAGATGAAATCAGCCAACAAGAAAAGGAAAACAAAGGAGAATTTAGTCTAACACAACAGTCAAATCTGCCATCAACTCAAGAGAAGAACAGTCTAGATTTTAGCAGCCTTGAACAGCTAAAAGAAAAAGAAAATGAGATTGAAATACCTTGGAAAATAAACTTTGATATCTCTTGTAGCAAATTAAGTGCAGGGGCTGATGTATGGATACTGAACACAAGCAAAGGATTTTCCTATAAACTGGATTTTCCATGCACAAATAACATTGCTGAATATGAAGCCCTCCTTATTGGCCTACACTTACTCAAATATTTAGGAGCTAAGAGAATATCAGTCCAAGGGGATTCTGAGCTAAATATCAGACAGATTAAAGGGGAGTATTCAACGAAAAACCCAAAACTCAGAGAATATAGAGATGCTGCCCTTGATCTCCTGAAAACCTTTGAAAATATGAACTCATTTTCATCCCAAGAGCTCAAAATCATCTAGAAAATGAACTTGCCTTTGCTGCTAGTAATTTCCAGATACCAAAGACAAATGAATAATCTGATATAAACGTAAAAAACAGACCTGCAATACCTGACAATGAAGATTATTGGCAAGTCTTTGAAGGAGACAAACACATAGATGATTTTCTGCAATCAAAGAATGACTTTGCTATATCAACATCTACTTCAAGACATGAAGAAGATTGTTTAAATGAAGAACAAATCTCTGAAATAGAGTTGTCCTTTTCTATTGATATAAACCATTTTGAACATATTTTTAGAGCATAAATAGTTGACAATACAGGTCAAAAAGACCTGGAAATTTTACAATGTAAAAATGATACAATTCCAAGAGGTCTTGCACCATTAGAACAGCTTTTTGATTTCAATGATTTAGCCAAAGAACCAAGAATGGAGCCTATAGAAACAAACATAGAAGAACATAACATAGGCAGCCTAGCAAAACCCAAAATGATCAAGTTATCCAGCACTCTCCCAGCCAATATCAAGCTGCAATACATAGAACTTTTCAATGAATTTGGAGATGTGTTTGCATGGGGATACAAGGATCTAAAATCATATGATACCAACATCATTCAATACAAAATTCCTCTTAAGAAAAATCAGAAACATTGCAAACAAAAACTCAGAAGGATAAACCCTGTTTTATTGCCTTTAGTTGAGAAAGAGATTAAGAATATGTATGATGCTGGGATCATAGTCCCCATCAGGTATTCAGAATGGGTTTCCAGCTTAGTATCTGTTAGGAAAAAGATTAGGGAGATTAGGCTCTGCATTGATTTCAGAAATCTAAATAGAGCCTCCCTTAAAGATAACTATCCCTTCCCAAAAATGGATCATATACTTCAAAGGGTGGTTGGGTCTAAAAGAATTTCACTGCTAGATGGGTTCTCAGGTTACAATCAGGTTTTATTACTCCCAAGTGACCAACATAAAACTGCTTTTACTACACCTTGGGGTACATTCATGTATGTCAAAATGCCATTTGGTCTAATGAATGCAGGGGCCACATTCCATAGGGCCATGGATATAGCCTTTTCAGAAGACATAGGCTATTTTATAATCATTTACCTTGATGACATTACTATTTTCTCCGAAAATGATGAAGAACACTTGATTCATTTAAGAAATTTTTTTGAGAAATGTAGGAAATATGGCTTATCTTTGAATCCCAAAAAGACACTCTTTGGTCTCCAAGAAGGAAAGCTTCTTGGCCATATAATTTTTGAAGAGGGAATCAAAGTGAACCCTAAAAGGATTGATGGCTTATTGAAAATACGTCATCCTAGAAACCTCAGAGAATTACAATCTTTCATTGGGAAGATAAATTTTTTAAGGAGATTCATCCCCAACCTTGCTGAGCTATTAAGAAATATCACAAACATGGTTAAGAAAGAGGTAGGTGTGAAATGGACAACACAAGCTAAACAATCATTTGAACTGGTAAAACAAGCTCTTACTCAAACACCAGTTCTTATAAGTCCTGATTTCACCAAATATTTTTATATCTTTTCCTTTGCAACTGAACATACAATAGCTGCAATGTTACTGCAAAAGAATAACATGGGGCATGAACAACCTATATCATTTTTTAGTAGGGCCCTAAGAGATGCTCCACTCAAGTGTAACATCACGGAGAAACAAGCCTTAGCCTTGGTAATAGCATTGAAATACTTTAGAGTTTACATCTTACATTCTCACATCATTACTTTTGTCCCACACACTCTTGTCAAGGATATTCTAAGTCAAGACCCTGATGTTAAAAGGGGAAAATGGATTGATGTTATTTTAGAATATGACTTACAAATTAGGCCTCAAGCTCTGATTTGATAGTCCTTATGCTCTTGACCCGTCAAATGTTCCTCCGTCTGACCACTCCACGGGGCAGATCCCCACCGTTGATCTATATGATCCAACGGTCCTCATTTAACCCCGCGACTCCTCTCATCCCATCCCTTCTGTTGGGGTTCCAGTGTTTTGGCTAGATTGGCAAGACCAAAACACTAGACAACATCAAACCCGCTTTTGAATCCTAGGATCTAGCACTCCTGGATCCAGAGAGGGATCTCTCCATAAAAGCAAAGAATGATATATCTTTGAAAGCTCAAAATGAGATATTAGGCTAGGTATGAAGCACAAAGGAGGTTTAAATGATTTGGTTGTTGGGTTGAGTCTAAGATCGTTAACTGAGAAGGTCAAATGGAAGAAAGGTACAAAGCAGCAGGATGTTTAGGCAAAAGAGGATAGGTCAAGACAGTGTCATCCATTGGGCTATGGAGTCATGAAATGGGATTACTTGCAAAACAAATAAGAAGGGATTTCATAGGACAAGTCATCTATACTAAAGGATCTTTCAGAAAGATGGTGGAATGGAACATTAAGGAGTGAAAAATAAAGACACAAAGGGTATCTTAAGATCAAGTCAGAGGTCATTTAACTCCAAGCCTACTTCGGCATACTCTCAAAGGGAAAACACTTAAGATTTAAACACAGAACTAGGCCTAAGATTATAAAAGGACTTTGAACCTTCAATTCTTTTGACACCAGCTCCAACGGATCTTAGAAAGGCCAATCTGTTGGAAAAGGACCCCAATGGACAAGGCTCACACTAAATCCCTGGTATCCCAATTCTTCCAGCTCAAACCCAACAAGAACATCTAAGCACCAAACCCCGAATTCACACATCAGTAAGCAATGGGCTGGACCAACATCTTTAACTGGTTAAATTACATGAATTTTCTCTTAGATTCACTATCAGCAGAAAACATCAAAGATAAGAAGATCACTGGGTATTAGGGTCCATGCAGGGGTATATCCTAAGCCTGATTTACTAATTCTTATCAGAGAAATATGAACAGCATGATTAAAATGAAATAATACAGGCAACATCACCCGTAATATAGACCAGGATCCTGTGAAATTGCTTGTTCAATTGATGTGCAAAACCAGTCACATACTCTGAGCTCAATGGCTGATACAATCCAAACTTTCTCCTCCCAGCCTACTAAATTACAAACTACTCAGCTACTTTCCCCCAACAACTATTCTAACAATCGAATGAATCCCTCTAACTAATCAAAAACAACCTTTTCAATATGTTCTACGAGCGTTCTTATAGGAGAATGAAATAGCAGGAGTAGATGTGAATTAAATTGACTCATTAAGACAGAGTTGTGGCAGAAGGTCGAGCCCACTCTGCTTAATGGCTTTGCATCGCTGTATGTACTCTGTAGTATGGTCTGGGAGTCTTGGTCAGGTCGATATTTGACCTTGGATGTGTTCTTTGGAGTCCTCTCTGACTGTAAGGCACCCTGTATTGCCTTCTAAAGCAAGTAATGCAGCTACAAAGTCTGCAGGTTCCCCATACTTCCATAACTGTGGTACTGACAGCCTAGAAGTTTCTGTCAGTGAAATGGCTTTTAAGAGCTCGAGGAGGCATGGAGACTTCTGTTGGAAGGAGTACTTTCTGAGAAAATATGTTCTGCTATTGTTACATCACAGATATGGCTTGTTTCATGTGCTTAGACCTTAATAGGTCTCTTGATCATCTTCATGGTCTTCAAGATGTATCTTTATCCTTTGAACATGGAATTAAAACATTAAATCTTCAAAATCAGGCTCGAAAACCTTTAATCCTCTTTGCTAATACACTTGTCCGCTGCTGAAATGGTTATCTTTGTGCATTGAATCACAGTGGCCGTGACTGTAGAGACAGAGTGAATTTCTCACTCTGTAAGCCCTGCACAATGAAATAAACTCATTATAAAAACCCAGGGGAGTGGTGGATAAATGTTGTGGAGGCCTGTGGAATGGTGGCGGAATGGTGAATGCAAGTGAAAAACCAATGGAAATCACTGCAAAATGGTGAAGAACATGGCTAGTGAAAGTTTGGTGTAAAGAGTGTTGCAGGCCATTGGATCAGATGAACAGATGATGATCAACAGTCAGGATTGCAGACGGAGGTGTTAATAGTAATTCAGGAGGAGGAAAAAATTCCTTTAGTGTAAAACACAAAGGTTTAAGGTTTGGCCGAATTACAAAGAAAATGGACCAAAACGAATGAAAATGGGGGCCTTTAATGGTGGGTCCCGGCGGGTGGAGGGCGATTAACTGTGAGTCGTTGGATCTCAGGAGGAGATCAACGGCGGAGATTGAATGTTGAAGTTGATAGAGGCTCCAATGAAGAAATGTGGTGGAGGGTGCGATGTAATGTAAGTCGTCGATTTGATCAGATGGACGGTTGTGATTGATTATGGAGGTTGCAAGAGAAAAGCGGAGGAAAATGGCTTTAGGAGGAAAACCACCGGGGTCACGTGGCTTTAGGATGGTTTCAAAAAAACTCTAAAAAAATGTGATATAGGTCGTTGCACGACACGTGGCAGAATAAAACCGCTTTCATCGCGTAACTTTGGAGCGTTAAAGCCCGAATGCCAAAATAATGCGATATGCATGCCGACCGTCAGATGGAGGGGTGGGAGATCGGACGATGGAGGAGGCAGCGCGAAAAGGAAAGATGCGCTGGCAGTTAAGTGGTGGAAATTCAAAGGCGGGTTTTATCCTGGCCTTCGAATCTGAGATACGGACGGTCAAGATCAAAAGGGGAAGCAGAAGGCAAAAGGGGTAAATAAATGGGCGGGATGAACGAGATTCATTGGATCTATGGAGATCAACGGTGGAGATCCAATCGCATCGGAGAAGGCAGGGGCCGAGACTCCAAAATATTAATGTTGCGATTACACGTAGTCCGTTCGATCAGGGCGAGATCGACGGTCAGGATTGGATCGGGGGTCGCCAATCAGGGAACACACGGAAACGCGGATTGGTGCGATTGGCGGTGATGCGATTATGCAACCGTCGTCCGATCTGGAAACCGATCGACGATCCACAGGTGATCAGAGGGGTAAATATAGAGGAGCGATGGGGCATGTTGCAGAACAAATGCTAACTGTTAGATCTTAAAATATCAACGGCGAAGAATGCAGCATGGGTTCACAGAACAAAAGGCCTCGCATCAGAAAATTTCGAGTTAACAAAGAAAAATGCACGCAATGAAAGTCCCGATTGCGATTAGCACCCAAGGCTTTAGCGCTTGGTTCTAGGCGTGGGTCATGTGTGGGGAAGTGGTTAAGGGGCTTAGCTGAAAGGGGCTTAAGCCTCATTTGTAAAATGAGGGCTTTTTAAGCCAAAAAGAAGACTTTTAAGGCTTAAAAGGGGATTCGGTAGAGGGAATAACGGGTTTTAAGACCAAATAAAGGCTATTATGAGGTTTTAAATGGGGATTAGGGAGATTTAGAGGGTTAATGAAGGAAATTGAAAGGGGAAAAAGGAGGTTAAAATAGAGGACTAATGGGGATGAAATATGGGGAAATGGAGGCCTTTTGAGCATTTTCTTCCACCAACAGAGAGGCTTTTTAACTGAAAACAGCAGTGAGGATTATTCAAAGGGAAAAAGACACAGAAGGCTTCAAGAATGATATGTTTTAAGAGGAAATGTATTTCTTGAAGGCTCAAAAACATTTTAGCCACCTGTTTTCTTGTCAAAAATTTCATAGGTGGCTAACAGTGGCTCCACATGGGGATGGCATCTTTTTTAAGGTGTCAAGAATTCAGAAAATAATCTTTGGAGTAGGCCAAATGCCTAGTACTTGAAACATATTTTTCTTTTCTTGGATCAGCTACCACAAATCATGAAGACATCATATCAGCAGAAATATTCTCCCAACCAACTACCTACCATAATATTGTCCTAACATTTTTCTTCTGGGTGCTTTTGGACTTGCAGACCCTTTACGTCATCAATTTTTTACAAACAGGAAATAAACCTGTTCTACTGCTACCCTTATTACTCCATGAGACCAGATTAAACAGTTGGCCTCACAGCTTCTCTACCTAAACTAACATCTGCTAGGATTAAACTATCTAGCAGATTTCTTCTCTACATTCTAAGACAGAAATTGAAAAATAGTCAAGCCAGGATTAGACTGTCTGTCTTGCTGGACTTTGCAGAAATCAAAAACAATTGACTAAATGCCCACAGGCTGAGCTTTATTAAAATTTCCTACCTAACCTACTCTACTTGGAAATCTCTGATGTTTTAGGTGATACAATAATGCCAGTGCAGCCAGTCAAGCAATAACAAAAAAGGATAGAAGAACTAACTGCTTGTCAGAGATAACCATAGGGCACTCTGGGTGTAGGTCTTCAAAACTGAGGCCACCAACAATGGTGACCACTTCTGATGTATCTGGCTCTTGCAAAGGATCAATGCTTGAGGACTTGAGCCAATCAAGGCCTCCATATATTCTGCCACAGGATCAACAAAAACATGATATACACTTTCTTCTTTAAGGCCTTACATGACTGGTAGGCTATCTGTATCCTAGGCAGCTTTGATCACTGCATCTGCAGTTTGGCCTCTGTACTCACACTCCTTCCTTTCTAGGTTGGGAGTATTTGGAAGATGAGCATCAACCAGGAATACCTCTTCTTCCACTGGATCAAGACAAAGATGTCTGTGGGAAAGCGAATCTCCCTCATCTTCACTGCAACCTGAACAAGAGGACTCATCATGTATGGCGAGGCTGTCCTCTTCTGACCTTGGCAGGTTCTGCTGGAGTGAACTTAACTCTGTGAAAAGACTAACATATTCTTGAGCATGGGTTTCTTTGATTACCTCAACCCTTTCAGGAGAAGGCTCAGGATATTCATCTTGCTCAAGATTTTCTTCATTTCTTTCTTCCTCATCCTCTGCGCTAAAAAGCTGCTGACTTCCATCCTCATGGAAATTATTACTGATGATCTGATATATGACAGAGTGAAAATTCAATGAATCTTCGTCCGCTATCAGGCTTTCAACACTTTCTTCATCAGTATCATAGAACGGCTCATCACTTTTTTGAAGTTACTGGCCCTGATCTTCCTCCCATAGATCTACTGATGATGGTCCTGCAAGCTCAGTTTCCCTCTGGAAATAATTATCATCAGACAGATCAATGTTAAAGAAATCATAATTATAAGCAATGCCACCAGCCGAATCCATCATATCCTCAGCAAGCCTTTCTTCACAAAAATCTGCAAGTTCCTCTTCTGATTCAAAATCTTGTTCATCATACATGCTTTGCATGTAATTCGTGTCTTGCAGTGATCTAGTTTCTTCTTTCCGAGGACAAGGTGTAGGTCGCTTCCAATCATCATTTCTGGTTTTAACCTCATGTTCTTCCTCTTCTATGTTCGGCAAGGTGTTGGTTGTCTCTATCAATTTTTTCAGCTTGTCTTCTAAAGAGATCTGCCTTACTTGCTCTGCTCAGTCTTTCCTTATTGCTTTTAATCTTTCCTCCCTGCCCTTTATGTTGTATTCGACAGTAACTGCTATATTCTACATTTCCTCTAGGCTCGAAGGCTCTCTTTCTCTTATATGGAATTCCACCTCGGAGTCAAAAGAACTCAGATAGTGCGATAGAGCCCATTCTAAAGGTGGTTTTATATCATAAGGTATTGCATTGTATACCCTATTGAACCTGGCTGAAATTTTTTGTACTATCTCTCCATATTGTCTTCTCAAATTCTAATATTCTTCTAGGATGAGAAAGAAATTTACCAGGATTACCCATCTATCAACGAAAACTTGAGCAAACTGCTGAAAATTGATGATGCTTGCAGCTGGAAGGTTTTTGAACCAACTCTTAACATTTCCTTGTAGTGACAAGGCAAACATTCTAATACGCACACCATTTTCTTCTATTTCATACAAGTCGAGTAGATCCTCAAGATTTTGAACATGCTGCTCAGCAGTGATCTTTGTATTTTCTCCATCAAACAGAGGCAGATTATTTGTAAGTCCTGCAGGAAGGGGTTGGAAGATAAGAGGAAAAACCAGAGGCTTGTATCTTTCTATGACCTTTGTGGGTGTAGGTGGTGCAACAATAGGTCTATGGCTGCTTGAATTTTTTTTAGGAGTGAGAGGTATGCCATGAGGCTCTTGTTCCACCAGGTCTTTCATAGGAGCATAGGGCTGCTCATGTTCTGAAAACTGAGGTTTAAGATCTTTCCCATACTCAATGTGAGTTTCATCTTTGTACACTTGATCAGGCTTAAATTATGATAGAACATAGTTGTAGATAAAAACAATGAATTCTTTAAACCAAATCCAACCCAAATGTTCTATCCTTCTATGAGGTTTGGCCATATTTCAGGTTCTTCCTCCAGTGGAGTCTTTTGAGAAGTATGGAATGTGGAGTTGCCAGGTGGATGAATTTGAATGTTTGAAGCAGGCTGTTGTCCACCACCAGCAATTAAATACCAATCTAACCAAATATTTTGGGTATTCTAAGTGCCTAAGGGTATCTAAGATAAAATGCACTCAAGTTCCCCAGCGGAGTCGCCATTATGTTGGGGTTCCAGTGTTTTGGCCAGATTGGCAAGACCAAAAGACTAGACAACATCAAAACCGCTTTGGGATCCTAGGATCTAGCCCTCCTGGATCCGGAGAGGGATCTCTCCATAAAAGAAAAGAATGATATATCTTTGAAAGCTCAAAATGAGATTTAGGCTACGTATGAAGCACAAAGGAGGTTTAAATGATTTGGTTGTTGGGTTGAGTCGGAGATCATTAACTAAGAAGGTCAAATGGAAGAAAGGAACAAAGCAACAGGATGTTTAGGCAAAAGAGGATAGGTCAAGACAGTGTCATCCATTGGGATATGGAGTCATGAAAGGGGATTACTTGCAAAACAATTAAGCAAAGCTTTCATAGGGCAAGTCATCTATACTAAAGGATCTTTCAGATAGATCATGGAATGGAACATTAAGGAGTGAAAAATAAAGACACAAAGGGTAGTTTAAGATCGGGTCAGAGGTCATTTAACTCCAGGCCTGCTTCGGCATACTCTCAAAGGGAAAACACTTAAGATTTAAACACAGAACTAGGCCTAAGATCAGAGAAGGACTTTGA
This sequence comes from Pinus albicaulis, assembly GCA_034641835.2. Lineage (NCBI taxonomy): Eukaryota > Viridiplantae > Streptophyta > Pinopsida > Pinales > Pinaceae > Pinus > Pinus albicaulis. The sequence goes on from CM076583.1 coordinate 128,716,026, forward strand.
ACCTTCAATGCTTTTGACACCAGCTCCAAGGGATCTTAGAAAGGCCAATCTATTGGAAAAGGACCCCAGTGGACAGGGCTCACACTAAATTCCCGGTATCCCAATTCTTCCAGCTCAAACCCAATAAGAACATCTAAGCACCAAACCCCAAATTCACACATCAGTAGGCATGGGCTGGACCAACGTCTTTAACTGGTTAAATTACATGAATTTGCTCTTAGATTCACTATCAGCAAAAAACATCAAAGATAAGAAGCGCAGTGGGTATTAGGGTACCATGTAGGGGTATATCCTAAGCCTGATTTACTGATTCTTATTAGATAAATATGAACAGCATGATTAAAATGAAATAAGACGGGAAACATCACCCGTAATATAGACCAGGATCCTATGAAATTGCTTGTTCAATTGATGTGCAAAACCAGTCACATACTCTGATCTCAATGGTTGATACAGTCCAAACTTTCTCCTCCCATCCTACTAAATTACAAACTACTCAGCTAATTCCCCCCAACAACTCTTCTAACAGTCGAATGAATCCCTCTAACTAATCAACAACAACCTTTTCAATATTTTCTACGAGCGTTGTTATAGGAGAATGAAATAGCAGGAGTAGATGTGAATTAAATTGACTCATTAAGACAGAGTGGAGGAAGAAGGTCAAGCCCACTCTGCTTAATGGCTCTGCATCGTTGTATGTACTTTATAGTATGGTCTGGGAGTCTTGGTCAGGTCGATATTTGACCTCGGATGTGTTCTTTGGAGTCCTCTCTGACTATAAGGCACCTTGTATTGCCTTCTAAAGCAAGTAATGCAGGTATAAAGTCTGCAGGTTCCCCATACTTCCATAATTGTGGTACTGAAAACCTAGAAGTTTCTGTCAGTGAAATAGCTTTTAAGAGCTCGAGGAGGCATGGAGACTTCTGTTGAAAGGAGTACTTTCTGAGAAAATATGTTCTGCTATTGTTACATCATAGATATGGCTTGTTTCATGTGCTTAGACATTAATAGGTCTCTTGATCATGTTCATGGTCTTCAAGCTGCGTCTTTATCCTTTGAACACGAAATTAAAACATCAAATCTTCAAAATCAGGCTTGAAAACCTTTGATCCTCTTTTCTGATACACTTTGCCGCTGCTGAAATGGTTATCTCTACACACTGAATCACAGTGGCCGTGACTATAGAGACAGAGTGAATTTCTCACTCTGTAAACCCTGCACAATGAAATAAAATCATTATAAAAACATAGGGGAGTAGTGGATAAATGCTATGGAGGCCTATGGAATGGTAGCGGAATGGTGAATGCAGGTGAAAAGCTAATGGAAATCACTGCATAATGGTGAAGAACAGGACTAGTGAAAGTTTGGTGTAAAGAGGGTCGCAGGTCATTGGATCAGATGGACAGATGATGATCAATGGTCAGGATTGCAGATGGAGGTGTTAATAGTAAGTCAAGAGGAGGAAAAAATGCCTTTAGTGTAAAACACAAAGGTTTAAGGTTTGGCCGAATTACAAAGAAAATGGACCAAAACGAATGAAAATGGGGGCCTTTAATGGTGGGACCCGACGGGCGGAGGGCGATTAACTGTGAGCCGTTGGATCTCAGGAGGAGATCAACGGCGGAGATTGAATGTTGAAGTTGATAGAGGCTCCGATGAAGAAATATGGTGGAGGGTGCGATGTAATGTAAGTCTTCAATCTGATCAGATGGACAACTATGATTGATTATGGAGGTTGCAAGAGAAAAGCAGAGGAAAATGGTTTTAGGAGGAAAACCACTGGGGTCGCGTGGCTTTAGGATGGTTTTGAAAAAACTCTAAAAAAACACGATATAGGTCATTGCACGACACGTGGCAAAATAAAACTGCTTTCATCACGTAACTTTGGAGCGTTAAAGCCCGAATGCCAAAATAACGCGATATGCATGCCGACCATCGGATGGAGGGGTGGAAGATCGGACGATGGAGGAGGCAGCACAAAAGGAAAGATGTGCTGGCGGTTAAGCGGTGGAAAGTCAAAGGCGGGTTTGATCCTAGCCGTCGGATCTGAGATACGGACGGTCAAGATCAAAAGGGGAAGCGGAAGGCAAAAGGGGAAAATAAATGGGCGGGATGAACAAGAGCCATTGGATCTATGGAGATCAACGGTGGAGATCCAATCTTATGGGAGAAGGCAGGGGTCGGGACTCCGAAATATTAACGTTGCGATTACACGTAGTCCCTTCCGATCAGGGTGAGATAGGCGATCAGGATTGGATCAGGGGTCGCCAATCGGGGAACACACAGAAACGTGGATTGGTGCAATTAACGGTGATGCAATTATGTGACCGCCATCCGATCTGGAAACAGATCGACGGTCCACAGGTGATCAGAGGGGTAAATATAGAGGAGGGATGGGGCATGCTGTGGAACAAACGCTGACTGTTAGATCTTAAAAGATCAGCGACGGAGAATGCAGCGCGGGTTCATAGAACAGAAGACCTCGCATCGGAAAATTTCGAGTTAACAAAGGAAAATGCGCACAATGAAAGTCCTGATTGCGCTTAGCACCCAGGGCTTTAGCACTTGGTTCTAGGCGTGGGTCATGTGTGGGGAAGTGGTTAAGGGGCTTAGCCGAAAGGGGCTTAAGCCTCATATGTAAAATGAGTGCTTTTTAAGCCAAAAATAAGATTTTTAAGGCTTAAAACGGGTTTCGGTAGAGGGAATAAGGGGTTTTAAGACCAAATAAAGGCTATTATGAGGTTTTAAAGGGGGATTAGGGAGATTTAGAGGGTTAATGAAGGAAATTGAAAGGGGAAAAAGGAGGTGAAAATAGAGGACTAATGGGGATGAAATAGGGGGAAATGGAGGCCTTCTGAGCATTTTCTTCCACCAAAGAGAGGCTTTTTAACTGAAAATAGCAGTGAGGATTCTTCAAAGGGAAAAAGACACAAGAGGCCTCAAGAATGATATGTTTTCAGAGAAAATGTATTTCTTGAAGGCTCAAAAACATTTTAGCCACCTTTTTTCTTGTCAAAAATTTCATAGGTGGCTAACACCTTCATCTCCTAGATCATTCTCAACCGTAGATCTTAGAGATCCAACGGCCCTCGTTTAAACCCATCGCCCATAAACACCGCCGCTACCAAAAAAATTTGCTTACGCCAGCATATGGCCTACCACCCACTATGCAAAGCATCGCCCAACCCTGGCTTGACACTTGTCTTCCACCATCCCCATCCACCGTTCAACTCTCCGCCATCGCGCTAATCCTCCGCCGTCCAATCTACCTCCCCAGATCCGATGAATCACGTTCAATTTCCCGCGCATTTGCCTCCCGGGGTTTAATGCCCCATTTCTACGCGAAATGGGCGGTTTTTCCCAGGACACACGTTGAAAACTAAATGGAATCGCGTTTGGTTGGGTAAAAACCACTAACCACTCATCTGCAACGCGAAAACTGCCGGTGGTTTTCGCGAAACCACCTATGCCCATTTTCGCGCCAAAGTCATATTTCAAACCTCTTTTTCACAGTGCAACCTTCGGAACCTCTCCCCTGCACTCTCCATTCCTCCTCTCTACTCCTTTCGCCCTCATAAACCTCCGAAAGCAGTTTTCCCGTAAAACAGGCAGGTTTTATTAATATTTTTATGTTTTAGATGCAGGTTCTATGGCGGCATATGTATTAAAAGGCCCTCCCACAACTATTTTTCAATAGAAGAGGCCAAAGAATGATGAAACATAATGAATTTAAACTATATTAAGGAGCTAAAGGGGTTATATAAAAGGTTCAAACCCTCGACGGGTTATCAAACCCTCAGCACACCAAAAGAAACCCTGCACACAACAAAACAAAGAAGAATCAGTGAAGTAAAGAGGAAAGGAAAGGACAAAGTTTAAAGTTTAAATAAAATGGGATAAAGGCGAGGTTAAAGGCCAAAGAAGCAGAGATTAAAGACTTAAAGGGCGATTAAAAAATAATAAAAATGCAGTTAAAGACAGAGAATTAAACGGTTTAAAGAAATCAGATAAAGTGTTACAGGACAACAAAGAAGATCAATTAAAAAAGCAAAACCAAGGCTAAACAGATCAGGCCTAGACATACTTTTAATGATTAAATTAAGGCAAGATAGGCCTAAAAAAGCCTCGAATACATCAACAGAGCAGTTATTCACTTGATAAGCCTAAATTGACACCTTTCACTTACTTTATGTCTCAAAAGAAAAATAAACAGTTATTACACTAAAAGAAGATATTATAAACTGTCAGAATAGTTAATGTAAAGATGAATCTAAGGCTGCAAAGTCAATATTTTTTACTATTTCATCCTCAGGAAGTAAAGACAGATTTATTACACAGAGAAGTAGTTGAGAGACATTCCTACCTTATGCCTTGCATGGTTTTTAAGGATAGGAGTGCATTTACTATGTCATTAATAACATTTTGAACCCTAGATAGTTCCACCTCCTCATTTGCAGTATAAATACTGCACTGGAACTCATTGTAAGGGGGGAATTTGATAACTCTTTGAAGTAATATATAGTTTTGCTCAAGTTGAAATAAATTTGATGTTCTGGAACCTGTGGATGTTTTGACATGTTTGTGGATGGAGAAAGCTCTGTCATTAGATCCCTGAGCTTGGCTGTTGGTGAAGTATTCTAAATTTGTTAATGTTTTCCTGTTTTCCATTCTGTTTTCATCGCTTCTTGCTTACAGTAGAGTAAAAAATTTAGGCTAAGAAATGTCTCCTAGAAGCACCTTATACCTGTTTACTCTTCACTGTCTTTATGTTTTCATATGCTGAAGGTTTTATTGAGTAGTTTGACTGCTTTTCAGTCCTTAAGCTTGTTTATTTCAAGAATAGTTCAAATAGTTGGCCTCAAGAATGATTTATGGTTTTCCCTGCTTACTTGTTGCCACCTGAAAACTATTTTTGGAGTCTCCCTTTAAAGTACCATTGTTTACAGTTTGCCAAAGAGGTCTGTTTGATCATACCCTTTGTTCTTGCTTAAATAATTGTTTTGAAGGTCTTTATAGTTGTAATCAAAGATGTATGGAGTTCCCTCTTCTATGAATGTAGTTTTTTGTGAATCTTGAATGTTTTCTTATCCTTTAAGTGAAATCTTTGGATGAAATAGAGTGTTCCTCAACCCCTAGATTTCATTTAATAAGTTTGTCTTGAAATTGTTATTTGCTAAAGTGTGATTTGTAGAATTCATGGTTAGCCATGTCTATGGAATACATATTCATGTTCAAATGATTTTTTAAGTCCCTTTGTTGAGAAGTACATATAATTAAGGATTATTAATTTCCCTTAGTTCTGCTTTTCATTCTAAACCCTTAATGTTCATTTCATTTCACCTGAAAACTTTGTAGATCCAATAGCCAAGTTAGATTTTCCCTTTGATACCCTTGATTCATCTACAAAATTGTTACAAAACTCTACTTGACTCCATTGCCCAATGACTTAGAGATTTCCCTTTTCTATCTATGCTTCCTAGATCATCATGTCCCATCAAACAATCAAACAAACGCATGCTTAATAACTACCTAAAAACAATCTTTTACAGGAAAAAAAGTCATATCTTTGCAAAACAATTGAGAGATCCCTCTCTAAGACTAGGAGGGCTAAATCCTAGAACTCTAAAGACTGGTTTATAATTTGCCTTGTCATTTAGTATGCCAATCTGCTAAATCACAGGATCCCAACAGGGGTGAAGGCATGGACTCAAGCTCTCCTCAACGTAATTCCTTCTATCTTCTCTAGTCATTCAACTATAGTGTATCTAATTCTCCAAGTTCATCTATTCAGTCGTTCAGCTTGTTTGTTCTAAGAGAAATAGTTTCTTTTATAGAGGAAAAGGATGAGGTTGGGATCCCTACAAAGGTGGGAGGGAGTCCTATCCTTTAGGAGAGTTCCAAGGGAGGTGGAAACCACTAACTAAAGGAGGGAGTCTGTGGTTGTTTTAGTTCAACCACTCCCAATGACTCATCCTCGAGGTGGTTGGAACGGAACCTCCGCCTCTATTTTTTAAGAACATTCCATAAACATCTTGGTGTGGGTGCCTAATTGGGACAGAGCGCCAACTGGCATGGGCTCAGTGTTTATTTTCTAGCTTGACACGGGAGTATAACTGGCTACTTGCGGCAAGGAAAAAACAAGGGTTTTTACAGTCCTGCTCAGGGAAATGTCAACGGGAGGAATATTGCTCTCATGTAAAGGGATGCAATGATGGTCTTTGCAAGGCATGACACTTCTTATTAGTCACATAAATGACCCTCTAGTGTGTGAGTTGGGGATTGTAGGGACAGTGGCAAAATGTTGTGTAACACTTACCTACCACTGACAACGCGAATCCTGGGTGCTCAGGCTGACCGCAACGGCAAGAAAAGCTCGGGAATGTAGCTCTGCTTTGACCTCAGACCCTCAAACATCACAAATAATTTGAAAATGGGCCATATTGGCCTATATATCACCCTTTTTTTAATTTTTCAATAGCCCATAACTACAGCTTAGAGTACCCAATCACAAAACCACAAGAAACACAGTGATCAAAACTTCATCATGATAAATCCAGACCCCATGGATCCAAATTTAAGAAGAAAAAAAAAAGAAAAGTCATTTTCAGGCCCAATGCCCACCATACTTCAGTTCAGGTACACCCTCTCTTATCACTTCAAAATTCAAGTTATTTCAAAAATATTTGTATGAAAAACATGCTTTTACTTGGGGTATTAGTTGCTGGTATTACAAACATGCCAAATCACCACATGCCCCAGCCAAAAAAATTATAAGAGCAGGTATCCTTTTATCCCCAGCATGATAGTCTTCCCCAAAAAGCTTTGCATATCCTAGCTTCATTTTTTTAGAAGAATAAAACTATAGGTTCCACTCCCCCGACCACGTTTATCATCACCCCGTCTTGCACATGATAAGCACCCTTGCAGGTCGGTAAGCCTCACCATCCATGGCATCCATCACTCATGTAGACCACCCGCCAAGGTCTAAAACCATGGCCATAAATTTTGGCACGAGAACCACTTCATGTTCATACGCCCATCATCAAACATCAAGTAGATTTTTACTCATTGCATGTTAAAACCCTTCCCGGGCTATTATTCTGTACAAAATGGATCGACAAAAAATGCATCATCGTGTGTCACGTTTGGCCTATCACACCCTCATAAGCATAACCCATCTGTGACATTTCATCCACCTCATCACCCCTACACTGAGACCAACCAAAGGGGACCCCACCCTCAGTAAAACACACTCCTCACATCATCGTGCAGGATTATTCATGTTAATGGATCACCCGTCTTCATGCTTGTACACCAAAACAATTTTCACATTCTTTTGGCATGTGTACAAAGTTTTTTTTTAGGAGAAGAATCCCACCCATCCATTTACATTTCTTACCTGCAATAATTCCATAATTACCCTTATTCGAATTTGTACATTCTTTACCACACCCAGCCATGACAATGATTGCAAGCATACACCCACCTTGGGCGTCCTACCGACCCCAGGGGTTTTCCCATAAAAAATTGTTATGGGTGCTGCCACTTGCATTTAGAGCTCCAACCTTGGGCCACTTAACCACCATCATAATTAGTTATATCTGTTGGCTCCCTGTAATTTTCAAGATTGGCAAATACAAACTGCAAAGAGAACACTTGAACCACTTTGGGATTCTAGGATCTAGCCCTCCTGAATCCAGAGAGGGATCTCTCTATAAGTGTAAATATTGATTTATCTTTAAGGCTTTTTGTGTGTGATATTAGGCTAGTTATAAAGGACAAGGTTTTTGTTTGTTTTGGTTGGGAAAAGACATGTGAAGGTGAAGGAAGTCTAAATGAGGAGTGAAGGTGAATGAAAGTGAAAGTTGATTTAGCTGAGAAGATAGGCAAGAAACAGCTTCAATCCATTGGGCTATGGAGTCATAGTAGGATTTAATTGAAACAACAAGGTTCAAGAGTGGTCCATGGGGCAAGTCATCTATGTCTAAGAACAATATTTAGCTTAGACAATAGGACGAGGGAACGCCAGCATTCCTAACTGTTTAGACTGAATTAAATCATTCTTAAACAACACAATTGGAAGAAAACATTCAGATAAAGCTTATCAGTAAGACCAGGGTACCATTGACAGTAAATCCTAACTCTGTAATTGTTGTTCTTTATCAGAGAAGATGGACAGAATGGAAACAGAAATAAAATAACAATTTACAATAAGAAAAAAATCATCGTTGACATAGACCGGGATCCCATAAATCAGCTTGTATTTGATACTTCAAACCAGTTACAATCTTCAAGTCCAATGGTTCTCTACAGCTTCTAACTTTTCATCTCAACTTGGGTATTTTTAGTTACAAACAGAGCTTGCAGCAGCTTTAGTAAACTATTTACAGGCGACAGATATGCAGTAACCAACATTGCCTCATCTTCTGTAGAAGTATTTATAGAATAAATGAGGAGGTGGAATGAGGAAAAAGATCTACAGGCTCAATTAATACATTTTAATGCTTCTCGGCCTTTGAGGGGCTCAATGGAGAAGATTTCAGATATTTCTCTGTATTAATTGGCTTACATTAAGTATTAAGCTCGCTGGGGAGATTTTGTTGACTTTAAGGCTCTGTGTCATCTTTGTAATAACTCTGCTAATATTTTGCAATAAGTCTCTTTGGCTTGGAATAATTGTTCGATTGTATTGAGGCAAATATCCTCTGTTCTGGTGGTAACTATGTCACCTTTTGAATGCTTTGAGGCTACAAGTGGCCTTTGGTAGCTGAGAGGATTCAATTAGCCTCTAATGTAGCAGTGGAGGCTTTCTCGGTCTGGTAGATATTTTCGTTTTGACCTAAAACAGGACTAATTTGCTTTTGATCCGTGTGTTAGGCATAATTAGGCCTAAATCTCATCTTTTGTTCTTTAAATTGTGTTTAATTTAGTGGATTAGACTTTTAATTGTCAATTTTAGCCGTAATCCACCCAAACTGTGTATACAACCTTCAAATCTTCATCTCTACTATGGTTGGATCTTTGACATTGATACTCTTTATTTGTTTTAATTTCACTGTGTCTTGTTGATGTGCAGATTTTTTACAGGGGATTTATAGTGGCGTCAGTGCTCATGAGGCACCGGAAAACTTGGATGGAAACCCTGCAGATAGATACTCTTTGATGAATGAAATCTTGGAGGATCATCATCCTCGGCTTTTATTTTTCCTTTAAAATAATTGGAAATCCATTAAAACCTGAAACATACACAAAATGTTATAAAAGTCCTGTGTGGCTGGGTAAAACTGCTTTGGAGGCTTAGGTTTAGAGTGTGGCCGTTGGATGAAAGCATCCAACAGCGGAGATTGCGCGTTGAGGTTTAAAGGGAAGCTATTGGTTTAAATGGTGGTGAGATTCAGTTAGGGCCGTTGATCTATGTTGATCAACGGTCAAAATGGGTAGGGAAAATATAAAGAAAATGGGTCACTTTATAAAGAAATGGTTGAAAATACAAAGAAATGGCTTAAAAAACCTTTGGCGAAAAAAATATGAAAAAACGAAATTCGGGGTTTCTAGGATGATCTTGGGCTGTTGGATCAGATTGGACCCTGAGATCAATGGTGGAGAATGATCTAAGAAGGCCCTTGGAGGATGGGCAGAGGGCGATTAAGAAAGGCAAGATTGAATGCTGGTCGTTGATCTGAAAAGATCAACGGCGGGAAATGAACGCGACGATATGTAATAGAAAATGGGGAAAGCGGTTTCAGACGAGAAAACCACGGTTTCGCACAAGAAAATGGAGGAAGGGAGGTTTTCACTTTTCGAAAGCTATGTGCGTTTTAGCCTGACACGTGGAATTTCAAAACCACTTATATCACTTAGCTCTTAGAGAATTAACCTTCATGCTTAAATCTATGCGAAAATGCGCGTCAGCCGTCAGATCATGGGTCTTAGATCTGATGGTCGTGGAAAGAGCGCGATATTGATAAGATGCACGGGCGGAAGTAGGTAGCGTGGTTTATTATGGACCGTCCGATCAAGGAATCGACGGTGGAGATCTGATCAGGAAGGGGTAGGACCCAAAGGAGTGGGCCTATCGGGACCGTTGGATGAATGGAATGGACAGCCATGATCGATCTTTGGGGTTAATGAAATAATATATAAGGCGGAGAATGGGTTAGTATGGGTCGTTGATCTGCAGAGATAAATGGCTGATATTTCCCCAAACAACATTATAAAGCGGGATTATGAAATTAACCAAGGTTGGGAGGATTGATCTGGACCGTCATATCAAGAAGAATAGATGGCCCAGATGTAATCGAAGGATTACGATCGGCGGGGGCAAAAGATAAAAGGCTCTGATGCGATTGATCGAGGACCATCGATCTGAGGATCAGATTGATGGCGGGGATTGTTTCAGAGGCGGTCACAGGCGGGGAAAGGGCTTTGAGATGGAGCGATAAGGGTCATTGGATCTTGATCTGGTAGGAGAGATCAACAGCTAATAATCCATCGGGAGATCACCAATCAGGGAGGGGGAATAAAATATTAAACGCGCCCAATGGAAATCTCCGATGCAAGATTGCACTGGCCGTTGATTGGTCCAAGATCAATGGTGGAGGAAGGGCTTCAACCAATGAACGACGAGCCACGATATAACATAAAAAATCAAAAATTTTACGAAATACAAAGGATATTTTGTATCGGGGAGGGTTTATTTATAGGTTTTAGCGCCCGATTGCGGGGCCTCAGGGTTATGCAAAAGGATGAAGGGATCGGGGGTTTATATTCAAAAGAGCCAATCGGAATCAGAAAAAAGGTGAGGGCCTTTCAAATGCGCCCGACGAAAATCTCCGATGCGAGATTTCGTTGATCGTCGATCGGCTTTAGATCAACGGTCCTCTTCATTTAAAACATTGAATCGGCGGGTTTTCTTATAAAACATAGGAAAGTGGGTTTTATGTTTATACAAAGGAAAATTGCATCGAGGAAGGGTTTATATAAAATTTTAAGCGCCTGATTGCGGGCTCATGGTTTTTACAAAGGGAGCGAAGGGTCGGGGTTTATTCAAAGGGGCCAATCGGATCGAAGGGTTTTATAAAACAAAAGACTTGTGCCCATCAAAAGTTTCCGATGCGATAAGCGCTCGGGACTATTAGCTTTTGGTTCTAGCGCTAGGGTATATGTGGGGAAGTGGTTTAGGGCTTAGCCCAAAGGGGCTTAGGCCTGTAGTTAAAAAGCTTATTTTTTACGATTTTTTCAAGGATTTTCAATGGATTTGGGGGTTTCGATAAGGTCTAAAAATGAGTTATAAATCTTACCAAAAGGGGATTTATGAAGGGAATAAGGGGATACATGAAAAATAGAGGAATTTTATGGGAGTAAAGAGGATTAAAATGAAGGGATTTCTGAGTGAAAAAGGGGAGGTAAAATGAGGGAAAAATGGATTTTTTGCAGCAGTCTTTTCTTCATGAAAACAGCAGAATTTCAGAGTTCAAGAGGGAAACAGTAGTGAAGATTAATCAAAGAACAAGATGTCTTCAAAAGACTTCAAGAGCTAGCAATTTTGCAATAAAACTTGTTTCTTGAAGGCCCAAAAATGATTTAGCCACCATTTGATATGAAAAATTTTATAGGTGGCTAACAATAACCATATGTCATCTTCATGTCTTGTTCACCTATCACTTTGTACCCTGCTACATCAGAAACACTGGTCCTTTGTATCAATACTTGTTTTGATCGGTTGATGCTTCATTCTTGTCAACTTCAACACCCACTTTTTGAGAAGGAGGTAGTACCTTGGATGATTCCTCACCACAATAAGGGCGTCCTTGGATGGCATAATGGGAATTAAAATTGCCCATTGGTGTCATCGATCCTCTTGACATTCGACATCAACACAAGTTTGCATGTTAAGGATGGTATGGTACTTCCTAGCCGTTGCACCCTGTCAAAAATTCGTCGAAGACCTATATATAAATAAGAATCTCTTTCAACCATGTTTACACGGTAAGGTCCCCAACAGTAAAAGACCCATGCACCCGTTGAGCGTGTTCTCTAAACGTGTCATGCATGTGGGTACCACATTCAACCATTTTTGTTCAAAGAAAAAATGCCCCCAAGGGCATCAACAACCATTGTCATCAACCAGCAGAAGGTCACCTCACCAACTACAAAGTGTGACATGGCAGAACCAATATCTACCAAATTAGCTTAACTAGTCAAACATCATGAGCATGGGACATGCCCGCCTCATAGAGATATTGGTTATTTTATCTCTTGCGGGTTTCCTACAGAGCATGGTGTATTTTGTAATTAAGACAAGGGGTCTCCCAACTCAGTTCCAAAGAACGTTACTCTCTCTTTCTCTAAAAAGGATAACATAGAAAAGAAAGCATAATGTGTTTCGGCTATACAATTCTTCATAGACCTCATACATTAGGGGGCAATAGTTAACACCAGAAAATCGTACAGGCAAAAGGCATTAAAAAATGTCAAGTAGAGGGTACAGATGAATATTTTCATAGAAGGAATACATTAGAGCAGACCAAAATTTAATTTTTCCTAAGTTTAAGGGACAATTTAATGGACAACAGACTAGTGACAAAGGACTTTTGCATGGAAGTGCGGCTATTCCTTCAATAGTCGCACGATCCTAAGGATGGTTAAATGTCACCATCCGGGACCACTTGGCACACTTGGTTATTAAGATTCTCAACTTGGTACTGCCAAGGACAGTCGTCATGGAGCCACCATGAGGCTTAAATACAGCATACAAAGGAATCCCTCCTCCACTCTTGTGTCATTATCCATCTCGGGCCAGAGAAAATCGAGGAATTAAAAAAATTTCTATATAAGCCAGCCTTTGGAAGAAGAATGGCAGACATATTGTTATGCTAGCAAAATTGCTTCATAGTAAACCAACTTGCATAATCCAACAACAGAGGGATTGGAAGGACTCATATGTTGGCCAACCAACATCTCAATCCTGTTGGAAATACTAAGAGAGGGTTTAATCAGTATTTCTTTCCAATTGTTATTTTTACCAGTTAGATCACTTATATTTAGAACACAATATGAACAATATGAATAAATGCTTTTATTAAATTATTCTTTACAATAAAATAGATACAATAAGTGTATGGCTCAAACCCTAGATGAAGACACAAATCTTCAATCCTTCCAGGCACCAACCTGTACTTTGCCAAGCACCGACTTGGACTTCCAAGGCTCCAACCCTATCAATTATGAGGCACCAACCTTAAGGGCTCCAACCCTATATCTGGTACAGGCTCCAACTTGGTCTCTTGAGAACTCCTATCCTCTAGGGCTCCAACCCTATATTCCAAGGCACCAACCTTGTCTCTATGAGGCTCCAACCTCTAGCTTCAATTCATCAAGATATATTTGGTTATACTTCACCACTCCCAATGTCTTCTTCAACGAGCCCTGACAATCTTCAGTTTTCCCATCACTTAGTCTCTATGTCACATCATCAATGACAACCTTGTCTGCTCATGAAGAAATTTCCATTACTCTTCATCATACCCAAAATATTTCTCCAAGTTACCTCATGATGGCTTCATTGTATCTAGTCTAGATGATGTCCTTCTTCAATGATCCTTTAATGACTGCTCCTCAAGTATCTTTAAGTTTACTTCAACAACTCTCCAATGGTGCTCCAATTATACTTCTTGTAGTAGCTTCAATACTATTCAAAGGTTCAGTACCAAGTCTTCTGTTGGCTTGAGGAGTCCTGACCCAGGTTTGAAGCGCAAGGTTTGCCAACAAACCCCTATACTACTGGCCCTTTCGGCAATGACCTACTTGTGCAGGTCAAAGTCTCACCCAAAGTAGTATGGGTGGTTGTTGGAACCAGGTTTCCGCACCTTGAGAAAGGATAGGTAAGGCAAGCAGAGCTGCGCTAGGCCCTGTGATACCCAGATTACCTTGTTCTGCGCAGGGTCAATTAGGTCTCTATTCGCATCCACGTGCGCTAGATCTATAATTATATGCTTTTATGACAGTATCATAGTATTGCATAAACAAAATAGAACAGATCCAGATACAGAAAACACACTTACACAGATCTTCGCAGCTTAAATACAGAAAACGCACAATGCAGTAATTACCAATGATTCACACAAAGAGTACTCACAAATTCAATCCTCTATCAACCTTTCTTATTCATCAATTCATCAATTTCTTCTTACAGTTCCCTTCCCAGCCTGCGCACACAGCAGCAGGGTCTGCACACAGCTGGACTTGGATCTCCGCGCACACAGCCAGCAGGACTCCTTTCCCCAAAAACCAAAATAGATAACTTAAAACGCAATTCACATCAATAGCTCTTCATTTCTCTACCTTACAATACAAAATGTTTCTCTATTTATAATAATCTAGCCTAGACTTTCCTATGGTCCGCAAATCGTAGTTTTCGGACCCCTGGTTTACCCTTTTACCCATTACAATTCTTTTGGGGCTTTGACCCACCCCAAAACCCCTACGCTAGACTAAATTTAATCAAAAGTATTCAAAATGGACCAGTTTCACAGCTTGTAGGAGACTCTGTTCCAACAATCCCCCAACACAATCTTGTGACTCATCCCGAGTCACTGCGGTGGTGTGGCCTCGATTTGCGCATGCAAGGTATCAGGAGAGCGGAGGGAGCACTTCCTGACTCTGGACAGCAGCTCGTTATGCAATGTTGACAAGCGTCAAGGAGGCAGGGCCATCTCGAGCAGCGGTAACCTGTCCTAACATCCAGTGGAGGCGCGCAATGGCGGTATGAGCATCCTGGGAGATCTGGAGGGCGATGTCGCCCCATGGTTTCAACCATTTCCTAACGACATGCTTAGCGCGGCGAAGATTCACAATTGTGTCCATGACGGCTAGACGCTGCGCAGAAACGTAAGAGGGCAATGGAGCTCTGATCGGATCGATAGTAGCTTCTGCCTGTCATAAGTCTTCCTGTATACGTTGAAGAATAGGATGGTACCATACCGTTGCCCAGAGCTGCGTGGTCGGATTGACCAATTGCATGCCCCACGTAAGCTACTCCTGAATATTATTTGTTGCTTTTGTGACCAATGCAACCCGCTGTGCCCAAGCTTCCGGAGGTATTTCACATTGTTGTCGCGCAGTCCGGTCACGGTGGTGAACCTCTTGCAACACTGTGGTGTATAATCCTTGTAGCGCTTCGCGCTATAGCTGTGCCAAATCTATTTGTATGTCCATAGCGGTTGGAGCAGGATCATTAACCAGGACAGTGCGAGGGAGTGAACAAATATGGCTTCTGTTGGTCGGTAATCTGGGACTGCAGAGAAGTCGCAACATATCCCTATATTTCATTGTTCCATCTTGGCACAGGACTAGTCATGACCTGATCACAACACTGTTGGTGGGGGACCGTGATAATAGCATACCCTCCTCTGCTGTATCATCTGAGGCCATCCCGCTGGGTCCCGTGGTCGTCCCCAGGGTGCGAAGGGCAGGAACTCCTGTCGCGCAGCTATGGTGCCTCTCCGTGCGGGGTTCATAGGAAATTCCCTCTACAGGGGGCCAACGACCAATCAATTGATCAAACTTGGCATCCCCAGGCCCTCTCAATATGATGTCTATGGGTGTTGAACGGACAAGGACCGAAGCATTCAGCGGGATAGGGACCGCCATAGCAACAAAAGGAAGGGCGTCCCAGGAAATGTCAATGATCCCAGTAAGCTAGTAGGCAGATAACAGGGGCATG
This sequence comes from Pinus albicaulis, assembly GCA_034641835.2. Classification (NCBI taxonomy): domain Eukaryota; kingdom Viridiplantae; phylum Streptophyta; class Pinopsida; order Pinales; family Pinaceae; genus Pinus; species Pinus albicaulis. The sequence continues at coordinate 128,731,750 of CM076583.1, forward strand.
GTGTAGAGACAATATGTAGCCTGTTGCAATGTTATCGTGCTAACTGCATGCTATCCGGAGCTATTTAATGGCGCAGTAACTCGTACATGAAACTTACCATCGACCATTCGGATCAAAATTACCATAAATGGCTGCATTGATGGTCTACCGCCCCTTTTGCGTAACTATAAGGTTCCTTTCATATCAACGTGGGGCAGGCTGATGGTTTTTATTCGTACCTGAGGACTCTCCCACAGATCGTCAGACCTCGGATGACGCCTGCGTGTTGTTCGCGTACCCTGAATTAAGGTTGATGCCAGGTGTTTCGTAACATGGTTCAGGTACCAGTTCAGCAATTTGGCCACCAAAATTCTTGATCAGTGTGCTTCTCCCTTGGTCGGGACGTCCCTCTTAGGTAGGGTTGTGTCAAGTGTCTTCGTGCCATCTGCCACATGAAGTGTTCGCAGCTTCTCCCAATTGTGTGTGGGTTGGTGCACCTCTGTAGTCAAACGCAAACCTAGGTCATCGATAACCAGGTGAGCCTGTTCGGGCGGGGTCCTATCGCACCCTTGAGTTTCTTATGCCAGCAAGTATCTGCGTAGGTCTACTGACCTTGGGGCCCGTCTATCAGCTAGGGTCCCAAACCGCAGGATCATCATATTCGAACACTCCTCCGAAGTGAGGAATACCAGCCCTTGCATATCCCACCAACGCGCAGGTGCTCCACGCAGGGTTACCGGCAGTGCCCCTAGCCTGCGTTTCTTGGGAATTTTGGCTTCAACAAACTTCATAATATTACCTGCGTCATCATGGTAGGGCAGGTCTCTTACCTTGGTAGAGATGCGGCGGAAATTTCTTGTGGTCCGAAGACATCGTATCGCTGAAACCTCATGCAACCATCCTTGCCAATTTTCCAGTTCCTCATCAGAGTTGGAGAAACATTCATTGTCCTTTTCCAAGCAAAGTACCCCTTCGGCCATGAGGTTGACCCGATCTTCATCTCATGCAATCAATTTGTAAATGTGATCTATTTCCTCCTCCTCGTAGGCTAGCTCTGTATACCGCACACCTTCTGCTGGATCTAGTGGTACTATTACGCGCGTATCATTGTTCTCAAACACAATGTTGCGCTTTTTGAGATTGATGACGCCCCCCATGTCTATAGCCCAGTTCATTCCTAGGAGTGCGGAGTAGGGATCCGCATATTCCACAATTTCTACTACTTCAAAGTCAGCTAGGACCCTTACCCCTGCAATATCAACCATGACTTTTGGTAGCCTGCCCAGAGGAATGATTTTTTGTTGATTTTCCATTCACAGCTGGATGGTGGACCATTCTAAATTAGGCTCTCCTATTTGTTGTCATGTATTCTTTGGTAATACATTCGCATCCGATCCAAGATCTAAGATAACTTGATCCATCTCGTAGTCACTAATATGCGCAGTCGACCGCATTTCTCTTCAAGTGTGTTTCTTATAGCTGCATAGTTTGTATACATCCTTGGTCCTGGGAATAAAATTGGGCCGAGCTACACAGGTATTCAATAGTGCTTGGAGGTTCTCTATGACTTGCGGGTTTCGTAGCAACTTCAGACATGCCTGCAGGAAGGGCTCAACCCCCTCCCCTATCTTGTTCGGCAGCTTCGTGGGGGCTGCTAGCAATTCCTATTCGTTGAAGTTCACTCCTTCTTGAGGGGCAAGCTCCTCCTTTTCTCCCTGGGTGACCATCCCGCTGTGCATCATGACTTTTACACTCAGATCTATATTTCTTAGCTCGGTTTTAACCCTTTTCACATTCTGCGTAGGGGTGGGTTGTTTTTCCTACATCTTGGCTATTAAAATTGGGCAATCCTCCACCACATGGTCCAGCTTCCTATAATACTTGCACGATGGCCTGGTGGGATTTGGGCATTCTCTGGCAAAGTGTCCTATCTCTCCATAGTTATAACAAATTAGTTGCCCACGTCCTCGTCATGTGCTTCCTCCCCAACCTCCTCTGCCACGGGCTGGGGATCCCCTGAGGTGCGCAGATGGTCTTGGCGACGCAAGGTCTGATTGTACCCTATACAAGTTCCCACGATCTATCATGAAGTCATAAGTATGAAAGTTCTATTCATCGTGTCCTACCGATCAACAGAACCTGAACCATTGTTGCTTCAGCTCTGGGACATATGCACCTAGCCGAGGGTAATGGTTTGTATCATGCAGTCCTGCTACATGATAGTCATCACACCATAGCGTAGGTCCGCTCGAGCCTGGTCATGATAGGATGGGTTCCCCACTTGCTCCTGGGCATACCGGATTAGGTCCTCCCACCTACATGTAATCTTCCAGTAGAGGACACTGATCCTTCATGTGGCCAGATATCCGACATCGTATGCACCATAGATCTGTGTGGTGATCCTTTCCTCACTCCTTTCATAGATTCTATATTTCCATATGCATAGCCCCAAGATGTTCCTGAATTTGTTGTACCCCTACTGACGTATCCTCTCTGGGTGCAGCTTCTAGTTTCATAGCAACTTCCACAGCTTTTTCCTGAGATTCAAAGGTTAGGTGACTCACTGACGTGTGCAGGTGAGGTAACAACATAGCGATGAACCATTATGTATGTTGCCTATCATCATACTCGAATCCTCCTTCCCTAATTTCTCTCTTCAATCACTGATCAGCCTCCCACACCGACTCAGACGCGCCTTGTTTGAAGTCCTTTACTTCCGCTACCAGCTGAGAGTAATATTTTGGCTTTTGGAACTGTTGCTTCAGAGCATCTTTGATATCTTGAATAGATGCACTCCCATTCTGAGCAATGTATCTTATATACTAGTCCAGTGCTCTATCCTCAAATGCTAGGGACAGTTGCACCCTCTTCACCGTATCAATTTCCACATTCTACGTAGTCCATACGGAGTCTGCAACAAACCAAAATTGGTCCATATATTCATCCCCTACCCCCTAAGAGGTAGGTAATATCAGGTGCGCAGCCATATCGCTTCTCAGCGGGGTTGGTGGTATGGGAGAGTTCTTACCTTTGTGTTGCCTGGGTGGTGGTGTAGCTGAGGGATCTTGTGCAGCTGGTTCTCGCAACAAATTATAGATGGATCTCCCCCCATCAAGGTTGGTTCGATAGTATTTACCACTGCGCGTCACGCTTCCATCTAGATCCAAGGTCATTCAATCGGTATGACTACACAGAATGCTCTTTTCACACAGTAATATCTTAATCAGCAACGATAATGTCCTCAAAAAATTTCCCTGAAACCCTTTAAAGAATCGTTGTTCGGCCTCAGAGTATGAGACAAACTGATCAATGGAAAATTCTGTCACAAATCCTCCTAGCACATTGTCCACCCAATGATCGACCGTGCGTGTGATAGTATTATCAGTCCTCTCCAGCTGCTGAATCAACTCTGGGGTCCACTGAGTGACTCGCTCGTCCTTCCAGCACTTTTGGAATTCTACAAGTTTGGCCAGCCACTCTTGAAGCTCGATCGCAAATGTCACAAAGAATATTTCGTAGCTTTCTATAAGAATGTACCTATTTTTCCACCTTTTCGCTGTTAACTTTTTGCTGTGATTTTCTTTTACCACAAATTCCTGGATCTTCTTTTCGAACCAGTCTTCAATTTCCTTTCTTCCAGGCTTCCAATATTCTCTTTTCATTACCCAATCTATTTCTCAATATTCTCCAGGTCCCAACAACAGAACCATTTGTTGGCTCGAGGGGTCCTGACCCAGGTTTGGAGCCCAAGGTTTGCCAACAAACCCCTATACTACTGGCCCTTTCGACAATGACCTACTTGTGCAAGTCAAAGTCTCACTTGAAGTAGTATGGGTGGATGTTGGAACCATGTTTCCGCACACTAAGAAAGGATAGGTAAGGCAAGCAGAGCTGCACTAGGCCCTGTGATACCCATATTACCGTGTTCTTCGCAGGGTCATTTAGGTCTCTATTTGCATCCACGTGCGTTAGATCTATAATTATATGCTTTTATGACTGTAGCACAGTATTGCATAAACATAATAGAACATATCCAGATACAGAAAACACACTTACACAGATCTTCGTAGCTTAAATACAGAAAACGCACAATACAGTAATTACCAATGATTCACACAAAGAGTACTCACATATTCAATTCTCTATCAACCTTTCTTATTCATCAATTCATCAATTTATTCTTACAATTCCCTTCCCAACCTGTGCACACAGTAGCAGGCTCTGCACACAGTTGGACTTGGATCTCCGCGCACACAGCCAGCAGGAGGAATTTCCCTAAAAACCCAAATATATAACTTAAACCACAATTCGCATCAATAGCTCTTCATTTCTCTGCCTTACAATACAAAATTTTCCTCTATTTATAATAATCTAGCCTAGACTTTCCTATGGTCTAAAAACCATGGTTTTCAGACCCCTGGTTTACCCTTTTACCTATTACAATGCTTTCGGGGCTTTGACCCACCCAAAAACCCCTGCGCTAGACTAAATTTAATCAAAAGTATTCAAAATGGACCAGTTTCGCAGCTTGTAGGAGACCCTGTTCCAACTTAGGAGACCATGTTCCAACATATTCTAAGCCTCCAACAATTGCTACAAGAGATCTTCAGCAATCTACTTCAATAAGACATCTTAGGGTTTCTTCAATCAACTCTTCCACCATCTCTTTCAACAAGATAAATTGTCTCCAACATTATTCTTCAGGAATGCTTTTGTGATCTGCATAAGAAGTGTTCAACTCCAAAAATATAAATTTTGTAAGAACACTAATCCTTGTGCTTCCAAGGCCTTTAAGTAGATGAGTTAACAATTTTGTCCTTCAAAAAAAATGCTCTAATACTACTACAAATTCCCAACCAAGATATGTAGCCGATGACTTTGGGAGTGATCTAAAAATATTCAAATCTGGTGTCTATTTGTTGTATGTTGGGCTGACTGGTTAGGGCAAGATGAGTGTCCACATCAGTGTAATTAAAATCCTCCAAAATGCCTCCTAACTGCTTCAACTGTCTTCCACTTTAGTGCTACTCCAATGTGCTTAAGTTCTGGACTGTTTTTTAGTCCTCCAAATAGACCTGTGTCTCCTCACAAATGTGACTAGGATTATAGCCCTCCTCAAACTGTATGCTCAGTGGATAACCAGCAAACTATATGACCACACTTTCTTGTCACAGATTTGGAACAGCAGTTGTATTACCACAGTTACAATAGCTTTCTTCAAGTTCGAGATTAGGTTTTTAGAAGAAAATTATGTTGCTTCCTGCGGTGAGAATCACTGTGGTTTAGTGCAAGAAATTTGAGCTTTTACAGTAGGTATGAGTCACAAAAAGAATGCACCAGGTCTAAGCCATTGTGCCTAAGTCTTACACAGGGATTTCAGTGCGGATTTAAGCCCAGAAAATATTTCTGAATAGCTCCTTCTTTCGTTCTTAATCTTCTCTCCTCGGTCTTCTATTACTTCTCTGCACTCTGAAATTTCAAAGATAGATATCCGAATTTTTTTACTATGAAATGATTTACCGCAGCTTTATATATATAGTTGTTGGTCCCCATGAAGAGACATGTCACTCTGGAGGTAGGCCGGCATGAATGCCAAAGTGTAGGTCGGCTCTATAATTAGATATAATTTTCTTAACTTAAAAATTCATTATCTTTTAAACCGCTTGGGGTTTCGGGCTGAGTAATAGCTCGTTGGAAAGGAAACATTATGCTCTTCAAGATGGTGTAGGTTTTATTAAGTAATTTGCATCTAAGCTAGCAAAAAAAAAAATTAATGTGATTGATTATTTATGAGTACAGAAATGGAGGCAGAGCAGAATAGGCTTCTCTTGTTAGGCTTCTTCATGGTTTTTGGCTTCTTTATTGTTTAACACCTTTATCATAGGATCATGGTAGGACATCAACAATGAGCGTATTACATAGTGGCACAGTGATATGTTATAGAAAGTATCATTAGGAAAGTCTCTTTCAATCATTAATCACGTCATCACTTAGTCTTCCAATCTTCATCAAACACCATCATTAAGTGTGGTCACATAAAAGTATAACATCATCACAAGTATGGCTTCATAAAGTATAGTTCTTCACATCATGGGCTTGTCCTTAGGGACTAGATCACCAATCAGACACTTGGAAACTTCTTAAGGCAAGACATCATCATCTAGAACGAGGCATCTCAAGAATATTGACATCTTATTCAAAGCCATATTGGCATCAATGACAACCTTGATTAACAATCTCCCCCTTTGTCACTGATGGAAACATTCTTGCCCTCACATCATTCTCTCCCCCTTTGACATCAATGGAAAACGGGGTGCCCAAGTACTCTCCCTGTCAAGCTACTTCTTTTCTTCATAAATAGTAGTCCTTCATAGGTATGGTACTCTTGTTGTCATGGTGCTCTTCAATGAACTTTCTCCCCTTAAGCCTTTGCATATTTTCATGTAAATGGTCAATCGACTCCCTGCCTACATAAACTCTGCTAACTCTTATTTTTGCCTTCGACAAGAAATATTTCAACCTTATGATCAAGTGGAAGACACCTTCAATAATGATCCATTGAATGAGAAGGTATTATGTTCTTCAATGGAGATGATCTATCAAAATATGGTTGTCTATATGACTCATCAAGGATTTCATAGGGCCCTTTCATGGATAGATTCTGCAAGATAGTTCAAGAATCACAGACTCCCCCTAAATGTATGCATGGTCTCATTTTGGTAGAGTTTCATTATCAATTACTTGGAATATCAAGGATGACTTCATCAAGTCAATAACATGTGTTGTTGGCTGGAGTGTTCAAAAGATTTATGAAGGTAACTTGCTTCCTTCTCCATACTTGTGTAACTTTCTTCTCTAGCATGGTTCTAGCTTATGTAGGGCCCCAAGTCAAGTTACAATCACGTGCCATATGTACAATGTTATGACAATTGAAGCACTCCATCCCGTTCATGACTGAGGAATCATGACTTTTTTTTGCAAAATTTATTTTAGGGAGTTGATGGGAACCATTATATTTGTCCTTGTGGCATGCCCTACAATCCTTTGCCATATGCCCAAAGCTTGTACAAGAATAGAAATAACCAAAAAATATACTTTGGTACCTGGGTGATGAAGATTTCCTTGAAGTACTCTTGAAGTCTTTTTCCCTTGGGATTATTTGATTATATTCATTGCATTTTGTATTCTTGACACCATATGCAAGTCTTCTTAGAGTAGAATTTATTCCATTGTTTTCTTGATTCTTCTCCTTGCCTTTGTTGGAACTGGGAGCATCAACATTTCTTTCTAGGTTCCTCACATCTTTGTTGTTTGAAGCATTATCATTCTTGCTTGAGGACTCACCTGCATAGCCAAGACCTAATTTATCAAGGGGAGACCTTTGCTAACTTAGGATGTCATCTAGGGTTTGAGATCTTTTCAAGTTTTTATTCAACAATTCAACTTCCTTTTCAAGAAAGACAATTTCTCCTTTCGACTTTTCACAATCTTCATCTTTCATAAGTAGTTGCTTCTTCATTTCTTCCATCATCCTTGTTGCTTCATGTGCTTCGATTTTAAGGGAGATGATATTTGATTTCATTACGAAGACTTCTTCATTCTCCTTTGCTAGACTGCTCATCATTTCTTCTTTTATTCTTTTCGCTTCACATGTTTCGGCCTTGAGAAGATTGATGTCTAATTTTAGTTTGAAGATTTCTTCATCCTTTTCTTCTAGTTGGCATATCATGGTGTTTCTCTCCTTTTCTGCTTCATCAACTTGTCCTTCCATGAATGCCAAAGTTTCCATCACCTTCTCGGCTCCTTGCGCTTGTTTCCTTGCTTCTAGTTGAGATCTAAGAGAGGAGATCTCTTCCTTGTATTGACCAATCCTTGCTTCAAGATTGCTCAAGCTCTTAACTCTTTGTTCACGGTGGCTTGAAAAGTTTTCTTCCCTTTTCTTTGCCTTATCCAATTGATTTGTCATAGATATGACTTCTTCATGATGTTTTCTATTGTTTTGATGAAATTCCTCCTTAAGTTTGGTGAGCTCCTCATCTCTTTCTTGAACTTGAAGCTTGACAAGGTCAAATTCTTTCCTTGTCTTCTTTTGGTCACCAACTTGCACTTTCTTCTTAAGTTCCTCATTTTCCTTTTTCAATCTGTTAATCTCTTCCACAGAAGCCATAATTTTATTCAAGATATCTTCTTCAAAGTCTTCTTTGTTCTCTTCATATTCTAGGTCTTCTTTAGCCTTGTTTTCATCTCTCTTATCTTCAGCTTCCTTGATGGATTCTAGACTTCTTTCTTGTTTTCCATCATCGTCTTGACTAGAGATTATTTTCAACGCTCCTTTTGAGTGAAGATCATGAAATTTGTCCCATATGACTTTTGCTTACGAACATTTTTCAAAATTGGCCTTCACAGAATTTGGTAACCCATTCAAAATTGTCTTCATTGCTCTTGTATTGTACTCCTTGGATTCTTCATCCATCGTGTCATTACTAATCACTGATTTCCAAACTTCAATTCCTTGAGTCTTCAATAAATTCCTCATTCTTTCCTCCCATATATCAAAATTTCCATTGAAAAATGGAGCCTTAGAAAATTGATTGACTTCAATTTCGATGGTTGTGGAAGACACATATTTAGGAGGATTGGAGACTTTCTTCCTTGGCTTTGCCATTTGTGTTCTAATGATCAACCTTCAAGCTATTAGGCTTTGAGTGAAGGTACTGGCTCTGATACCAATTGTTGGAAATACTGAGAGGGGGGTGAATCAGTATTTCTTTCCAATTGCTATTTTTACCAATTAGATGACTTGTATTTAGAACACAATATGAACAATATGAATAAATGATTTTATTAAATTCTTCTTTACAATAAATAGATACAATAAGTGTAGGGCTCCAACCCTAGATGAAGACAGCAATCTTTGATCCTTCCAGGCACCAACTTGTACTTTTCCAAGCATCAACTTGGACTTCCAAGGCTCCAACCCTGTGAATTCTGAGGCACCAACCTCAAGGGCTCCAACCCTATATCTGGTACAGGCTCTAACCTGGTCCCTTGAGGATTCCTATCCTCTAGGACTCCAACCCTATCTTCCAAGGCACCAACCTTGTCTCTATGAGGCTCCAACCTCTAGCTTCAACTCATCAAGATATATTTGGTTATACTTCACAACTCCCAATGTCTTTGTTAGTATGAATCTTTTGTCGAAGTGTATGAAAAAATACCACTTTAGCTACGCATAACTTATAGCCCTAACATCAAATATGGCTGCCAATATCTTCAGATCTGCAGTTAGTTAATCAAGACAAATGCTGCAAAAATCCAGATCTATGCATAAAAATACATTAAGCAGTAAAAATAAGGTTTTTCTCCATACATCCAATAGACAAGACAAGAACAATATTTTTGAAATAATTTTGTATTAAGGGCACCTGGGAGGAAAACAAGAAAGGTGTTTCGAATTCTCCTCAATGGGATGGGTTCTTGAAAGTCCTCAGCACTTCAGATCTAGAATTTCTCTCTCTTGTTGGTGTAGAAAACCCAGACAAACATAGAACTCAAAGGGAGCTCACAAAGAAAATAATGGAGAATGTGACAAATGCACCAAGAGTATAGATCCGTAGTGATCTAATAGGCAACAAAAGGTGACAAATGAATGGCAAACCTTCTATTTATAACAAAATATTAGGTCATTCTAGATTTTGGTACATAAAATAATATTAACCAAATCTAGATCCACCTTTATGGAATATTTTATTACATTGTTGGAAGGAAAAGGCATTTGACTTGGGTCAAATCCCTTTATTTGTAAATAATAAATAAATAAATGATTTATTTATTATTTTAAGGAAGTGGTTGAATGATAATTAAATGTAAATAACCATTTATTTAATTATTTATAAAGTCGATTGAATATATTTAACAAGGAAATATTATTTAAATAAGATTTAAATAATTATTCCTAGGAAATAATCAAATAAATAAGGATTTATTTAATTGATTTCCTTGTTTTGGGTTAAATATGACTAGGAATAATAATTAAATTGATATTTAACTAATTATTCCTTGAGGAAATATAAACAAATATAGATTTGTTTATTATTTCCTTTCGGGGTTTCTCGTTTAGACCATAAACAACTTAATAAAGGTGTTTTACTATGTTATTTCACATAGTGAAAGCAATTTTACTTAGGGTAAAATTGGTCTTACATGGTGTACTTGGGTCCATCTAATGATAATAGGTTAGATGACCAAAATATGGTGTAATGCTCTTCTTCAACGAGCCCTGACAATATTCAACAATGCCTTTCACTTAGTCTCCACATCACTTCATCAATGAAAACCTTTTCTTCTTAGAACGTATCACCACTACTCTTCATCGTACCCAAACAATTTCTCCAAGTTACCTCATGATGGCTTCATTGCATCTAGTCTAGATGATGTCCTTCTTCAAGGATTCTTTAATGACTGCTCCTCAAGTATCTTTAAGTTTAATTCAACAACTCTCTAATGGTGCTCCAATTATACTTATTGTTGTAGCTTCAATACTATTCAAAGGTTCAGTACCAGGTCTTCTAAGCCTCCAACAATTGCTACAAGAGATCTTCAGTAATATGCTTCAATAAGACATCTTAGGGTTTCTTCAATCAACTCTTCCACTATCTCTTTCAACAAGAACTGTCTCCAACATTATTCTTCAGGAATGATTTTGTGGTTTGCTTAAGAAGTGTTCAACTCCAAAAATATAAATTCTATAAGAACACCAATCCTTGTGATTCCAAGGCCTTTAAGTAGATGATGTTAACAATTCTGTCCTTCAAAAAAATGCTTTAATACTTCTACAAATTCCCATCCAAGGTATGCAGCCGATGGCTTTGGGAGTGCTCTAAAAAGATTTGAATTTGGTGTCTATTTGCTATAGGTTGGGCTGACTGGTTAGGGAAAGATAACTGTCCACATCAGCATACTTAAACTCCACCACACTGCCTCCTAACTTCTACAACTGTCTTCCACTTTAGTGCTGCTCCAATGTGCTTAAGTTTTGGACTGTTTTCAGTCCTCCAAACAGAACTGTGTCTCCTCACAAATGTGACTAGGATTATAGCCCTCCTCAAACTGTATGCTCAGTGGATAGCTGGCAAAATATATGGCCACACTTTCTTGTCACAGATTTGGAACAACAATTGTATTACCACAGTTGCAATAACTTTCTTCAAGTCTGAGATTGGGTTTTAGAAGAAAATTCCGTTGCTTCCTGCGGTGAGAATCACTATGGTGTAGTGAAAAAAATCTGAGATTTTACAGTAGGTCTGAGTCAAAAAAATAATGCACCAGTTCTGAACCATTGTGCCTAATCTTACATAGGGATTGCAGTGTACGTTTAATCCCAGACAATGTTTCTGAATAGCTCATTCTTTCGTTCGTAAGCTTCTCTCCTTAGTCTTCTACTACTTCTGTGCACTCCAAAATTTCAAAGATAGATATCTGAATTTTTTTGACTGTGAAATGATTTACCGTAGCTTTATATATATAGTTGTTGGTCCCCATGAAGAGACACTTCACTCTGGAGGTAGGCCGACATGAATGCCAAAGTTTAGGTCAGCTCTATAATTAGATATAATTTTCTTAAATTAAAAATTCATTATCTTTCAAACTGCTTGGAGTTTCGAGCTGAGTAATAGCTCATTGGAAAGGAAAAATTATGCTCTTCAAGATGGTGTAGGTGTTATTAAATAATTTTTCCTCTAAGCTAGAAAAAACTATTTTTTAATGTGAATGAATATTTATGAGTGCAGAAGTGGAAGCAGAGCAGAATATGCTTCTCTTGTTAAGCTTCTTCATGGTTTTCGGCTTCTTCATTGTTCAACACCTTTATCATAGGATCAGGGTAGGACATCAAAAATGAGTGTATTACATAGTGGCACAATGATATGCTATAGGAAGTATCATTAGGAAGGTCTCTTTCAATCATCAATCACGTCATCACTTAGTCTTCCAATCTTCTTCAAACACCTTCATTAAGTGTGGTCACATAAGAGTATAACATCATCACAATTATGGCTTCATAAAGTATAGTTCTTCACATCATGGGCTTGTCCTTAGGGACTAGATCACCAATTAGACACCTGGCAACTTCTTAAGGCAAGACATCATCATCTAGAACGAAGCATCTCAAGAATATTTAAATCTTAGTCAAAGCCATATTGGCATCAATAACAACCTTGATTAATAAGTCCAAGAAAAGAGAGGTCCACCATTTGATCTTGATCTACCATCCTTTAAGAGAAGGAAGAGACGTTTGCAGCAACTCGAGGGAAGGAGACCTCCTTGTTTTGGGTATTTGAGCTCCATAGCTCAAAGGACCCTCTTCAAGTTTTAGCATTGTATCTTTTTTACCGACAACACCTAATAAAGGGAGAATTCTCCACTTGTGTTATTAGGTTGTTTGCTCCATCGAGCTTCTATATTTTTCATCTTGTGTTTTGTTTTGTTCATGTTGTATGCTTAGTCGTCCCTCAAAATTAGTTTATATCATGTCAAATTTGTTCCACTAATACGGTATTAATCATTTTTCTTTAGACTCCGATCTAACTTTCTAAATAAGTGTATTATATATTCATTTCACCAAATACACTACCACAGTTTCAAGGATCACATATTCTCTCATGTAGTTGGAAATAACTACGCCAGGGAGATGTGGGAGGCCTTATCTTTGTTGTACAAAGGAACTTTCGAGTAGCAGAAGATGTACCTGGAATAGAAGCTCTGCATGATACATATGCAGAAGGGTGAGTGCATTAATTCATTCCTTACGAGGCTTTAGGAGATTCAAGACCAGTTGGAAGTCACGGGGTCCACCCCAACTGTAGCAACTATGGTGAGGTTGTACCTTAACACAGTCACGGAGGAGTGGCAGGTTTTTGTCTAGATCATTCTAGGCAGAGCTACGCTTCCTATTTGGGAGAAAATGTGGTAAGCACTTCAGGAGGAAGAGCTAAGGAGAGATCCAAGCGAAGTGCAAGCTCGACAAATGCTCGTGGGAGAATATCTAAGGGTTCTGAGGGAGGAGGAGAATGTAGCCCTCACATCGAAAGGGTAGCATGGGAAAAGAATACATAAGAGAGATGTCTCGAAGGTGAAATGCTTCAAAGGTGGTGATATGGGCCACTTTGCATCATAGTGTCCTTTGAAGAAAATTGAAAAGGATGAGAAGCATGATCTGACAGTTTCAGCCGCAAAGATCGAGAAGGATGACTTTACTATGGGTGCCAATGCTTCTCCTAGTAATAAGTGGGGTGACATAGAGATGAAGTTCAATCTAAACTTCAATTGGTCAGGATCCATGGGTGCCCTTGATCCATAATAGCGAGATGGAGGAGTTTTTAGTGGGAGTCGATGAGTGATGGAGCGACAGTTGCAGTAGGTAGCAATGCTTACTTATGGAGTAGCACAGAGCAAAGAAACAACAACGTAAAGTATAATACCAGTAGCACAGTGCACAACAGTGCAGAGCAGCAACAACGCAGTGCATCAGAGGGACAGCTTAGTAGTTACCAGCAGTCAAAGTCTTTGGTACCAAGGTGCATCCACTGAATTACACTTGCTTCTCTCACAACAATGGTGTTATTGGATGCGTGTTAGCACAGCGTGCTAGCAACATAATAGAGATGCAACACTTGAGAGGGAGTTGTAGTACTCGATGAGAGATGCTGCTAAGATCTAACCTATGAGATATGGTGCAAGAGTTGGTTGAATATAGGAAGGAGAACGCTATAATTCAAGAGAATTTGATTGCCATGAAGGAGGAGAAGCAAGAGATTATTGAAAAGATGCATTAGATGGAGACTCAACTCCATATTGCAAAGGAAATCCCTATTGCTAGCCAAGCATGCGTGAAAAAGAGTAAAGTAATTCATTTTATCTTCAATTTCCTCTCAAGATGAATGTTTTGTTTCTTTTTAACGACACACTAGAGGAATAGGGTCAAAATTATTGATGAAAATGGGCTATCAAGGTAAAGGATTGGGCACACATGCACAAGGTGTAGTTGAGCCAATTGTTGTTGAGGAAAGGACTAGGTATTTGGGTCTTGGTTATGGACAATTTAATGAGAATGCTCCAAAGCAAGGAGGCACATGAAGGTATTCCAAGAAGTAATTTCATTACATGTTTTTTTTTTTGGTTTGAATAACTATGATGTTTCGATATGTTGGAAGAAGATAGCCACACACAAGAAAATTTCTAAACAAAGGAGACAAAAAGTCAAAGGTCCAATGGACAATGAAAACCATGTTGAAAATAAGATGCAATTATTTTGAACTCATTGCCATAAGCAGGGTCATCTTGTAGACAAGTGTTGTAATTTGTATCCAAAAATTCATCCACGACATTTGAAGAAGATGGATAGAGATTTTGATAAGAATGGAAAAGAGGATTCCATAATTGATGTGGGTCAGGACGATTCACATGATGAAGTGCAAATGAAAGAAGCACCATTGAAGTGGTTTGGAAAGAGATGGTTAGATTTCTTAACCAATTAAGGCCTTGCATTTCTTTTGGTTATTGATGCAAATATTTCCTTATTGGTGCATTTCTTTTCCAATTAAATGCATTTATTTTCTCTAGAATGCAGGTTGCATGTTTACACCAGGAAAGTGTTTGAAAGTGGAGTATGTTGACCAAATTTGTTGCAACAGTACCAAAGGCTGAATTGGGTCTTATTTTTTTCATTTCATTTCTTTAAGTACTCGTAAATACCAATGAGATTCATGTACTTGTGATTTTCCTTGCGAGAGAGTTGAGCATTGTATACACGCATGAGAATTTGTGTGTGTGAATAGTGGAATTTTTTATAGTTTCATTGGTCTTTAACATGCATGAGTGATTGACTTGTGTCAGTTGATTGCTTTGTTAACATGTATGTTGTCAACTTGAAAGTGTTGATCATTTTCACATGCATGAGTGATCGACTTGTGTTGGTCGATTGATTGTTACATGTATGTCTTATCGACTTGGAAGAGTTGATTTAGTCTCCAAGGCTGAAAGGGAGATGTTGACGAATTATTTCATGAGATGTGAAATTATTGTTGTTTTGGGAAAAGAATCGTCAAGTGTTGTATATGCTTTTGTTTGACTTAAGAGTCAATGTTTTGAAGACACATGTTTCGTGGACTTGTGTTTGGTCAATGGGTTTCTAAACCAAGATTTAAGAATGAATGGCGATGTTCATAGGATGTGACATTTGTTGCTTTGAAGGAGCAAAAGGAAGAGGTCGTTAAGTTGTGTTTCTTACATGATGTGTTTTTCAAGTTAATGGTTTTTCTTGTGATAAGATGTCTCAGGATTTTGAAAGGTATACACTTGAGCGAGAGGCTCATGATTAGCCTTCATTCTCAAATCATGGCATGAGCAACATTTTGAATACTGGAGGATGATGGAATCAAGAAGCGAAAAGAGGGAAAATATGACAAAAGATTGCAACAAAAACAACATCTATTTTGTAGACCATATGATGCATGGCGCCAAGAAGCGAAAGAGATGGCAAAGACATTCTTCTAGATGCGGAATTTGGTACCGTGGAGGTAAAATAATGGTCATTTCATTTCTAGTGATTACTGATATTTGAATTGATTGTTGTAGTTCACTCAGATGGGCTTAAATTGGAAAAGAGTTTCCAAGGAGAAGCTTGCATCAAATGCATGTTTATGCAGGAGGAACAAGATTCTCAGTGGGAAGGCCATCAATCAAGCTTTCCAAGAACATAGAGATGTTTTTCATTAGTCAGCAAGAAACTAACAAGGTCAACAACGAAAGGACATTGGTTGAAGTACCAAGCCATTTGCAAGAGTAGGCATGTCAAGGAACCAAAGTGGTTGTCATGAATATTTTTCCAAGTAGAATCAAGTCGATAAAACTTGGAAAGGTGAAGAAGATTAAACTCTCATCAGATAACCATATTTTGTGGGTCCAAAATCCTTTCAGTGGGAAGGAGTGATCATAAACTGAATTAGGGGCAAAAATTTGCTAAAACTTCAAGGTTCACGGAATGGAGTGGAACTTTGAACAAATGGATATGTCTCGTCTTCTTGATTCCAGAACACTTTGTTTCATCGAAAACCAACTCTGTATGTGAAAGTTAGAGCATGTTGTTTGTTTGCACAAATAGGCAAAATGCGACAAGCAGGTGCATAGTCAGCAATCTGTACGCCTCGAGATCCGCAGCATGATGACATGGAAGGAAGGTGACATGGAAAGTTTCTATTGGTCGAGGTAAGATCCAATGAGGGATCGACACGTGGCATCCTGAGGAGGTGCCACTTCACACATTCTTGTTGGTTGATAGTGGTGGTGAGCAGGCAATCCCAGGTTGCCACGTGGTGCCTAGGGAAAGGCCAAAAAGGCCTAGCTTGGCCAGATGAGAGTAGCCGGGTTTGAACTCAACACCTCCTCATTGCAAGAATTCTTCATTTCCCAATGCACTACATGTTTATTTTTGTTATAAATAGGAAAATGACTTGGTTTAACCACTGCATTAATGTTAACACCAAAACAACACACCATCCAAAACAATTGTTTAACTGTGAAATTTAATGTTAGGTACCACGCATGTGACCACCAACCAAAATTTAATTCCAACATTTAATGTTTCCACCAAATTTGGAATTTCTCCTCCATTTTAGGTAGAATTTCCAGTTTGGGGCTCATTTAGCTAAATTAGCTAAAGTTTTGGAGGTGCTTTGGAGGAGATTTTGAAAGAGGCATAACTTTTGACTCAAAAAATAAAATTCGACTCAATCAGAGGCTATACATGGGTTTTTGGGTCTTCTGAATCTGAGAGCTATTGGAACACTGTAGGTGCATGTAATCATATAATTAACCATTAATCCAAAGAGGGCCAAGCCATTGAAGTAGGTCCAAGGAGAGGTAGCCTAAGAGGGGTAACTCCTTTATCAGTTATGTATCATGTGTTTGTTGTGTATTGTTGGTTCCCTATAATTCTAGCAGATTGGTAAGACTAAAGCTGCAGAGACAACATTGTGAACCACTTTGGGATTCTAGGATCTAGCCCTCTTGAATCCAGAGAGGGATCTCTCTAATAAGTGCAAAGATTGATTTATCTTTAAGGCTTTTGGGTATGATATTAGGCTAGCTATTAAGAACAAGGGTTTTTGTTTGTTTTGGATGGTTGAGCATGATTTTTAGTTGAGTGGAAAGTCCTAAAAATGAAAGAGCTTCAAAGGAGTGAAGGTGTGAACAATCATAACAAGTTTTAGTTGATAGGATAGATATGAAACAACACTTAGTCCATTGGGCTATGGAGTCATAAAAGGGTTTGATTTTGCAACAATTTCAAGAGTGATCCAAGGGGCAAGTCATCTATATCAAAATATCCTTTAGATTAAATGAT
The DNA here is from genome assembly GCA_034641835.2 of Pinus albicaulis. Classification (NCBI taxonomy): domain Eukaryota; kingdom Viridiplantae; phylum Streptophyta; class Pinopsida; order Pinales; family Pinaceae; genus Pinus; species Pinus albicaulis. Next base: position 128,749,130 of record CM076583.1, read on the forward strand.
GAATGGAACATTAAAAATGTTGAGAAGGTGGAAAAAGTCAATAATTTCAATAAGGATTTATCAACTTTCCAAACAAGAAAAGCCTTTTTAAGCAATTGTTTTAAACAAACCAAAGGATGGGGCTAACCATAAACTTCTTTAGACAAGATTAAAGCTAACTTATCAGACAAACAATCCAGTAATCCACATGACTACTTTCAGAAAGGATGAAAATAGATAAGAAAACAAAGTGCAGCTTGAGATCAAGCAAGATACATTAAAATATAAACCTGCTTCAACATACTCATAGGGAAACCTTCAAAACAACCTTTGGAGAAAGAAAATAGAAGACAGGGCAAACCATAATTTTTTCCAGTCTAACTCTACTCAGCATATAATGAAAATATCATTTAAGAACTTCCCTTCAAGCTTTGCACATCAAGACAGGGACAAACCAACATTCCTTGATAATGTTTACACTTAACTTAAGTCGTTCTTAAACACATAATTGGAAGAAAACATACAGATAAAGCTTGTCAATAAGAGTAGGGTACCTTTAATAGTAAATACTAGCTCTATAATTGCTTTTCTTTATCAGAGAAAAGATGAACAAAATGGCATACATGAAAGGAAAACAAATAACAGTAAGAGGTACTTCACCAATGATATAGACGAGGATCCCAAAAACCAGCTTGTATATTGATGTCAATCTAGTTACATACTTCAAGTCCAATGTTTCAGTACAACAATCATCTTTTCTTCTCAGCCTAACTTCTTTGATCACAAACAAAGCTTCAAGAGGCTCTGAAAACTATTTACATGTAGAAAGTTTCGAGCACAAGTATTAAATCGAAGTTTAGCAACCAACCCCTTACAATGTGCTCCTCAAGAAGATTTTATAGGAAAAATGAGGAGGTGGAAGAGTATCTAGGGTTCAAATATCATAAATTCTACAGTTAATGCAATTCTTAGCCTTGAAAACCATGCAAGGCATTGTTGGAAATGTTGTCATTGATGGCGAAGCAGGAAGCAGAAGCAAAGGACAAGACAGCAGAGAAGAACAGAGGGAGAGTATATTTACAAAGACAGGGCAGCAAAAAGAGAAGCAAGCAGTGCAAAGGAGGCAGCAGAGGCAGAGACAAGCAAAGGACAGTAGCAGAGGCAATGGAGAAGATAGCAGGTAACATTTACAGGGAGCACAAGAAGAACAGAGACAGGGCAGTGAAAAGAGAGACGGAGACAGAAAATACAGAGGAAGAGATGAAACAGTCGAGCAACAGAGCAGAAGCAGAGGCAGAGACAAAGAAAGGAGACAGAGCATCAGAAAAGTCAGAGCAACATAGGCAGAGCCGTTATCAAAGTAGTGAAATGTTTACAGAGGATTGGGAATAAACCTGTGTGTTAGTGGAAATGTGCGTTATAATAAGCGGAAGTGCCGTGTTGAGGTATATAACAAAAACAAGACGGGTTTATATATAATATAGTTTGAACCGAGATTATATACAACGAAAACGTGACAATCTTTATGAAATAGAACCATGAGCATGAACCGGAACAATGAGAGATAAACAGTAAAACCGGAAGGTGAGGACCAGCAGTTTTCGTGCAAGAATTGAGGTGGTAAGTTGTATTACCAAAATGAACGCAATATATGCCATTTAAGGACACGTGTCCTCGGGCGGTTTTGTAAAACAACTTTTTTCGCGTGATTTTGGAGGATTATGCAGCAAGCGTTTAAGTTGCGCAATATTGTGCGTCGTCCGTTGGATCATCGGAGTCGATGCGATACACTGTCATCCGTTGGATGCAAGAGGTGTGTTTAATGGAGGTGGGCCCCTGGATCGTGTATATGTTAAAATATGTATTGGGTTTGATATTCATTGCAATGTTGGATTTATATTAAAAGTTGAGTGATGATTTGAATGAAATAGTTCAAAGGATGCGGACCAATGTATACAATGTGGATATACATTATATAATGCTCATATAATGTATATAATTTTTAACTGATGAAAGGCTATATATATAGATATATATATGCGCGGCGGAACCCTGAACTTTGGTGGAACCGTGAAGGAACAGTAACGACGGTTTGGAATACCCAACGGTTTTCATTGCACTGCTTTTGTGCAGTAAGTGGTTTTCGTGAAATCAGCACGATCACATTCATTGGAGGACACGTGGCATGAGGTGGGTTCCCAAAACCGGTTACATCGCGCGCTAACATCATGTCCTTAACCCCTCACGATATTACATGACCACCGTTGGATTTCCAGCAGGAGCGCAATAGTTTATTAACCGTCGGATGAGATGGGTAGGTTAACAGTGGGACCTGTATGAATCGCATCGGAGAAAAATTGGGCAGCGGAACATGTTAATAAAATTCTTGATGGCGATTGCGGACCCGATGGATCAATGAACCATGATTCATATATTTTTGAGTTATGCATCAAAGCAAACCATGGCGTTGAAGCGATTCATCGCATCGACACTATGGAGTGAACAGTAATTCATCGCATCGGCACTATGGAGTGAACAGTAATTCATCGCATTGGAAAAATAAAGTGAACAGTAAATCATCGCATCGGGAGTATTCAAGTTGTGATTAATTTCATCGGAAAATAGAGCAGAATATTTTATAAAGCTGTGGGGCCCAAATTTTTCAATGGTTGGCGTTGGTTGTTCATTAATATAAAACCCAGGGTTTATTAAAAGGGTTTTATAACATTTTATTCGGGGAAATATTTATATATGTCGACCTGTATATTATGACAGAACCATACACTTGAAAGGCCATGATGCTTGCTTAATATATGCTGTGAGTAAACATATATATGCGCCTGTAGTGGTTTAGCCTATAACGAAAGTTTTATGTGATAATCGAAGCCTGCACTTAGGCTTTGATAAAAGAGCAGTTTATAAACGTAGTGAGCTTAAGCTGTGGTTTATCGAATCAAGACTGATTATTTGGAAGAAAAAGGCCTCCAGATATGTTTATCGAAATATATTGTAACATAGCTATATATATATAGCAGACACACAATCACGGTGAACAGGAATATGCATAGGAATGAATTTGACAGGTGTACAAGCACAGAAAACTGAAGAATATGCAGAAGATAGTGAACAAAGTATGCAGGACAGTTGCATGACTGCTACAGAAAGGAAAAAACCAGAAAGCCAAGGGCTGAGCTAAGTTTATGTATTGAAACTAAAAATGTAAATGTTTTAATTGTTTTATATTGTTTTTGACACAAAGGCAAGTATCGAAAGGAAAAGAAAAATCCCATTGTAACATTGAAATTTGTACATATTGTTATATTTTTAATGAGTTGGACGAAAATGAGAAATGAAGTCAAAAATTCATGATTTGTTCACTCCAAATTCCTTGTGAAATACAAACGGTCATGTGACAGAACTCTGTATATAATATCAACTTGATATGCATAAAGAAGGTGAGAGAGAGTAAGGATAGAGAATACAGAGAATATAGAAGATTGAGGCGAGAAGATAAAGACGGGAAGCAGGAAAAAGAAGATGTCGAACGAGAGGGCGTGTTTGAGTAAATCAACAAGCTTGTTCTTTTTAGATAAATTGAGGAAGTTAGACTTCCTATATCAAGTTAAACTTGATAAGCTATCGATTCGTAGCTAACGGGGGTTGGACCTCCATGGAGGTCCGTGCAGAAGACGAAGGGTTGGAGCTTCCTTGCAAGTTGTAGCTTGCAGAATTGAGGTTGGAGCCTCCTGTAGGTTGGTGCCTGTAGAAAAACAGTGGTGAGAGGGAGTTGGAGCTTGCCTTTGCATCACAAAAATAATAAAATGTGGTTTTCTCCCTTTATGGGTTTCCACTTACATCTGCTGTCTCTATGTGTGTTGCTTATATGTTGATATGATCTACTCAATCTATTTAATTGTTTGTTGCTCTCACAATAAGGTTGATGTCACATTACTTTAATTCTTGCTGCAACATTTTAAGACAGTTCACATATTAAGTTGTAAATAAGTTTGATGAAAATTTATATTTTTGATGCATGTGTTAAACTAATTCACCCCCCCTCTCAGTTTAACAAAAGATTCGACAATTGGTATCAGAGCCAAGTTCCTTTTATACCAATTTAACCACTGAAAGGAGATCCTAGGCCTCCAAGATGTTTATTCAAGAAGGAAGCTCAACCAATAAAGCCCCTTTCTTGACTGGTGCTAATTATGCCTTCTAGAAAATCAGAATGAGAGCATATATAATGTCTCTAGGAATAGAGGTATGGGCTGCTGTAGAATTTGGATATGCCCCAAAGGCAACTGACCCAGAAAGAGAAGCTAAACAAGAATTTGTAGCAAATTCAAAGGCAATGAATGCAATCTTAAGTGGACTTTGTGAGGCTGAATTTATCAAAATAATGCACAGTAAGACTGCTAAAGATATGTGGGACACTCTAGAGAATATCCATGAGGGAAATGAAAAGGTAAAGACTGCCAAACTTCAAGTATATAGAGCCCAGTTTAAAAATTTGAAAATGAATGATGATGAAGATGTTGGCAGCTTCTTCCTAAAAGTTGCAGAAATTGTTAACAATATGAAAGCTCTTAGAGAAACCATACCAGAAAGTATAATTGTGCAAAAGATTCTAAGATCTCTTCCATCCAGGTTTAATCCCAAGGTGTCTGCAATATAAGAAACAGCTGATTGGGAGACCTTGACCATGAACCAGCTACTTGGAAATCTAACATCATATGAGATGAGGCTCCCACAGAAGAAGCCAAGTACGAGGGAGGCAGCCTTTAAAACAGAAAAGAAGAAAGAAGAAGAGGAAGACATGTGCTCTTTCTCGGATGAAGAAGAGGCAAAATTTGTCAAGAAACTAGATAGAGGCTCAGGTAAAGACAAAGGTAAACTTCCTTTCAAATGCTTTAACTCTGGAAGAGTTGGAAACTATGCTACTAAGTGTCCTCACAAGAAAGTAAGGAATCAGGCTCAAGAATACTAATCATCAAGAAGCAGGGAAAACGAAAGAAGTTCGGCTACGTCCTTCTATGCTCGCGACGACAGCTACCTTACGAAGACTCGGACAGACCCTCACTTCGAAGAACCTCTGAATTTTTATTGATGGCCATAGAAGAACTTGAAGGACTCCTGCTAGAAGATGAAGAAGAAGAAGGTGAATTCGACCTTGAGGGGGAGCTAAGAAGTGCTCTGGAGGAGATTGACAGACTCAAACTGAAGTGCAGAAAACAAAAGGACATTCTCCTCAAGTATGTAAGAGAAGAGAAAAATTCAGAAGTCCTCATGCAGCTGAAGGTAGAGCTTGAAGAAGCCAAGAAGATAGAAGACATGTTACTTCAGCAAATCAAGGATAAAACTTGAGAACAAGAGAAGTTGGAAGAAGAAGTTGTATGTATGAGGAAGAAAATGCTCACAGGAAAGTGTCTACAAATTCCTCTCAAAGAACAAGCTCTAGTAAGTTGAACGAAATTCTAGATGCTCAAAGATCTCCTATGATAAATACTGGAATAGGCTATGAATGAGAATCAAGTAAAAGCAAAGAAAGGGAAAACAGAGAGATTATTTTTGTAAAAGCAAAGAAGAATGATGAAGCATCTCAAAAAATTCCTACAAAAGAAGAAACATGTAATGAGGAAGACAGAGATCAGAAGAAATCTCTAGTAACAAAGAATGCAATAAATACTAAGACAACAGAAAAAGGACCATATACCCCTGAGTATGTCAAACTTGAAATCCATCAAAGGAGATTCTTCCCTCCTATGAAGAATGCCACCTGTTATGTCTGCCATAATCTGGGACACATTGCTGCATACTGTCATGCAAGGAGGAGTAATTCAAACCAACAAAAGATGCAAACAATGAAGAGACTGTCTCAAGCAAACAAATGGAGAAGACAACCTTACATCAGGTATGTAAATAGTTTCTATGGTTACTGTTTTTATTGTAAGGAATTTGGCCATAAAATCATTGAGTGTAGAAAGTACGGACAAAGATTGATATTCAACACCTCAAGGAGGTTTATGAATCAAAGAAATTTTGTTCATACTCAAAATTCTGCAAAAATTATGATCAAATGCTGTGTATGCAATCAAGTTGGACATATGCCTTCCAAATGTCCTCTCAAAATATGTAGTTCATCATCTCACAAAAGATACCAAACAAAAGGGTGCTTCCAGTGGATAAAGAAGGTGAATAAATGTGACTTGGCTCTAACTGCTCAAGACCTGAAAAGCCAGTGGTATTTGGACAGTGGCTGCTCAAAACACATGACTAAAGACAGAAGCAAGTTTATAACTCTTGATGAAAATAAATCTGGCAATGTTACTTTTGGCAATAATAAATCAGGAAAAATAAAAGGAAAAGGCTTAGTCAACCTAGACAATGGCAGAGGAAAGGCCCAATATGTACTATTTGTAGATGGGCTGAAAGCAAATTTGCTTAGTGTCAGTCAAATGTGTGATAAAGGCTGTGAAGTTCTTTTTAGAGCACAAGATTGTGAAGTCAGATCAAGCACCACAGATAAGACTCTGCTCAAAGGAGTTCGAACAGAGAGTAATGTTTACATTGTGAAAGAAGAAGATGAAGCATGTCATCTTAGAAAACTTGAGGATTCATGGTTATGTCATAAAAGGTTGGGAAATATCAGCTTCGATCACATCATCAGACTAAGCAAGAAGAAAATTGTCAGAGACATGCCAGAAATAAAAAGGCCTTCTAATACCATATGCAAATCTTTTCAATTGGGCAAACAGACTCGCACATCATTTAAGGCCAAAGATGAGTTATCAACAAGAAGACCACTCCAGCTTGTGCACATGGACCTGTGTGGACCTACAAGAACTAAAACACCAAGTGGAGAATCCTACTTCATGCTGATAATAAATGATTTCTCCAGAATGACATGGGTTGAAATTCTCAAGAATAAATCGGAAGCTCTAGAAAAATTCAAAATATTCAAAGCTTTAGCAGAAAATCAGACAGGATGCAAGCTAAAATGCATCAGATCAGACAGAGGAGGTGAATTCACAGATTATGACTTTGCAGATCTATGCAATGAATATGGCATAAAGCAACAATTTACTATTGCAGGGACACCTTAGCAGAATGGAGTAGCAAAGAGACAAAACAGATCTGTTCAACAAATTGCCAGAGCCATGATGCAAGAGAGTAATATTCCTCAAACCTTCTGGGTAGAAGCAGTACACACAGCGGTGCATATCCTTAATAAAGCTCACTTAATGCCAAGCAGTGACAAGACTCCCTATGAACTATGGCATGGGAAACTAGCTTCAATCAAATATTTCAAAATCTTTGGAAGCAAGTGTTACATAAAGAATAATGATGAAAATCTTGGGAAATTTGATGCAAGAGCAGATGAAGGGATATTTCTAGGATATGCTTCCAAAAGTAAAGGGTACAGGTGCTACAACAAGTCTCTTCGAAAAATAGTAGAAAGCATTGACGTGAGATTTGATGAAGAACTTCCAAACAATACAAGAGATACAGACTACAGCAGTCGATCAGACAACCATGAAGAAGAAAACCAAGATGATGAAGAAACAAGCAAGACAACAAAAGATGTTGAACTAAGATCGAAAGCCCCATCAAGATACACTCAGAAGAACCATCCAGAAGATCAGATCATTGGAGACAAGAGAGTAGGGGTCCAGACAAGAAGGCAGCTAACTGAACAGACAGAAGAGGTATACATAGCCATGTTATCATAAATAGAGCCAAAGAAATTTGAAGAAGCCAGCAAGGAAAAGTCTTGGGTGAATGCTATGAATGAAGAATTGGACCAAATTGAGAAAAACAATACCTGGGAACTAGTTCCTAGACCCACTGACAAAAATGTCATAGGCTCAAAATGGGTATTCAAAAATAAAATGAATGAGGAAGGACAGGTAATCAGGAATAAAGCCAGACTTGTCTACAAAGGATATTCACAAATCGAAGGACTTGATTACGATGAAACATTTGCCCATGTAGCCAGAATGGAAGCCATCAGAATGTTTCTGGCCTTTGCATGCAACCAACACTTCAAGGTATATCAAATGGATGTGAAATCTGCATTTCTGAATGGAGATCTAGAAGAAGAAGTCTACATGGAACAACCAGAAGGCTTCTCATTAACAGAAAAAGAAGACTATGTATGCAGACTAAAGAAGGCTCTATATGGACTAAAACAAGCTCCTCGTGCTTGGTACTCAAGGCTGGATAAATATTTGCAAAACCAAGGCTTTAAGAGAGGAGGAGAAGACAACAATCTATACATAAAAGCCCATGAAAATGAACTCCTGATTGTTTTAGTATATGTTGATGACATTATGTTTTGAAACAATAGAGATGAACTAGCAAAAGGGTTTGCTGAGGAGATGAAATCAGATTTTGAGATGTCCATGATTGGAGAGCTTAGTTTCTACTTAGGACTTCAAATTCAGCAAAATAACACAGGTACATTCATCTCACAGGAAAAATACTTAAAAGAAATGTTGAAAAAGTTCAAAATGGAGGATTGCAAACCTGTGTCAACTCCCATGATCACGGGATGAAAGTTGTGTGTTGATGATGGATCTGCTGATATAGATAGGAAGTCTATTGTACCTGACAACATCAAGACCAGACATCATGCTAGCATTAGGACTTGTGGCTAGATATCAAGCAACACCTAAACAAAATCATCTTCCTGCAGTCAAAATAATATTCAGATATCTACAAGGAACTGCACAGTATGGACTTTGGTATCCTAAAGGCAAAAGCTTCACTTTGACAGCATACACAGATGCAGATTGGGCCAGCTGTGTGGATGACAGGAAAAGCACAAGTGGAGGTGCATTCTATCCTAGAGAAAGTTTGGTGGCATGGTTAAGCAAGAAACAAACATCTATCTCTCTGTCTACAGCAGAAGCAAAATATATAGCAGCAGCAGCCTGTTGTACACAAGTCATGTGGATGAAGCAAACCCTCCAAGACATGAAGGTAAGCATTGATGAACCTATCTACATCAAATGTGATAATACAAGTGCTATAAGTATATCAAAAAATCCTGCGCTTCATTCAAAAACTAAACATATCCCAATCAAGTATCATTTTCTCCGAGAACAAGTGGCTCAGAAGGTAGTAAAGCTGGAGTATGTACCAACAAAAGAACAGACAACAGATATATTTACCAAACCTCTTGCTAGAGAACCATTTGAATATTTGAGAGATAGACTAGGGGTAGTATCTATAGATACTACTCTCTGATATGAAGAGAAAGCATAGTTTCAGGGGGAGAAAAAAAACGAAAATATCATTCCAAGGGGAGATCAGTTAGAAAAGAAAGCATGAAACAGGTCCTCAAGATCAACATGGGCGAGAGTTAAAAGCACACTAAAAACAAGCAACCCCTTGCCATTGATGTCAAAGGAGGAGGAAGAGCAAGCAACAAAAGAAAGGTTCCTAAAAGGCAAACAAAGGAAGTGTATTGCCATCAATGCCAAAGGGGGATACTGTTGGAAATGTTGTCATTGACGGAAAATTAGGAAGCATAAGCAAAGGAGAAGATAGCAGAGAAGGACAGAGGGAGAGTATATTTACAGAGACAGGGTAGCAAAAAGAGAATCAAGCAGCGCAAAGGAGGCAGCAGAGGCAGAGACAGGCAAAGGACAGCAGCAGAGGCAATGGAGAAGACAACAAGTAACATTTACAGGGAGCATAAGAAGAACAGAGACAGGGCAGTAAAAAGAGAGGCGGAGACAGAAAATACAGAGGAAGAGACGAAACAATCGAGCAACAGAGCAGAAGCAGAGGCAGAGACAGAGAAAAGAGACAGAGCTTCAGAAAAGGCAGAGCAGCAGAGGCAGGGCCATTATCAAAGTAGTGAAATGTTTGCATAGGATTGGGAATAAACCTGTGTGTTAGTAGAAATGTGCGTTATAATAAGCGGAAGTGTCGTGTTGAGGTATATAACGAAAACAAGACGGGTTTATATATAATATAGTTTGAACCGAGATTATATACAACGAAAACGTGACAATCTTTATGAAACAAAACCATGAGCATGAACCAGAACAGTGAGAGATAAACAGTAAAACCGGAAGGCGAGGACCAGCAGTTTTCGCACGATAATTGAGGTGGTAAGATGTATTACCAAAATCAAAGCGATATATGCCATTGAAGGACACGTGTCCTCAGGCGGTTTTGTAAAACAATTTTTTTCGCGTGATTTTGGAGGATTATGCAGCGAGCGTTTAAGTTGCGCAATATTGCGCGTCGTCCATTGGATCATCAGAGTCGATGCGATACACTGTCAGCCGTTGGATGCAAGAGGTGTGTTTAATGGAGATGGGCCCCTGGATCGTGTATATGTTAAAATATGTATCGGGTTTGATATTCATTTCAATGTTGGATTTATATTAAAAGTTGAGTGATGATTCGAATGAAATGGTTCAAAGGATGCGGACCAATGTATACAATGTGGATATACATTATATAATGTTCATATAATGTATATAATGTTTAACTGATGAAAGGCTATATATATAGATATATATATGCGCGGCGGAACCCTGAACTTTGGTGGAACCGTGAAGGAACAGTAACGATGGTTTGGAATACCCGACGGTTTTCATCGCACCGCTTTTGTGCGGTAAGTGGTTTTCGTGAAATCAGCGCAATCACATTCATTGGAGGACGCGTGGCATGAGGCGGGTTCCCAAAACAAGTTACATCACGTGCTAACATCCGGTCCTTAACCCCTCGCGATATTACATGACCACCATTGGATTTCCAGCAGGAGCGCGATAGTTTATTAGCCGTCAGATGAGATGGGTAGGTTAACAGTGGGACCCGTATGAATCGCATCGGAGAAAAATTGGGTAGCGGAACATGTTAATAAAAGTCTCAATGGCGATTGCGGACCCGATGGATCAATGAACCATGATTCATACATGTTTGAGTTCCGCATCAAAGCAAACCATGGCGTTGAAGCGATTCATCGCATCGGCACTATGGAGTGAACAGTAATTCATCGCATCGGCACTATGGAGTGAACAGTAATTCATCGCATTGGCAAAAAAAAGTGAACAGTAAATCATCGCATCGAGAGTATTCAAGTTGTGATTAATCGCATCATAAAATAGAGCAGAATAGTTTATAAAGCTGTGGGGCCCAAATTTTTCAGAGGTTGGCGTTGGTTGTTCATTAATATAAAACCCAAGGTTTATTAAAAAGGTTTTATAACATTTGATTCGGGGAAATATTTATATATGTCGACCTGTATATTATGACAGAACCATACACTTGAAAGGCCATGATGCTTGCTTAATATATGCTTTGAGTAAACATATATATGCGCCTGTAGTGGTTTAGCCTATAACGAAAGTTTTATGTGATAATCGAAGCCTGCACTTAGGCTTTGATAAAAGAGCAGTTTATAAACGTAGTGAGCTTAAGCTGTGGTTTATCGAATCGAGACTGATTATTTGGAAGAAAAAGGCCTCCAGATATGTTTATCGAGATATATTGTAACGCAGATATATATATACACCAGACACACAATCACGGTGAACAGGAATATGCACAAGAATAAATTTGACAGGTGTACAAGCATAGAAAACTGGAGAATATGCAGAAGACAGTGAACAAAGTATGCAGGACAGTTTCATGACTGCTACAGAAAGGACAAAACTAGCAAGCCAAGGGCTGAGCGAAGTTTATGTATTGAAACTAAAAATGTAAATGTTTTAATTGTTTTATATTGTTTGTGATGCAAAGGCAAGTATCGAAAGGAAAAGAAAAATCCAATTGTAACATTGAAATTTGTACATATTGTTATATTTTTAATGAGTTGGACAAAGAAATGAGAAGGCAGAAGTCAAAAAGTCATGGTTGTTCACTCCAAATTCCTTGTGAAATACAAACAGTCATGTGATGAACTCTATATATAATATCAACTTGATATGCATAAAGAAGGTGAGAGAGAGTAAGGATAGAGAATGCAAATTATAGAAGATTGAGGCAGAGAAGATAAGGAAGAGAGGAGCATAAATAGATGCTACAAAACAGAGCTGATATCTTAGGTAAATCAGCAAACATTTCTTTTGATAAATTGAGGAAGTTGGAGCTTCCCTATCAAGTTGAAGCTTGATAGCTGTCAGTTGTAGTTAACTAAGGTTGAAACCTCCAGTAGGTTGGTGCCTACAGAAAATTGAAGGGAGTTGGAGCTTCCTTGCAAGTTGTAGCTTGCAGAATTGAGGTTGGAGCCTCCTGTTGGTTGGTGCCTGCAGAAAAATAGTGGTGAGAGGGAATTGGAGCTTGCCTTTGCATCACAACAATAATAAAATGTGGTTTTCTCCCTTTATGGGTTTCCACTTACATCTGTTGTCTCTATGTGTGTTGCTTATATGTTGATATGATCTACTCAATCTGTTTAATTGTTTGCTGCTCTCACAATAAGGTTGATGTCACATTAATTTAATTCTTGCTGCAACATTTTAAGACAGTTCACATATTAAGCTGTAAATAAGTTTGATGAAAATTTATATTGTTGATGCATGTGTTAAACGGATTCACCCCCCCTCTCAGTTTAACCAAAGATTCAACAGGCCTAAGGCAGGGATGCATTCGACCTATAACTCTACTCAATAACTCTGTTTTGGCTTCTTATGACTTAATGGACGAAAAGATTGACTTCAGGGCTGTTTCTTATCTTTATAATAACTTTGCTGACAATTGTATTAAGTTTCTTTGATTTGAAATAACTATTCAGTTGTCTTTATGATAATATCTTCTATTTTGGCAATAACTAGGCCTTCTTTGATTATTTTGAGGCGGCAGGTGTCTTTTTGGCAGCTGGAGAGGATTCAATTAGCCTCTGATGTGTCAGTGGAGGCTTTTCGGACTGATAAATCTAATTTTTCTTCCTTAAAACACTGTTAATTTGCTTTAATTCTGTGTGTTAGGCTTAATTAGGCCTAATTTCTGTCTTCTGTTCTTCATACTGTCTTCAATTGAGTGGATTAGGCTTTAGATAGTCGATTTTAGGTCTTGATCCCTCAAAACTGAGTTAACGATCTTTGATTCTTCATCTCTACTATGACTAAATCCTTAAACACCGATACTCTTTGTTTGATTAACGTTTGTTATGTTTTGTTGTTGCGCAGGTGTCACAGAGGGTTTTATAATGTCGCCAGTATTCATGAGGCACCGGTAAATCACGATGTGAAACCTTGCAGAATGATCCTCCTTATGAATAATGGCTTGAGGGATCGTCATCCTCGGCCTTTGATTTTCTTTTAAAACAATGGAAAAACCATTAAAACCTGCACAAACAAAGAAAAATTAAGAAAATCTTGCAGGGATAGGTTTAAACTACTTCGGAGGTTTAGGTTAGATCGTGACCGTTGGATGAAAGCCACCAACAGTGAGGATTGCTCATTGGGGTCAGATGGGGAGGCGGTCGGATAAACGGTGGTGGAGATTTAGTTCGGGTCGTTGATCTGTAAAGATCAACAGTCAAGATCAATTGGGATTATATAATGCAGAGGAGGTGAATTTATAATGAAATGGAGGAATTTACAAAGGAAATGGGCGAAAAACCTTAGGCGGAAGGGAAAAGGGCTTAACTGAAATTTTGGGTTTTCGAACGATTCGGGGCCGTCGGATTGGATTTGCCAATGGAGATCAATGGCGGAGGTTTGTTTATAAAGTCCTTTGGAAGAATGGTGGAGGGTGATGGTCTAAACGGCGAGATTAAACTTGGACCATTAGATCTCAGAGATCAACAGCGGAGATTTATTATAAGAAAATGTAATGGAAATGGGAATGGTGGTTTCGGCCATAAAAACCACTGGTGTCACGCTGCTCAAAGGCAGTTTTCAAAATTTCCCAAAAAAATGCGATATGGGTCCTTGGCCGACACATGTCCTTTAGAAACCGCCCATATCGCGTAATTTTTAGGAGTTAACTTTCGGACTCAAAATTACGCGATATGGAGTCTTGGCCGTCGGATGAAAGGCGAGCAGATCCAACGATGAAGTTGAGAATGCGATAAGACGAGTTGCGTGGGCGGAAGAAGGGGGCAGGGTCGAGGCAGTTTTGATCTGGGCCATTAGATCAGGGAATGGACGGTCAGGTTTTAATGATGGGGAGGTAGGTCCCAAAGGATTTGGGCCTGCCGGGTTGAATATGGACCGTTGATCTGCAGAGATCAACGGTGGATCTTCGCAAAAGAGTTTAAACTGCGGGAGTTTATAATATAACGAAGGAAGTTAGGGTTTGATCTGGACCGTTAGATCGGTGAAATGAACGGCTCAGATGTGATCGCAGGATCGCCAATCAGCGGAGGAGAGAGGAATGGCACAAAGGATTTTTTGCAATGCGATTGAATCAAAGTCGTTGATCTTAAAACCAGATCGACAGTCAGGAATTAACTGTGAAGGCCAAAGGCGGAAATGTGGGCTTTGGAACAGAGCGATGGGGGCCGTCGGATCTGGGCATGGTGGAGTAGATCAACGGTTGGGAAAAAATCGCAAGGTCGCAATCGGAGAGGGGCAATAAACCGTTTAAAATACGTCCAATGAAAAACTGCGATGGGATGTGCCAACGATCGTTTATCAGTCTAGATCAACGACTGACACTCATCAAACAATGAACTGTCGAGTTTATAAAAAATCAAAGGGAAAGTCAAGTTTAAATAAGAAAAGGACTTAATCGCAATCGAAGCTTTTAAATGCAAAAGTAACAAGACAAAAAGGAACGCTTGATTGCGATTGTGTGATTAGGCCTTAGCGCCGGGTATTGGTGCCGGTTTTATGCGGAAGAAGGGACTGGGGCTAAGGCAAGAGGGGACTTAAGGCCTTAGTCCAAAAAGACTGTTTTTCATGATTTTTGGAGGACTTGGAGAGTTCTGATAAGGTTAAAAAAGGAGTTTTAAACCTTATCAAAGGGAATTTATGAAGGAAAGAAAGGAAAATGCGAGAAATTGAGGAATTTCATGAGAAAAGGGGATAAAAATGGAGGTTAATTATGAGTGAAAGGAGGGGTAAAATGAAAGGGAAAAATGGGTTTTTAGCAATCTTTTTCTTCAGGAAAATAGCAGATTTTTCAGGATTACAAGGGAAACAGCAGTGAAGATTAACTTAAGGATAAGTTATCTTCATAAGACTTTAAGAACTAACAATTTGGCATAAGAATTGTTTCTTGAAGGCTTAAAGAATTATTTAGCCACCATTTGATATGACAAATTTTATAGGTGGCTAACAGTGGCTCCACATGGGGATGGCACCTTCTTGAAGGTGTCAAGAACTTCAGACTTGTATTCTCTGGGAGCTAATCAATGCCTCATCCATTAGGCTGCAACTTTCTTTAATTTGTTGATCTTCTTTTGTTCTGACAATGTTAGCAGCCATAAAAAACAATCGAAATCTATCAAAACAAGCTTTCTACTTACCCAATCCTAACGATCTAACCTTTTTTCTTCATTCAGAGTGCATTTGGATTGGCAAACTCTTTTACAAACATTTTACTCTTTTGAAAACATAAATTAATCTAAGTCTACTTCTTATTTCTCTATGAACTCAGATTAAGCAGTTGAGTTCATAAGCTTCTCTACCTAACTACTATCTGTTAGGATTAGATTGTCCAACAGATTTTATTCTCTAATTTCTAAAACAAGAAATTCAAAAGCATACAAGTCGGAATTGAACAGTCTAACTTGTTGTTTATCTATGGCATAAAAACAAGCTGCACATAGATTATTATTTGCAGAAAATTAAGTCAAAGTGGTGAAGGCTTAAGATCTGAAAGTTTTAAGAACATTCTTTTTTTTCTTTAGCTCTGCTTTTTACTTTTGTTTGAGTTGTCTTACATTCTTTTCTGGTTCAAGTTTTGAGCATATCAGAACCAGTTTACTTCTATCCTTAGCTCAATATTTTATCTAGTTAGAGACATTCTTTCTTTTGGAATTTATAGGTTCAGAGTTTGAGCTTGTTTGAACCTTTATTTTTCTGTCCTAATCTAACTAACTGATAAGCCAAGATTAAGTTGTTTGGAAAATCTATTTCACTAACCTATCAGCAATAAATTTAAAACTAATTAGTCATGATTAGGTTGTATGACTAACTAGGAGTGTGTTCCTTAGGAGTGGCATTTGAGCTTGCACACTTTCAGACTGTGTTTCTGTTTTTTGGTATGGGGCTATAACTTTCTTGTTTTTACAATCCGCCCTCTTTTCTCTTTCTATTGTTTTTGTATTTTTTATTTTTCTAACTTTGAATGCAATGATAGATGTAATATTCACAATGAGAAAAAATAAAAAGTCTTCCAAACATGATATGGTTAAGAAAAATAATGTTTGAACATCTTGCCATTGACAGGACACCCAAACAGTTCAGCGCCACTTAATTCTTGCAGAAAATAGGCATTGTTACCAGCAGTAGAATGAATGAGATAAGGGCCAAGCCATAAATTATCAAATTTCCCGTGCTTGCCCTTATCTTCTTCCCTTGAATCCCACTTTAAAACTTTGTCACCAATGCTGAAATCACTAGCCTTTGTCCTTCTATCAAAAAGCTTCTTGATGCTTTCTTGTTTTTGTAATGCTCTGTTGTAGACCTCCTCTCTGGTTTGCTGAAGATGTATGGTCTGATTGATTCCTTTGATCATGTCATTGTCTTCATACTGTACTTCCTAGATCAGATTCATAACTGGCACTCCAAGGCTGGTTGGAAAAATTGCATCTATCCCATAAACAATTTGGTAGGGTGACATTCCAATCGATTTTTTAAGTGTTAATCTGTCAGCCCAAAGTGCATGTACTAACTTTGTGTGCCAAGATTTCTTATTTTCCTCCAGCAACTTCTTGATTATGTTCACCAAACTTTTGTTTGAGGATTCTGCTAACCCATTACCTTGAGGGTAATAAGCAGTAGAATGGCCCAATTTAATCTGATATTTGTGACAGAATTCAACCATATTTTTGGATCCAAATGCAGCAGCATTATCAGTAATAATCTTCCTAGGGCAGCCAAATCTGGATAGGATATGATTTTCAATAAATTTTATGATGACAGATTCATTGGCTTGCCTAGAAGGGATGGCTTCTATCCATTTGGTAAAGTAGTCTGTTGCAATGAGAATCCATCTATGTTGGGCAGATGAGGGTGGATGGATTTATCCTATGAAGTCTAGACGCCACTGTTGAAAAGGGGCTTCAACAGTGATGGGATGCAAGGATAAAGGAAGAAATTTTCTTTTGCCTTCAAAGAGTTGACATTTATGACAGGAAATAATCATTTTATGGACATCATAAAAGAGGGTGGGCCAATAGTAACCAGCTCTAAGGATTTTGTTGGCAGTTGTCTTCCAATAGAGGTGGCCTCCACATTCTCCTTCGTGGAACTCGTGCTTGATTTTCTCTGCATCATTCTCAGGCAAACATTTAAGCAATAACCCACTAGCATTTTCCCAATATATAAATTTATCTAAAATGCAGTAGTTAACAGCTTTTAACTTTAAAAACCTTTCCTTTGTCTTAGACAAACTAGGAGGTGTATTCAAATTGAGCAAAACAAATAAAATATCAGCATACCAAGAGGAATTCATAAAATAATATTCAACAATGGGAGTGGACAACTCCTCTTGTTCATCCAATGCATTTATCATGTTTATATCAAGAGCTTCAAAATTTGACTCAGCCATTAATCTTGCTAGTCCTTGGCCTTTTATGAGTTTAGTGGGCTTGATTTCTAAATCATATTCAAGTATCACAGCTATCCACTTACCTCTCTTGCCATTTGGGTCCTGTGTTAGAATGTCTTTTACCACTGAGTTTGGTACAAAGGCAATTATGTGGGAGTGCAGAATGTAAACTATGAAGTCTTTTAAGGCTTTGACTAAGGCAAAGGCTTGTTTTTCCCATAATATTATACTTCAGATCTCTCAATGCCTTACTAAAGAATGCAATTGGCTGCTCTTGTCCCTGTGGATTTTTCTGCAATAGGACAGCAGCCACTGTATGTTCTGATGCGAAAGAAAAAATGAAAAAAATCTTTTGAAAAGTCAGGACTAATAAGAACTAGTGTTTTGGTTAATGCTTGTTTTACCAGCTCAAAAGATTTCTTTGCTTCCAAGGTCCATTTAACTCCTTGTTCCTTTTTCAGCATGTTTGTAATGTTTCTAAGGAGCTCAGCTAAGTTGGGTATGAACTTTCTCAAGAAATTAATCTTTCCAATGAAATATTGAAGTTCCTTGATGTTTCTAGGATGAGTGATTTGCAATATAGCCTCAATCCTTTTTGGTTCTATCTTTATCCCCTCTTCTGAGATGATGTGTCCAAGAATTTTACCTTCTTTGAGACCAAACATTGTTTTCTTAGGATTTAAAAACAAACCAAATTTTCTGCATTTCTCAAAGACTATTCTTAAGTGTTCTAGGTGTTCTTCATCTGTTTTGGAAAAAACAGTGATATCATCAAGGTAAATAATGATGAAGTAGCCTAATTCTTCCAAGAATGCAGTATCCATGGCTCTCTGAAAAGTAGCACCAACATTCATTAAACCAAAGGGCATTTTCACATACATGAAAGTGCCCCAAGGTGTAGTAAAAGTTGTCTTTAATTGATCATCAGGATGTACCAAAATCTGATTGTATCCTAAGAAGCCATCTAGCAAAGAAATTCTTTTAGAACCAACTACCCTTTGTAAAATATGATCCATATTGGGTAAAGGGTAGTTATCCTTCAATGAGGCTTTGTTTAAGTTCCTGAAGTCAATAAAAAGCCTAATCTCTCATGTTTTCTTCCTAGCTAACACTAAATTAGACACCCATTCTAAATATCTAATAGGAACAATAATACCAGCTTCATACATTTTCTTGATTTCCTTCTCAACCAAAGGTAATTGAACAGGGTTTATTCTGCGTAGTTTTTGTTTAAATGGCTTTTGGTTTTCCTTGAGAGGTATCTTGTGCTGAATTATTTCAGTATCATAGGACTTTAAATCCTCATAAATCCACGCAAAAACATCAGAAAATTCTTTAAACAGCTCTATGTATTTCAGTTTGATGTGAGCTAGTAAATTTTAGATAGTTTGATCATCTTTGGTTTTAATTCACTGCCTATGTTACACTCTTCTACCTCAGTTTCAACAGGCTCCAGCATTGGTTTCTTGGCAACATCATTGAAATCAAACAACTCTTCTAAAGGGACCAGACCTTTTGGCAAACCTTGGGTGTTAGATTGTAGCGTTTCTAAGTCTTCTTTTTCTAAATCTGCACTAATTTCTGTGCTATGTTCAGATTTATTAGCTAACAGATTTATAACAGCAATCTCTGAAGACTTTACTTCTTCCTCAAGTAAATTTTCTTCAGTAGAACAGTCATCTTCATAATCTAAATCTGAACTTGGTAGTTCAAATTCATTTCTGGACTGTAAGAAGTCTTCCATTTGTTTGTCTCCATCAAACACTTGCCAATACTTCTCATTATCAGGAACAGCTGGTCGAAATTTGATTTGAGTTGTGCATTGTTTGGTTTCATACAGTGTTAAACATGTTCTAGCAGCAAAAGCTAAACTATGGGCAAGAATATTTTGGTCTCTTGGGACAAAGATAAGTTGGGGTTCCTCAAATGTTCTAAGTAAATCCATGACATCATTCCTATAGGCTCTAAGTTTGGGGTGTTTGGCACTATATTCCCCATTCACTTGCCTAACAATAAATTCTGAATCCCCAGGAACTTTTATCCTTTTGGCTCCTAATTTCTTCAACGAGTGTAGGCCTAAAAGGCGAGATTCATACTTAGCTATGTTATTTGAACATTGAAAATTTAATCTGTAGGAATGACCTTCAGTGTGATTATTTTCAGTGTTATGTAACCAAATGCCTGCACCTGCGTTGTTCTTAGTGCAAGACCCATCAAAATTCATACTCCAAAGACGAATAGTTTTAGAATTACTAGTTTGGTTACTATCCTCTTCATTTTGTGTGTTTTCAGTTTGTCCTTGATAGTCAGTATTGTTTTAAAATTGTTCTAATTCCTCATGTTCTTCATTAAGTTGAGGATTATTCTCTTGGTTCTCAAAGTTAACAAGCAATGGATAATTGTTTTGTAGCTCAAGACACGTGATTAGTTTACAATGATTTTCTATTTTGACACACTGTTTTGACCCTTCTGTTATGTCTCCTTCCTTTCCTATGTCTGCCACTACATTACAATGAGGAGTGGCTAATAAACTAGTTAAGGTTTCCTGCTCATTAAATATTTCATCATTAAAAATAATGAATGAGTCAAGGCCTATATGTAAAAAATAAAGAGGACAGTTTTGTGGTCTATCTTGGCTACTAACCATATATTTCATATGAGTTTCCCTATAAAGTCTTCTTGTTTGATTAAAAACATGGATGGTGGCATATGTCATATCCATTTGCATTGTTCCTTGTAACTTAGCTCCCCAAGATCTTGATAACAGCATACCATACTTTGGGGGTACATCAGCCACTACAATATCCATTACTAAACACTTGGCTGGAATCTGTGCTAAGTTTACACAAAGGTCCTTGAACAAACCTAGGCACTTCACTCTACTGGAGTCAACGGAGTATAGATCTTTGTATGTTCTGGTAATTTCAAGGCCCAGGCTCTCCATTACTGATTTTGGCATCAAGTTATGAGAGGCCCCTGAGTCATGCATAGCATTGTGTAAAATTTTGTCATGAATCTTAAAACTAACATAAAAAGGAGGAACTGGCCCTTCTTGATATTTACCTTCAATCTTGGGACCGAATAAAAGTTTTGGTTGGTCATCATTAAGATTGACAGTGTCATTAGTTTCTGTAATGTTAAAAGCCTTCAAAATGTGTGATCTATATACATCTTGGGTGGCTAATTCAGTAAGAGGAACAGAGATTTTTATTTTGGAAATTTCCTGCTCCAAATTAAAAGGCAGCTGATTTTTTACAATGCTTGTTTCAGCCTTATTAACCACCATTTTCTCTATTTACATTGGTCAAAATTGTTTTAACAGGAGCACTAGCTGAGGTGCTAACACTGCTAAGGTCTGCACTCTGTTTTTCATTCATTTGAGTGCCTTTCACTCTGTTCTTATCAGAATTTACAGCCACTGTTTTATCTTTCTGTTTTGTAACTTTGGGTTTGATTGCAGGGATGTTTTTTACAGAATTTTCAGGGGTTTTAGTCTTGGGAGTTTCCTGATTACTTTTACTCCTAAGGTCATACTCTTTTGGAGTCTCTATGATGACATTTTCCAACTCTTGATAGTAATATTCATCCTCTAGTCTTTTATCATCATAGGGTGTGTATAGACCTTGTTTCCTATTGTAATGAACTTCAAAATCATTTTTGTCTACCCCCAACATGTTTATGTCATCTTCCTCTGTTTTTTCTATTGTTTCTTCTACCTCACTTACATAGTTTCGATGAAAAGGAGGTGTAATATGTTGATCATCCTCCCTTGGTCTGTTTTTAGGTTGGTTTCTCCTAAAATTCTGATTTTGATTTTGATTTTTGTTTTGAGGGGTTGTTTGGTTTTGACTAGCTTGTGCTCTCTCAAGTATGCTCATCTTTTTCATCGTCTCCTCCAACATTCTTTTCATCTTTGAGCTAGATGTGGAAGGTGTAGACTCCTCTCTAAATGACACTTTCTTCTCATTCCTCATTCTTTCTCTTTTCTCCATTAAATTAACTTCCACAACAAGAGCTCCTTTTTGCATATCTTCAAGAGTCAAAGGATCTCTCTCTCTCAACTAATAGGCCATTTCAGGATCAAATCCTTTAGTAACCTTGTTTAAAGTTGAGCCTTATGGAGGTTTTAAGTCTGGGGAAAGGGCATTATACACACTATTGAACCTCGTGCAATAAGCTTGTACACTCTCCCCGGTGTTTCTTTGGAGATTCTTGTAATCAGAAAGTATTTGGAGAGGGTTTTTCCTGACTTCCCATTTGTTTAAGAATAACTGATGGAAGGCTTGGAGATCATTAATACTGTGAGGGGTTAAGATTTTAAACCATTTTCTTACTTCTCCCCCTAAGCTTTGAGAAAATAATATAAGTTTGACAGATTCATCATCAATATCATTTATGTCAAAGTAGTCATTCATCTTATCCACATGTTGTGAAGCAGTAGTAGCACCACTGGCATCATACAATGGTATCTTGGACTGATAGTTCTGTGGAAGATTGACTAAAGTTAAAGGAAGGACCAAGGGAGCATACCATGTTTCCATGATAGGAGGTTGTGGAAAAAGTGGGGGGTTTACAAGTGGAGGAGGTTGATGGAATGGTGTAGTTTGAACAGTGGATGTGTGAGGAACAGAAGTGGATGGACCAGCAAGAGATTGTTGAGCTGATCTTGGATGAGAGAAACCAAAATTATGAAGGAAATGTAAATCAGGTGGAGTAGTTTCTCTACTACCAGGATGTTCACTTCTATCTTGGGATGAAAGTGAAGGCTCTAAATCTATCTGATCTATATCATCAAGTGACCTAGTTCTAAATGGATTTCTTAAGTCAACTTGTGATTCTTGTAGAGCTGCAAGGTTTTTGGGCACAGAATTAGCTCTATGGAGTGGTTTGACAATAGTTTAAATTTTAGCCTTAGGAGACTTCCTAAGTATTCTTTTAGGATTATCAACTATCTCAGGAGGATTTGGGTCAGGATAGGCTCTAGTATGAACTCTTCTAGAAGCCACTATGTTATCTTTTTCAGACCCAACTAACAAGAAAAGGTTAACCAAATATGACAATCTGTAGGAGGCTAACTGATCTTTAAACAAGAAAACTTTAACTTTTAAAGTCTTCTTAACTAAGTTTAAATGATGTTATGATGATAATGGGTTTCCCAGTGGAGTCTTAAGGTCTGTTTAGGATTGTGGAGTCACCAGGTGGAAATTTTTAGCTCTTTTGGAGGTAAAATGTTTTATGGTCCACCATGATGTTTATTTGAATACCAATCTAACATATTTTTGGGTTTTTTGAGTTATTTTTTTCAGTCCTATGGGTTCTAAGAGTGTCCTAAATCTGTTTCAACACTTAGCTACGGTGATGAGACAAAGAAATTTTACTCTTATGGCTAAGCTAGCTGCTTCCTTCACGGTTTGATAAGCTCTTATGAGAATCCTAAGGATTCCTTAGTTTGTCACTGATTCAAATAATTTTTATCATGATTACCATTTGCTTGGTAGTGCTTGAAGAGGGCTACTTATACTGCACTGAACAATGTTCTTGAAACAAGGGTTTTTCCTGAGGTCTTAAGGGTAACCAAGATGAAATTGACTCAGAAATCCCCAGCGGAGTCGCCAGAAATGTTGGTTCCCTGTAATTCTAGCAGATTGGTAAGACTAAAGATGCAGAGACAACATTGTGAACCACTTTGGGATTCTAAGATCTAGCCCTCCTGAATCCAGAGAGGGATCTCTCTAATAAGTGCAAAGATTGATTTATCTTTAAGGCTTTTGGGTATGATATTAGGCTAGTTATTAATAACAAGGGTTTTTTTTTGTTTTGGATGGTTGAGCATGATTTTTAGTTGAGTGGAAAGTCCTAAAAATGAAAGAGCTTCAAAGGAGTGAAGGTGTGAACAATCAGAACAAGTTTTAGCTGATAGGATAGATATGAAACAACACTTAGTCCATTTGGCTATGGAGTCATAAAAGGGTTTAATTGTGCAACAATTTCAAGAGTGATCCAAGGGGCAAGTCATCTATATCAAAATATCCTTTAGATTAAATGATGAATGGAACATTAAAAGTGTTGAGAAGGTGGAAAAAGTCAATAATTTCAACAAAGATTTATCAACTTTCCAAACAAGAAAAGCCTTTTAAGCAATTGTTTAAAACCAACCAAAGGAGAGGGCTAACCATAAAATTCTTTGGAAAATCTCGTATTAAAGCTAACTTATCGAACAAACAATCCATCAATCCACATGACTACTTTCAGAATGGATGAAAACAGATAAGAAAACAAAGTGCAGCTTGAGATCAAGCAAGATACATTAAAATATAAACCTGCTTCAGCATACCCTTAGGGAAAATTTCAAGACAACCTTTGGAGAAATAAACTAGAAGACAGGGCAAACCATAAACTTTTCCAGTCTAACTCTACTCAACATATAATGAAAATATCATTCAAGAACTTCCTTTCAAGTTTTTCACATCAAGACAGGGACAAACCAACATTCCTTGATAATGTTTACACTTAACTTAAGTTGTTCTTAAACACACAATTGGAAGAAAACATACAGATAAAGCTTATCAGTGAGAGTAGGGTACCTTTAACAGTAAATCCTAGCTCTATAATTATTGTTCTTTATCAGAGAAAGGATGAACAAAATGGCATACATGAAAGGAAAACAAATAACAGTAAGAGGTACTTCACCAACGATATAGACCAGGATCCCAAAAACCAGCTTGTATATTGATGTCGATCCAGTTACATACTTCAAGTCCATTGTTTCAGTAAAGCAATCATATTTTCTTCTCAGCCTAACTTCTTTGATCACAAACAGAGCTTCAAGAGCCTCTGAAAACTATTTACATGTAGAAAGTTTCGAGCACAAGTACTACATCGAAGTTCAGCAACCAACCCTTTACAATGTGCTCCTCAAGAAGATTTTATAGGAAAAATGAGGAGGTGGAAGAGTATCTAGGGTTCAAGTATCATAAATTCTACAGTTAATGCAATTCCTAGCCTTGAAAACCATGCAAGGCATAAGGCAGGGATGCATTCGACCTATAACTCTGCTCAGTAACTCTGTTTCGGTTTTTTAAGACTTAATGGACGAGAAGATTGACTTCAGGGCTATTTCTTATCTTTATAATAACTTTGTTGACAGTTGTAATAAGTTTCTTTGATTTGAAATAACTATTTAGCTGTCTTTATGATAATATCTTCAGTTTTGGCAATAACTAGGCCTTCTTTGATTGTTTTGAGGCGGCGGGTGTCTTTCTGGCAGTTGGAGAGGATTCAATTAGCCTCTGATGTGTCAGTGGAGGCTTCTCAGACTGATAAATCTGATTGTTCTTCCTTAAAACACTGTTAATTTGCTTTAATTCTGTGTGTTAGTCTTAATTAGGCCTAATTTTTATCTTATGTTCTTCATATTGTCTTCAATTGAGTGGATTAGGCTTTAGATAGTCGATTTTAGGTCTTGATCCCTCAAAACTAAGTTAACGATCTTTGATTCTTCATCTCTGCTGTGACTAAATCCTTAAACACTAATACTCTTTGTTTGATTAACGTTTGTTGTGTTTTGTTGTTGCGCAGGCATTATAGAGGGTTTTATAATGTCGCCAGTGTTCATGAGGCAACATTAAATCACGATGTGAAACCCTATAGAATGATCCTCCTTATGAATAATGGCTTGAGGGATCGTCATCCCCGGCCTTTGATTTTCTTTTAAAACAATAGAAAAACCATTAAAACCTGCACAAACAAAGAAAAATTAAGAAAATCCTGCGGGGATAGGTTTAAACTGCTTCGGAGGTTTAGGTTAGATCGTGATCGTTGGATGAAAGCCACCAACGATGAGGATTGCTCGCTGGGGTCAGATGGGGAGGATGTCGGATAAATGGTGGTGGAGATTTAGTCTGGGGCATTGATCTGTAAAGATCAACAGTCGAGATCAATCGGGATTATA
Source organism: Pinus albicaulis (assembly GCA_034641835.2). Taxonomy (NCBI): domain Eukaryota; kingdom Viridiplantae; phylum Streptophyta; class Pinopsida; order Pinales; family Pinaceae; genus Pinus; species Pinus albicaulis. The sequence goes on from CM076583.1 coordinate 128,774,745, forward strand.
TAACGCTAAGGAGGTGACTTTATAATGAAATGGAGGAATTTACAAAAGAAATGGGCGAAAAACCTTAGGCGGAAGGGAAAAGGGGTTAAATGAAATTTGGGGTTTCCGAACAATTATGGGATGTTGGATTGGATTAGCCAATAGAGATCAATGGCGGAGGTTCATTTATAAAGTCCTTTGGAAGAATGGTGGAGGGCGATGGTCTAAATGGCGAGATTAAACGGGGACCGTTAGATCTCAGAGATCAACGGCGGAGATTTATTGTAAAAAAATGTAATGGAAATGGGAATGGTGGTTTCGGCCATAAAAACCACTGGTGTCGCGCTGCTCAAAGGTGATTTTCAAAATTTCTCAATAAAACGCGATATGGGTCCTTGGCCGACACGTGTCCTTTAGAAACCACCCATATCGCATAATTTTTAGGAGTTAACTTTTGGACTCAAAATTACGCGATATGGAGTCTTGGCCGTCAGATGAAAGGCGAGCAGATCCAACGGTGGAGATGAGAGCGCGATAAGATGAGTTTTGCGGGCAGAAGAAGGGGGGCAGGGTCGAGGCGATTTTGATCTGGGCCGTTGGATCAGGGAATGGACGGTCAGGTTTTAATGATGGGGAGGTAGGTCCCAAAGGATTTGGGCCTGCCGGGTTGAATATGGACCATTAATCTGCAGAGATCAATGGTGGATCTTCGCAGAAGAGTTTAAACTACGGGACTTTATAATATAATGGAGGAAGTCAGGGTTTGATCTAGACCGTTAGATCGGTGAAATGAACGCCTCAAATGCAATCGCAGGATCGCCAATTGGCGGAGGAGAGAGGAATGGCACAAAGGATTTTTTGCGATGCGATTGAATCAGAGCCCTCGATCTTAAACCCAGATCGACAGTCAGGAATTAACTGTGAAGGCCAAAGGCAAAAATGTGGGCTTTGGAATGGAGCGATGGGGGCCGTCGGATCTGGGCATGGTGGAGCAGATTAACGGTTGGGAAACAATCGCAAGGTCGCAATCAGAGAGGGGCAATAAACCATTTAAAATACGTCCAATGAAAAACTGCGATGCGATGTGACGATGATCGTTGATCGGTCTAGATCAACGGCTGACATTCATCAAACAATGAATTGTCGGGTTTATAAAAAATCAAAGGGAAAGTCGGGTTTAAATAAGAAAAAGACTTAATCGCAATTGAGGCTTTTAAATGCAAAAGGTAACAAGACAAAAAGGAATGCCCGATTGCGATTGCAAGATTAGGCCTTAGCGCCTGGTCTTGGTGCCAGTTTTATGCGGAAGAAGGGGCTGGGGCTAAGGCAAGAGGGGCCTTAAGGCCTTAGTGCAAAAAGATTGTTTTTCATGATTTTTGGAGGATTTTGAGAGTTCCAATAAGGTTTAAAAATGAGTTTTAAACCTTATCAAAGGGAATTTATGAAGGAAAGAAAGGAAAATGAGGGAAATGGAGGAATTTCATGAGAAAAGGGGATAAAAAAGGAGGTTGATTGTGAGTGAAATGAGGGGTAAAATGAAAGGGAAAATGGGTTTTTAGCAGTCTTTTTCTTCAGGAAAACAACATATTTTTCAGGATTACAAGGGAAACAGCAGTGAAGATTAACTTAAGGATATGTTATGTTTATAAGACTTTAAGAACTAACAATTTGGCATAAAAATTGTTTCTTGAAGGCTTAAAGAATGATTTAGCCACCATTTGATATGACAAATTTTATAGGTGGCTAACATGTATTACATTCTCTATAATTTACTTGTTGTTTATGTGTTTTTAAAGCTAATTTACTTCATTAATTTCTCATAAAAGACACAAAAGTTTGACACATAAACCCTCTCATAAACTGGCTATCTAAGACAAACCTTAAACACTTTTATTTTATATTGATGACGAAGCTAGCACAAAAAAACTAGTTTGTCCATATTCAGATCAAGTTGGTATCAGAGCACAGTTTAGCTCATTTTAGCCCTGAGATGGTTTTCCAAGGTTAGATGGAAGATTAGCTATTGGTTTTGTATTTTTGCAAGCAGAATTTCACTGTGTGCAAGTTTATGTGTGTAAGCTGAATATAAGAGAAGTTCAAGATTGAGGAATCAGCTCTCAAATCACAACAAAGAAGCTTTTTATGCATTACAAGCGTGATGGCAGCTTCATCAAGCACTGTTTCTTACCAATCTTCCTTAGCAATACTATTTGAAAAAGAGATGTTGCAGAAGATCTACATCATGAGAGATATGGTGCAAGAGTTGGTTGAAGATAGGAAGGAGAACACTATAATTCAAGAGAAGTTGATTGCAATGAAGGAGGAAAAGCAAGAGCTTCTTTAAAGGTTGCATGAGATGGAGACTCAACTCCATATTGCCAAGGAAATTCTAGCCAAGCATGTGCATGAAAGGGAGGTATGCAATTCAATTTTATCTTCAATTTCCTCTCAAGATGAATGTTTTGGTGATTTTGAAAGACACACTAGAGGAACAGGGTACAAATTATTGATGAAAATGGGCTATGAAGGTAAAGGATTGGGAAAACATGCACAAGGCATAGTTGAGCCAATTGTTGTTGAGGAAAGGCCTAGGTATTTGGGTCTTGGTTAAGGAAAACATGATGGATAATGCTCCAAAGCCAAGGAGGCACGTGAAGGTATTCCAAGAAGGACTTTCATTACATGTTCCTTTTGTGTTTTGAATAGCCATAATATTTCGAGGTGTTGGAAGAAGATAGCCATGCACAGGATACTTTTAAAACGAATGAGACAGAAAGCCAAAGGACCATTGGATAATGGAAACCATGTTGAAAATAAGATGAAATTATTTTGCACTCATTTCCATAAGTAGGGTCATCTTGTAGACAAGTATTAGACTTTGTAACCAAAAATTCGTCCACGACATTTGAAGAAGGTGGAAAGAGATCTTGACAAGAATGGAAAATAGGATTCCATCATTGATGTGGGTCAGGATGTTTCACATGATGAAGTGTGGCTAAAAGAAGTGCCATTGAAGTGGTTTGGAAAGAGATGGTTAGATTTATTAACCAGTTAAGGCCTTGCATTTCTTTTGGATATTGATGCAAATCTTGCCTTATTGATACATGTCTTTGCCAATTGAATGCATTTATTTTCCCTAGAATGCATGTTGCATGTTTACGCCAGGAAGGTGTTTGAAAGTGGAGTATGTTGACCAAATTTGTTGCAACAATACCAAAGGTTGAATTGCGTCTAAATTTGGTCATTTCAGCTCTTTAAGCACTCATACATACCAATGGGATTTTTGTACATGTGATTGTACTTGCGAGAGATTTGATCATTGTATACATGCATGAGAGTTTGTGTGTGTGAACAGTAGAATTTTTATAGTTTCATTGTGCTTGAACATGCACGAGTGATTGACTTGTGTTGGTTGATTGCTTTGTTAACATGTATGTTGTCAACTTGAAAGTGTTGATCATTTTCACATGCACTAGTGATCAAATTGTGTTGGTCGATTGATTGTTACATGTATGCCTTTCGACTTTGAAGAGTTGATTTAGTCTCTAAGGATGAAAGGGAGATGTTGACAAATTGTTTCATGAGACGTGAAATTCTTGTTGTTTCGGGAGAAGAATAATTAAGTTGTTATACATGTTTTTGTGTGACTTGAGAGTCTGTTGTTTGAAGAGGCATGTTTTTTCGACTTGTGTTTGGTTAATGGGTTTGTACACCAAGATGTAAGAATGCATGGTGATGTTCACAGGATGTGACATTTGTTGCTTTGAAGGAGAAAAAGGAAGAGGTCGTCAAGTTGTGTTTCTTGCATGATGTGTGTTTCAAGTTAGTGGTTTTCATTGTGACAAGATGTCTTGGGATTTTAGAAGGTCCACTCTTGAGCAAGAGGCTCATGATTAGCCTTCATTCTCAAATCATGGCATGAGCAGCATTTCAATATTGGAGGATGATGGAATCAAAAAACGGAAAGTGGACAAGATGCCAAAAAATTTTGCATCCAAAACAATGGCCATTGTAGACCATTTGATGTGTTGAAGCCAAGAAGAGAAAGAGATGGTGAATACATTATTCCAGATGTGGAATTTGGAACCGTGGAGGTAAAAATAATGGTCATTTATTTTCTTGTGATTACTGATATTGGAACTCATTGATGTAGTTCACTCAGATGGGCTTAACATAGAAAAGTGGTTTCTAAGGAGAAGCTTGCATCGAATGAATGTGTGTGCAAAGGAGGAACAAGATTCTCAGTGGGAAGGCCATCAGTCAGCTTTCCAAGCACAAAGGGATTGCTTTAGTATATCAAGGTGTTTAATCTGTTAGCAAGTAGCCAACAAGTGTTGGATTAGGTCAGCAACGAAAGCAGGACATTGGTTGATGTGCCAAGCCATTTGCAAAGCAAGGCATGTCATTGAACCAAAGTGGTTGTCATGGAGATTTTTCCAAGTAGAATCAAGTCGATAGATGTTGAGATTTGTGGATTGTTGGGGTAGCTTTGGATGTCCTCTAGCTCCCAAAATTTTTGGAGTGACTAGAGTACATGAGATCTCCAAGACCCAGAAAGGGATTTGAGAAATTCCATCTAGTTTGGGAGAAAATTAATTAATTAATATTTTTAATTAAGGACCCTAAGTCTAACTTAGGAAAATTAAAATATTAAAGGTAATTAATTTAAACATGTGATGGAAATGACTTAAGTCGCACGGATCAAGCTTTATTTTAATCTTACCCATTGAATCAAGATTAGATCACGACCGTTGGTTTCCCAATGATAAAAGTATAAAGGAAAGGCTTGGGGTCAGTTGGAGAACACACAGAGAGGTGGGGAACTAAGACTAAGTTGGAATTCTAGGGCGTGGTTTGCTATGAATTTCCATAAGTGTTTCAGCTGCATCGAGAGGTATTATTTGCTAAGGGGATGATTTTATCCCAGAGCCAAGAGTCAGCAAGAGGCAGAGAAGCAGCAACCAGGAGTAGCGCAAAGAAGTAGAGGCTATGTAGCAACTGCGCAGCGCAGAGAGTTCCAGCAGCTACGAAGTCCCAGAAAGGGAAGCGAAGAGGCAACAAGGGGGAATCAGGGGTTACACTGGTCCAGTTAGGGCAGCATAAGGATTATGTCACCTAGTCTGGGGTTATGCAACCCTCTCCTGAGCAGCGTAAGGGCATCAGCAGGCCAGCAGGGTTGACATTGGAGCTTCAGAGCAGCGCTGGAGTTTTTCAAGAGGCAGAAAGGGGCTGAGTTTTGTAAATCCCATTTGATGGTTTGAATCAGTCCAGTTTTCCATTTCTAAAACAACCGGTATTGTTGCAGATCTTATATTTCTCTATCGAGTTAACTAGTAAGGTGCCCAGATTTGTTGTACTTTGATTCTACATAATAAGATAAGCCCTCTAGCAACCAGAAGACTGGTTTTCCCGCATTGGGTTTTTCTGGGGATAGTTGTGCAGAAAATCTTGAGTGTCACTTTTTATGTGTGCGTGTATTCTATTTAGATCTGAATTTGTGAAATCCATTAATGTGTTTACTTTGATATTAATGTTGAAATTTCATATTAACAACTTAATTAAGTAGGAGAAGTATAACTAGATTTAACATTAGAGTTTATGCATAAGTAATATTCAGAAATTTTGACATGGTATCAGAGCGATTACAGATCTAGCAGGATCACCAGCAGAATACTGAAGAATCCTTGCTATAGAAAGCAACAGAAGCAGCAGAAAGTGAGACCAAAGAGGACAGTGCAATAGAAGAGGGAAGCAAATCCACGCAGAGACCAGAGTGACGCAGTCCCCATGCAATCTCCATGCAGAGACCGGAGTGATGCACTCCCCACATCGTCTCCACGCAGAGACTAAAGTGACACAATCCCCACACGGTCTCAATGCAGGCCCACGTACTTATTGTGCAAAGGCAGCGCATAGACAACGTTGGGCTTATCTGCTCACACAGAGGCCAGTCATGGTGACATGGTCTTAAGGTTGTGGCTGATTCAAAGTGTTGGAAGGAGTGCTGTAGAGCTTCAGTATTTATTGGTGGGGTTAAATTTTTGAAGGTTCAGAATTTATTCTGAGCACTAGTTAACAAAGAACGGGAGGAGAACAACTTCTCAAAGGATTTCCAGCCAAAGAAATATGCAGATCAATCATTGGATCGAAGAGAGTTGAATCGTTGTGTTTGGAAAATTTCCAAGGAGGAAATCTATTGTCAAAGGGAACATAGGTCTTTTGCTACCAGAGACAGAGGTGTTATAGTGATTGAGTTTGAAGATTTTTGCTACCAGAAACAGAGACGTTGTAATGTTGAGTTGAAGTCTGTGTTACAGAGACAGAGACGTTGTAGTGTTGAGTTGAAGTCTATGTTACCAGAGACAGAGATGTTGCAGCGTTGAATTTGAAGTCTTTTGCTACTAAGAGCCAGAGGTATTGCACGAAAAGAAATTTGAAGCCATCTGCCATTTTCAATCAAAGACATTTCAGCTCGAAAATTGAAACTGCTCTCATTTTCAAACAAAGGCATAGCACTCTGACATTCAATTGTCAACAGAAGCATATCAGTTCGAGGTTTTAAAGGCATTTGTTATTATCAATCAGAGGTATGTCATTCCAAAATTGAAGCCATTTTCATTTAGAGCTTGAAGCTATTTCAGTTCGAAAGTGAAAGTCATTGTTTTGTGGGTAGAAGAGTGTTAATTTGATATTAAAAAATCATGGGTTTCATCGTAAGGACTGAGCCTGTGGGTTCAAAATATTTAGAAGGTTACCCACAATGCAAGGAAATGTTACAACAAATAGGATGGCTTCAATTTTTGGAAAAATTTAATGGCTTCCATAAGGAAGTCACCAAAACATTTGCCAGATCATTCCAAGGAACCGAAGTTGAAATAGGGGATGTCAAGTTTACTGTTACTGAAGTTTTTATTGCAGAGGCTACAGTATTGTCCAGAACCGGGGAGAGATGGTTTAAAAATAGGGAATTCCACAATGACTCCTGGAAACAAATTTTAAAATCACCAAATATGGATGTTAGTGTATTCAAGAAAGGAATTCCCAGTACTGCATTGAAAAGCAAATGGAGAAATATACTACTTCTTTTACAAAAAATTGTTACATGTGAGGGTAGATATGGGACATTTTATGTCTACCACATTAGACTAATGATGCATTTTCTGGGAGAAGATTTAAATCTACCATATTTCTTGCATCAAAGTCTGAAGAAAATGGCTTCCTGTGTTCAGAGAAGAGTTCAGTTTTTAGAGACAACCCTGTATCATCATGGGTTGGTCAAAATTTTGATTGAGCATCATCTATCTAAAAAAAATGATACATGGGATGATTTCCTAATAAGAAATCATTTTGAAGAAGCAAAAGAACTATCACCTGAACCACAGCCCACAAAGAGAAGTAGGAAATGGAGGACTTCAAAAGGTAAAATTGACAAACCAGTTCAAGAAAGCAGTGAGGAAGTCATTTTGGAGAAGTTGACTCGAATCAAGAGGCAACTTAAGGAAGAAAATATAATCAAGGAATCTGTCACAGAGAAAGGAGAGGGATCCTCTCAGCCTAGGAGAAGCCACAGATTAAAGGGAAAACTGAAGAAAACACCAATCAAACAAACATGGGTAATCAATATAGAAGATGAAGAAACACCCATTGAAGAGGATGATGAAGAGGATTTTTATGAAGGAATCCCTGAAATTGATCCTGCTCAACAGGAAATTTATGACTATGTGGAAACTTTAGAGAGGACAGCTTCAGAAAGCAGAGAGAGAACCCCCAGTCCTCCACTGTCTGAAATAGATATATTAAGGAGGGATAGATATGAGTTGGAATTGCTGAATAGACACATCAAAAATGAGAATGAAGTTCTCAAAGATCAAATCAAGCTCAAGACTGATATGAACTCAACCTTATCCCTGCATATAGACAAAGTGGAGAGGACCAATGAGAAGTTGAAGACAAGGAACAAAAAGCTGATCAGGGCACTCACCAACCTCAGGTTCAAACTTGTGATCAGGAAACCCAGAAGGCCTCTAGCTTTCAGACAAAGGAGAAGAAGGGGATTAGATGTCCTTGCAGAAGCCTCTGAATTCATAGGATAATTTGCATGAGGACATGCAAAGAGACAGCAGTGGGGGTATGATGAGCCTCAAAATTGTGCTTTCCTTCACCTCATTTTACCTCATTTTCCCTTGTCCATTTCTATCTTAAGCCCAATTGATCAATAAATATAGTTAAAATTACTTCTAGAATGGTTTACATGACTGACTTGTTGAATTTTGTGATTTTTTCCATTGTTAAGCATTTTGATCAGAACAAGCTGCAGAATGCAGACATTCCGTAGCTAACCGGCGATTCTGCAGCTACCTTCATGTTTGAGTATGTTCCAGGTGGCCTCTTGAGGAAAACCGCATATGGTCATGATCCACGTCCTGTCTATATGGTTTGTTGCTCATCATGGAGGAAGAAATGGATTCTGGGTACGGTTATGCACGTGGGAACACATTTATGAAGGAAGACTCCTACTAGGACTGTCTCAGTCCAGATGTCTTTTCTCCTTCACGTAGCCACCTCGAAGACTCTTAATATGATTCGGAAAAGGAAAGACATTATTCCTAAATTGTTGTAATTATTGTTACTTGCATTTGCTTTATAAACTCTTGAGTAGACCTAGAGCTTAGTTAGAGATTTTATGTTAGATTTGCTGCTAGATTTTGTTTAAAAACTCTGTGTTACGTCCTTGAAGACACAGAGTGTTATGTTCAAACTATTGCATCGTTAATGGAGCAGACAAAGTTATTTTGAAGGTGTGATTTAATTTGGAGTTGAATGTCGTCAAGTGGTAGAGGGCCCCTGCCTCTTGCACGGATTTATTTTGCGTAAATTAGATAAGTTTTCCTAGCTGCCTTTACGTTTTGCATTTGAATTAGTAGTTGTTTTGTTTTAGCTACTGTAGTCGTATTCATTCTAGCTCTTCCACAAGAAGACACTCTTCCAACAGATTAAAATGATGAATGTTGAATGACTATGGTATTGTAGAATTAGGAGTTGAATTTATAGTTGTTTTAACTAGCTACTGTAGTTATATTCATTCCAGTTCTTCCACAAGAAGGCACTCTTCCAACAGATTATAATGATGAATGAAGAATAGCTATGGTACTGTAGGATTTAGTTATAGTTTTTGTCATTCACTATCACAGTTACACTTGTTCTCATCACTCTTCCACAAGAAGAAACTCTTCCAAGACATCCTTAAGAAGTTCAAGACATGACCGTGATAATGAATGATTTAGTTGTGTGTTGTACTAAGTATCATCTCTGATCTTGCTCTTAAACGCTTGCCCAAGACATCATAATGACGAGTAGGGTATGGATGTGATAACTTAGTTTTTCATTTGCTTTCAGTTCATTTGCTTTCAATTGCATACAAGTACACAGTCATAATTGTTCTACCTCTTCCAAAAGAAGGAACTCTTCCAAAATATCACTAATGATGAACAAACAGATTGTGTAACTTCATAGATTAATGCATGTTAGTATAGTTAGAACAACTCCGGAGTTTCATTGCATTTAAATCATGTTCAGTCACTTTGTTTCAAGTTTGATGATGACTTAAAGTTCAAGTATTGTTCTAGTTTAGTAGCATCTTAGGTTCATTCTTAGATTAACTCATTACACTTGCATCTCATATTCAAATTGTCATCCATTGCACAATAGATTACTCTAGTTGTTAGGATTAACAAGACAGCCTTCATTATTCACAAAACATCTTCCTGTTCTAAAAACTACAACCGATCTATAGCCATAGGAACAGAAGACAACATCACTATAAGGTCTGAAATCTCTCTGTAATTTCCTCATCATTTCATAAAACAGAGCTCTTCCTCAAAAGAACTACTTTGAACAAGAAACCAATAACTCTTTGAGTATAGGTTCTGTGGCATTCAATTAAATTGCAGAATAGAACTAGGAATTAATCATAGAATAAAAGAGCTTAGGACAGAGTATTGCATCATTAGTGTTTAACTGTTTAGTTAGAGGATTTGCATATTTAGTGATCATTTCTCAATATTAGTTTATGTCATTTGTTTAAAAAGTCATTATCAAGCTTTTGCTTTTATTTAGTCATAGTTTAGATTCTGCTTCATTGTTTCCAATTTCATTTACCATTCCATACATTAGGCTTAACTCTGTTTTTGACCATCAACTTCTTTCCATTAGTTTTCTAGGCATTTTTCATTAAACATCAAAAGACCAAAAACATCATAAATCAATATAAAAGACCAAAAACATCACAAAACACTACATACAACGCATTAGGAAACAAGCACCTAGGTACATATGGTACACTTCACTTCAGCAGTTTACAAATCCTGGTTGACAATTAAATGAGCTCAGTTTAGGAGACTAGACTGAGACCCAACACCACCTCCTGCGGCTATCTCTTTGGTTACTGCAAAACAATGCAGTAAGCTCATTTCCCAAACCAGGAAATTCGTTTTCCTGATGATCCGCCCCCAGGGCAAGAAGAATACTGTGGCCACGACCTTCAGACAGGGCTCCTCCGCATGACAACAACAAATGGATAAGGTTGTGGAGGAGTACAGGGACATCTTCACCTCACCCACAGGGGTTCCTCTGCACTGTCAGGTCAAGCACCCGATTGATCTGACCCCAGGTGCGCTGCTACCCAATGGACCGATCTATCGGCACTCTATTCTGGAGAATGATGAAATAAAGAGGCAGATTCAGGAGCTGCTGTAGAAAGGTCACATCAGACCAAGTTCATCGCCCTGTGGGAGCCCGATTGTGTTGGTACAGAAGAAGGATGGGACGTGGAGACTCTGTATTGACTATCGGGCACTGAACAAAATCACTATCCGAAATAGGTACCCAATCCCACGGATTGATGACCTTCTGCACCAACTCAAAGGTGCAAAATATTTCAGCAAGATCGACCTGAAATCTAGGTATCACCAGGTACCAATTGAACCCTCTGATGTGTGGAAGACTGCCTTCAAAGCCAAGGAAGGTATTTTTGAATGGCTGGTCATGCCTTTTAGATTGACGAATGCTCCTGCAACCTTCATGAAGATGATGGACGACATCTTGCGGCCATTCACCAACTCATTTGTAGTGGTATACTTGGATGACATTCTGATCTTCAGCAAGACTTGGGAAGAGCACCTTCACCACATTCGACAAGTCCTCCAAACACTGCGGCAACACAAGTTGTGTGCCAATTTGGAGAAGTGCATGTTTGGCATGACCCAGGTTCAATATCTGGGATACATTATTGACGAAAGGGGGGTGCATGTGGATCCAGCCAAGATCCAAGTCATTCGGGATTGGCCAGCCCCAACCACTATAACAGAGCTTCGCAGCTTTCTGGGTCTTGCTAATTTCTACCGTAGATTTGTGTTGGGATTCTCTCATATCACTTGGCCCTTGAGTCAAGTCACCAAGGGAGGAGCAAGAGCAAAATTCTTTTGGTCGGAACCTCAACAGAAGGCATTCACAGAATTGAAAAATCGCCTCTGTCCTACCCCAGTTCTCACATTACCAAATTTGCAACAGCCATTTGAGATCGATACAGATGCCTCTAACTATGCTATTGGGGCAGTTCTTACTCAACAGGGACATCCAGTGGCATATCACAGTGAGACATTGTCAGAGACAGTTCGCAAGTATCCCACCTATGCCAAAGAAATGTATTCCATTGTGCAAGCCTGTCGAAAATGGAAGCATTACATTTTGGGGAAGGAAACAATCATCCACATAGACCACCGGCCCCTGCAGTTCATACAGACACAAGGGAAGTTGCAGAATGATCGCCATCAGAAGTGGTCCACATATCTGCAACAGTTTCATTTGAACATCAAGTACAAGAAGGGTAGCACCAATAATGTTGCAAACTGCCTCAGCCGACCACCGATCGTGGCGCTCACCACCGTGCTCAACTCTTGTGGGCACGAGACTTCTGATTGGCCGCTTCTCTATGAGAGTGACCCAGAATTTGGCCACACTTACAAGGCACTCTTTGGGGGTACGCAAGTTCCAAATTTTCACCTCTAAGATGCACTTTTATGTCACCTGGGACACCTTTGTGTTCCTTCAAGTGAGCGTGCCAATATTATATGGGAAGCACACTACAGTCGAGTCGCTAGGCATTTTGGGGTCGAGAAAATAGTGGCAATACTACAGAAGTATTTCTATTGGCCGAACCTTCGAAAGGATGTCAAGAAGCACATCAGATCCTGCACTGCTTGTGCCATTTCCAAACCGACCATCAAGAAGCAAGGCCTATATACTCCACTACCTACCTCTAGTCGACCTTGGGAATCCATCTCCATGGATTACATGTCGGGCCTGCCTTCTACTAAGAATGGAAATGACTGTGTTTTCGTGGTCGTTGACAGATTCTCGAAGATGGCCATTATGGCGGCCTGTAAGAAGAATATCACAGCAGAAGCCACTGCTAAACTCTTCTTTGAATGAGTTTGGGTGCACTTTGGGATCCCACATTCTATCATATCAGATCAAGATAGCAGGTTCCTCAGCACATTTTGGTCCAGCCTCTGGTCAATGTTGGACACAAAGCTCACCAAGTCCACAGCTTTCCATCCCCAAACAGATGGCTAGACAGAGGTCGTCAATAGAATGATTGTACACATTCTGCGCATGTACAATTCAAAGCATCCACGCACATGGGACGAGAGCCTCCCCTATGTACAACATAGTTATAACCGGGCTCTCCACAGTTCAATTGGCCATAGCCCCTTTCAGGTGGGCTCGAGATTCCAGCCACTATGTCCCAATGACGTAGCCATGCCATTTGAAGCTGCTCAGGCCGATTCAGCTCATGTCCAGTCTAAAGTTGACAAAGCAAGTAGCTTCATTGAGCGCATTCAACACATCTGCCAATAGGTTCATGATATATTGGACAGAGCCAATGCGAAGTACAAGCAGTGCCATGATCAACACCGGGTGCCACACAACTTCCAGGTGGGCAACAAAGTATGGCTACATTTGCAGAAGGAGCGCCTCACTGGACTCCACCGCAAGCTTCGCTCGCTCCGATACGGTCCGTACACCATCACCAACGCTGTAGGGAAAAATGCCTTCGAGCTTAGTATTCCACCATTCCTTGGTCTGCACCCAGTCTTCAATGTGGATCGCCTTCGTCCTTACTTCCCACCTCTACTGGACACCTCGGACATTGCAGAACAACTCACACCAACAGAGTTAAACCTAGACTGCATGGAACAGGCCACCATAGATTGTATCATGTACATGCAACTCAAGAACACTCGCCAATAGAAGATCCAACTGTATCGGGTTGTCAAAGCTGGCCAACTCATGCACCAAGGAAAGTGGTTCACCAGGGACCAAGTTCAGCAGAAATTTCCTCATCTCATGGAGGAACTTAACGCAATGGGGACCATTGCTTCCTAAGGGGGGAGGAATGATCCAGGTGGATATTGGTGGCCACCCACCTATTCCACTTGGCCCCCCACCATTGTCTCTTTCAGCTTTTCAGTTTCGGCATAACTTACTATTTTTAGTAGTTTTTCGGGTCCTGAACTTCCAGAGCCGTTTTGAGGCCCTAAACAACGTTTTTTGGGCATCGCGCCTCCAACAAATATCATTCTATATCATTCCGTTTCGGAATGATATTTGTGGTGAAATTTGTATTCCTCGAATAGATCTTTCTAATGATGTATCATGTGTGTCAAATGGAGATAGTATGCCCAATTTACGTCCCTAGGAAGTTGAAACACCAATTTACCCAAACGTGGCCCATAGTTTTGGCGCTTCATCTCCTAGGGTTAGGTTTTTGGATGTTTAGGGTTCTCCATTGTTTCTCAATAATAAATAGGCCCTCGAGCCTCATTGTAACTCAATTCAAAGGCCTGTAGCCACCACATCTCTTCTCAGAGATAGCTACCAGCACCCTAGCTAGTTTTATTTCCATTTTGTCTGTAAGAAAATTTCAGTTCTTTGATATTAATGAAATGAAGTGTTATTTCCGCTGCGTCTCTGTATTTATGGTTATATGTTCATTCTGTTGCGTTCCTGCATAAATCCGGATCACAATCCCTGCTGAAGAATAGCTCTGAATGAATTCGAATTACTCTTGCCTTGACTGCTCAATCCTCATTGGCAACTCCAATGTGTATGTGATGCAATCAATGCATCACTATAGTCACAAAAGATAGTCTATCTTGCCCTTTCACCTACCTCTCCACTGGGTCTCCACTGAAACTACCATGCATTGTAGCTAACTGTTGTATTTTTCAGTTGATAATGAGTTATTATTTGGGAATTAATTAACTAATTAATTCAGTCCACTCTCACTAGTGTATCATTCAGTTATACTAGATATAACTAGCTCAACTGAGTCTAACTGAGTTAAACTAAATACAACTCCATAACTACTTCTTCCAACTGTGTCATAACTCTGCCACTTGAGATCTAACTGAGTCCTCCATGCATTAGCTCCAATAAACCCTTTGGAATTGTGTAATTCCCTTAGTCCACTGATGTGCCACATCTGTGCACTGAACTGAAGTGCTCCAAGAGAATAAGTTGTTGTTTAGTGTCTGATTATTATTAAGAGCTAATAATAATCAACATGCATCTATTTTTAGATCAGCGATCTATAAATAGACTTTGCCCAATATTCTAAAAATAAAATTTCATCTATTTTTCCAACTTAACCAACCATCCACAAATAGCAACCTGCAATTTTTGAAATATGATCATCATGTCTAAAAATATACATAGTTTAAAAATAGACTTGCGCCAAAAATAGCCTCCGAGCCCACTTAGTGAAGGCAACTCTTTTCAGTAATCTCATCATCTTGTTGAATCTCAACACTCCCTCTCAACAAGATAGGGATTATCTTTCACCCCGATCCTGCCTCTATGATATTCGAATTTGCTCCTGGTGAGCGCCTTCATCAGAATATCTACATCCTGAACCTCCGTAGGAATGTACTGAAGCAACATGATCTTCCGCTGCACACAATCTCTGATATGATGATACCGGATATCAATATGTTTAGATCTATCATGAAACACAGGATTAACCAAGAGTTTAATGCAACTTTGATTATCACAATGTATCACTTTGGGATCTAAATGTGAATCGAAAAAACCAACCAAGATCTTCCTCATCCAGATAGCCTCACATGCATCTTGACTTGCTGCCATGTATTTCGCTTCTGCTGAACTGAGTACCACTGATCTTTGTTTCCTGTTGTACCAAGAAACTGTCGTAGATCCGATACTAAAAATTCCTCCTGATGTGCTCTTTCTGTCTGTTGGGCTTCCTGCCCAATCTACATCCGTGAAGCCATGCAACTTCACCTCATCCGTCTGTCTGTACCATAAACCATACTCAGATGTGCCCCTGAGATATCTCAGGACATGCTTATCTGCCTTCCAAAAGAGCTTGGTAGGCTTAACCATCGCTTGTGAAAGCTGGTTCACCACATAGCATATGTTCGGTCTTGTATTAACTAAATACATGAGCGAACCCACCAACTGTCGATAAAAAGTGGCATCCACTACCTCTTTCAATGCATCATCCTCTTTTTTCAAATTTCTTGGAAGAGGAGTGTTGATAGGCTTGCAGCCTTCCATGTGAAACCTCTCCAGTATCTCCTGGGCATACTTGCCTTGAGACACAAACAGTTCACCTTCCTGCTGCCATATTTCCAATCCAAGGAAATAATGAAGGAGGCCCAAATCCTTCATCTCAAACTCCTTTATGAATCTACCGCACGTGAGTGTATCCCAGCTGCTCATCACACATTGGTATTAAATTTATCATCAACACAAAAGTACAATGATTAAAGCCTAAACACAATACGGTATAGGTTTGCATCCCGGTCAAATAGCTTTCGATGAGGTGTACCAAAACACCAGGGTACAACATTTGAAATATCTGGGTGCTCAGCACAGGCACACACACATGCGACTCAACTGAATCTCAAATACTTAGGAGTTTGCTTTCAATGTACACCTATTCTCTGCAGTCCCATTAAGGAAAATGAATGTGCCAATAATCGCATTGAATGTGCCAACAATCTCCGTGAGAAAACGAGATGGGTTCATATGGAAGAATCTTAGTGCAACGGTGCAAAAGGTTTCTTCATAATCAATCCCCTCGATCTGTGAGAAGCCCCGGGCAACAAATCTTTCCTTATACTTCTCGATGCTCCCTTCAGTAGCTTGCTTTACCTTGTAGATCCATCTTGATCCTACAACTGATTTACCCACAAGCCTTGGAACAATCTACGAAAGCAGCATTACGACAATAGAGTCCACTTCTCCTCACCATCTACCCATGTGGGCTCCTGCACTGCTTCTTCAAAAGAAGATGGCTCTATCACGATACACTTGCTCATAAGAGCCATGTATCCAGTAAATCGGTCAGGTGACTATCTCTGTCTGCGATGTGATGTAGGAACTCCTACATTCTGTGCCGCATCAAGCTTCAGTCTCTCAGCTTATGTGGTACGCTTTCTGCCTTGTCTGATGTTTGGTTTTGCATGAGTGGACTCCTCCACTCCATGAATCTCCTCTTATGGTTGATCCACATCTGGAGGCTCATCTTTCGAAACATGCAGTTCCTTCATTACATGCAAGTCCAGCTCCCTCTCAAGCATAGCTTGTGCAGCACCCACGATCGTTATGTTCTTCCTCTCCGCGACCCCATTCTGTTGTGGGTTATGAGGCGCTATGAGTTCTCTTTGAATTCCTTCTTTGCTACAGAAGTCTTTGAATTCTCCCGAGATGTATTCACCACCATTATCGCTCCATAGAGCTTTCACTTGCTTCCCCAACTCCTTCTCCACCAATGCCTTGAACTCACAGAACTTTGAGAACATTTCACTCTTCTTCTGCATGAAGAAGATCCAGCATCTATGAGAATATTCATCAACAAATATAACATAATACATGTGTTTTGCTGTTGAAGCAACCGAGAAAGGTCCACACATGTCTGTATGAATTCTCTCCAGGATCACCGAAGCACTGTTCTCCTTCTCATGAAAGGTGGTCTTCAAAAAATTACCCATAGTACATCCATTGCACTGATCTGACTGTGCAAGAGTACCCTTGGGAATTCTAGTAGAAATCTACTACAAAATCTTCAAAGTGCCATGGTGAAGATGGCCCAATCTCCTGTGCCATAATTCGCCCTCATCCCGGCTCACCACTTCTTCTTCTTTGCCCAGCATTGCAGCGCATCCATCTACCTCCATCTTGTAGAGATTCTTAATTTGAACCCTTATCTTCTTGGTTTGACCCGTTGTTTTATGTCGAAGGAAGGCTTTTCCCTCACTGAAAACAACATCATAACCTTTGTCTTCCAGCATTGCGACCAGGACCAAATTCTTCTTCAGACCTGGAACATGCATAACATTCTTCAACAAGAATGGATTACCGGACTCCCTCTCAAAGGTAATGGTCCCAATGCCAGTCGCACTATACTGACCATCATCACCCATCTCTATATGCATCTGGAGGTCCTTCTCCTCCAAGTCACTAAACAACTCTTTGTCTCCCGTCATATGGAAAGACGCACCACTATCAAGATACCACACTGATCCCATGCAGCTTGAAACCAAGCAAGCGATCAAGGAGAAATAAAGCCCAAATTGTGAGGCTAAGGCCTCTCCAGCTGCAGATCTAGCACCCTTCTTGTTCTTCTTCTTCTGTGGACAGTTAGTGGCGAAATGTCCATGTTCGTGACAGTGAAAACACTTCACTTTGGACAAATTTTGCTTCTTGCCTTTAGCATCAGATTTTGGAGGATGTTTCTTCCCCTTCCCTTTCCTTGCTTTGGCAGCCAAAGCGCAATTCTCTTCATCTTCATTCTTCGATGAAGATCCATCCCTGGTACCCTGCCTTATCTCCTCCTACAAAAGATCCGACCAAAGTCGCTCCCATCCTGGCAGTTTCTCCCGTCCATTGACAGAGTCTTCGTAGCTATCCCAACTCTTCGAAAGCCCAAGGAGAGCCAATCTCACCAAGTCTTCTTCATCAATAGTAACCCCCACACTTCCCAGTTCATCCTTGTAGTGGACAAACTTTGTGAGGTATTTTGGAATACTGTCGCCCTTCTCAATTTTTATTTTTCTGAGCTTGTCTTTAAGTGCCAACTTCCTCTGGTTACTTTTGCTTTGGAATAAGTCTGTCAAAGCCTTCCACATTAAGAATGGAGTGGCTTTCCCATGAAGGCTGGACACAATATGGTCCTTCACACCTTCCAACAGAATTCGCCTCGTCTTTGTTGTCTTCTTTTGCCATGCGTCAAGTAATGCAGCATCGCTAGATCCCAGCTTAGCAACATCGCTATCGATGAAATCCTTCAGCCCATTATCCTCCAGCACCTCCTCCATCTTGTCCTTCCAGGCTATGTAATTCGAGCTCCCATCAAGGGAAAACTCCAATCGCAACCCATTGAAAGACATTTCAATGTATACTCAACTTCTGCACCAAGAATCTTTTGTAGCAAATTCGAATTGTCCACCAGCAAAAACTCACTTCACAATTGCAATCTTCAATCAACAATGCTCTGATACCATGTAAAAATTATATGCACTAACATGCATATGTCCTTGATTCACCTGATCTCACACTATTTAACTTTATGCAAAATACTGAATCAGTTCCACTTGTTAATCTTTTGCGGAAAAATTAATTGCACACACATGTGAAGCAAACAAAAATAATTAATCGCACATAACACAGTTTTTAACTGGGAAAGCCTAAAGCTGAAAACCCAAACTATATATTACGTATCATGGAATCATATGGCAATCCTCATACAAATTTTATCAAGCTCTCAGTACAATACAATCTTCATACACTAATCAAGACCAATCTTGCCAATCCATGCACCGATCTTTGCCTCCTGCTAGCCTTCCTCCACTGCGCAATCCTTGCTAAAGAATAGCTTTGAATGAATTTGAATTACTCTTGTCTTGACTGCACAATCCTCATTGGCAACTCCAATGTGTGTGTGATGCAATCAATGCATCACTATAGTCACAACAGATAGTCTATCTTGCCCTTTCACCTACCTCTCCACTAGGTCTCCATTGAAACTACCATGCACTGTAGTTAACTCCTGTATTTTTCAGTTGATTAATGAGTTATTATTTTTGAATTAATTCACTCCACTCTCACTAGTGTATCATTCAGTTAGACTAGATACAACTAGCTCAAATGAGTCTAACTGAGTTAAACTAAATACAACTCCATAACTACTTCTTCCAATTGTGTCATAACTCTGTCACTTGAGTTCTAACAGAGTCCTCCATGCATTAGCTCCAGTAAACCCTTGGGAATTCTGTAATTCCCTCAGTCCACTAATGTGCCACATCTGTGCACTGAACTAAAGTGCTCCAAGAGAACAAGTTGATGTTTAGTGTTTGATTATTATTAAGAGCTAATAATAATCAACATGCATCTATTTTTAGATCAGCGATCTATAAATAGACTTTGCTCAATATTCTAAAAATAGAATTTCATCTATTTTTCCAACTTGACCAACCATCCACAAATAGCATCCTGCAACTTCTGAAATATGATCATCTTGTCTAAAAATAGACTTGCACCAAAAATAGCCTGCGGGCCCACTTAGTGAAGGCGACTCTTTTCACTAAGCTCATCATCTTGTTGAATCTCAACAAGCATTAACTGCCCTATATGAAGGTAGATCTATCGAGAAGAGAATGCTTCTGGAGAACTAGATGTGATTACTCATGATGGCCAAGGGAGAATAAATCGAGCCCTTCCTTTTTAGATTACAGGCGATCAGGGATCAGTTGACTGCCATGGGAGTGAAAGTGGAGGAGGATGTGATGGTGAAGACTGCATTTAATGCAGTCACAAAGGACTGGGAAAATTTTGTCCAAAGTATCTTGGGTAGAGGGGATCTTCCCAACTGGGACAGTATGTGGGCGATCCTTTCTCAAGAAGAACTCTTTCGGTTCACCAAGAGGCAACATAGCACTGGATCCAGTAAGGTAAAGAAGGAAGAGGAAGAAGATGCAACCTTGGCATTAAAGAGGCAGCAAGGGAGGAAGAAGCATGATCTATCCAAGATCAAGTGTTTCTAGTGCGGCGAATTAGGACATTTTGCCAGCAATTTTCCTAAGAAGAAGAAGGACAAGGAAGCTTCTACCTCCAAGGCTGTTGTGGCGGATGATGGCTCTGAAGATGATGTATCCATGAGCGCTCATGTAGCTCTAGAGAAAAGGTGGGGTGACATGGATCTGTAGATCAGTTGCAGAGTGGTGACGGGATCCTTGAGTAGCTTAGCTCTTTGATCACATTTGTGCTACGGGAGCCTTAAGACAATGGCGGGACAAGTGGAGCAGTTGATGCAGAGAATCACAAATGAAGCAGAGGCAAAGATAGATGTTGAGAGATATCAGTGTAGTGCAGATGCAGTAGCAGCGTAGCAGCGCAGCGCAGACAGGAGGCTGATGTGACTTCAGCAATGCTGTGTAGGTTGGATTACGCAGAGCAGAGCTGCAGCAACGCAGTGGCTTCAAGAGGATAGGGTAGAGAAGCAACCTATGGAGCTTCATTCATGAGCATGCAACCCAATTGACCTGTTTTTCAAATATTGGGCAAGATTTTTCAGTTGTTTCTCTCAGCAACTGAAGCTGTAGTGCAGCAGTTCACAGCAGATTGAGAGGGAGCTCCAGTGTAGATATGGCAGTGGCGGTGGCAGCGTCATGGGCAGCAGTACAGGAGTGCAGTAGCATTGCAGTGATGAAGGGCAGTAGGCCAAGCATCAACGCAGAGACCCGCAGCAGAGATCAGTGCAGAGCTTCGGGTGAAGCAGTGTTGTGCTAGAGCACTTTCCTTGCCAAAAAGGAGTTTTGAGACTTGTGGATTGTTGGGGTAGCTTCCGATGTGCTCTAGCTCCCAAAATTTGTGCAGTGACTAGAGTACATGAGATCTCCAAGACCCAGAAAGGGATTTGAGAAATTCCATCCAGTTTGGGAGAAAATTAATTAATTAATATTTTTAATTAAGGACCCTAAGTCTAACTTAGGAAAATGAAAATATTAAAGGTAATTAATTTAAACATGTGATGGAAATGACTTAAGTCACACCGATCAAAATTTCTTTTAATCTCAGCCTTTGAATCAAGATTAGATCACGGTCGATGGTTTCCCAACAAGAAAATTATAAAGGAAAGGCTTGGGGTCAGTTGAAGAACACACACACACAGGCAGAGCACTGAGACTAAGATGGAATTATAGGGCGTGGTTTGCTAAGAATTTCTAGAAGTGTTTTAGCTGCAGCGAGGGGTAGTATTGGCTAAGGGGATGATCTGATCCCATAAGAAAGAGTCAGAAAGAGGAAAAGGCTACACAACCAGAAGCAGCGCAGAGAAGCAGAGGCTACGTAACGCAAAGGGTTTCAGCCACTGTGCAGGCCCAGAAAGGGCAGCGCAGAGGCAGCAGGGGGCCATCAGAGGTTATGCTAGTCCAAATAGGGCAGCATAAGGACTGTGTCACCCAAACTAGGGTTACGTAGCCCTCTCCTGAGTAGCGCAGGGGCATCAGCAAGCTAGCAGGGTTGACGTAGGTAGCTTAAGAGCAGCACTGGGGTTTCTAGAGGCTAAAAGGGGTTGAGTTGTGTAAATCTCATTTTAGGGTGTGAATAAGTCCAGAACAACCAATATTGCTACAGATCTTATATTTCTCTTTCAAGTTAACCAGTAAGGTGCCCTAATTTGTTGTACTTAGATTCTACATAATAAGATAAACCCTCCAACAGCCAAAATATTGATTTTCCCGCATTGGGTTTTTCCAGGGAAAGTTGTCCAAAAAATTTTGTGTGTCACTTTGCATGTATTCTATTTAGATCTAAATCTGTGAAAACTGTTAATGTGTTTACTTTGATGTTAATGCTGAAATTGCAGATTAATAACTTAATTAAATAGGAGAAGTATAACCAGATTTAACAATAGAGTTTCTGCATAAGTGATATTCAGAAATTTTCACAATAGAACTTGGAAAGGTGAAGAGGATTAAACTCTCATCAGATAACCAAATTTTGTGGGTCCAAAAGCCTTTCAATGGGAAGGAGTGATCAGAAACTGAATTAGGGACAAAAATTTGTTAATTTGCTAAAAATTCAAAGTTATCATAATGGAATGGAACTTAAATGACTGCATAGGTATTTTCACCATGATTCTGAAGCACTTTGTTTCATCGAAAACTGACTCTATATGAGAAAGTTAGAGCCTGTTGTTCGTTTGCACAAACATGCAAAATCTGACAAGCAAGTGCACGGTCAGCAATTCGTATGCCTCGGGATATGTGCCATGCTAACGTGGCAAGAAGGTGACATGGAAAATTTTTATTGGTCAAGGTCAGAGCCAATGAGGGCTCGACACATGGCAAGCTGTGGAGGTGCCACTTGGCACATTCCTGTTGGTTGATAGTGATGGTGAGTAGCCAATCCCAGGTCGCCATGTAGTACCTAGGGAAAGCCCAAAAGGGCCCAACTTGGTTAGATGAGAGAAGCCAAGTTTGAACCCGAGACCTCCTCATTGCAAGCACTCTTCATTTACCAATGCACCGCTAGTTTATTGTTGTTTTAAATAGGAAAATGAGTTAGTTTAACCATCGCATTAATGTTAACACCAAAACAACGCGCGATCCAAAACAATTGTTTAACTCTGAAATTTAATGCTAGCTGCCACCGATGTGACCACCAACCAGCATTTATCTCCAAAATTTAATGTTTCCTCCAAATTTGGCGTCGCTCCTCCATTTAGGGGGACCTGCCAGTTAGGGGCGCAGTTCGCTAAATTAGCAGAGGTTTTGGAGGATATTTTGAATGAGGCATAACTTTTGACTCAAAAAGGAAAATTTGACTCAGTCAGAGGCTAGACATGGGTTTTTCGGTCTTCTGAATCCATTTAAGCAGGTTGGAGATCTATTGCATCATTGTAGGTGCATGTAATCATATAATTGAACATTAATCCAAAGAGGGCCAAGCCATTGAAGCAGGTCCAAGGAGATGTAACCCATGAGGGGTGAACTCATTTATCAACTCTGTATCATGTGTTAGCTATATTATTTAATTTACTTGTTGTTAATGTTTTTTTAAAGATAATTTACTTGATGAATTGCTCATAAAAGACACACAAATTTGACACATAAACCCTCTCATAAACTGGCTATTTGAGAAAATCTTTAAACACTTTTATTTTATATTGATGAGGAAGTTAGCACAGTGTTGGCTTGAGAGGTCCTGACCCAGGTTCAGAGTTTAAGGTTTGCCAACAAACCCCTATACTACTGGCCCTTTCGGCAATGACCTACTTGTGCAGGCCAAGGTCTCACCCGAAGCAGTATGGGAGCGTGTTGGAACTAGGTTTCCGCACCCTGGGAGAAAGTAGGTAATCCGATGCAGATCTGTATTATAACTTGCTAGGTTTACCCATAATGAGTTTATTCGTAGCCCTTTAAATAGTATACTCAGCATATAACCATAACACAACTATCAGATCTAACCGGTACATTCACATCCACGTGTGCATTATTAGATACCACCACAGAGTATGTATAATCGTAGCTAGTAACAGACCACATATATACTTATGCAAAAACATAGATACATTCGCAGCTAATTAATCCTCACAGATACGCTTCAGCAGTAATTCATTAACGTTCAGATCCACTTACAAACCAGCCCGCGCACAGCCTAGCGAGGTCTGCACACAACCAGCAGGAGTCCTTACCCAAAACAACCCAAAACAGATCTAACAGTTCGCACGTAGCATCAGTCTTAATTCATTCCTACCTCTAGACTCAAACTATTCATCTATCTATATCGATGTAGCCTACGCTATCCTGTCGTCTGCAAACCATGGTTTGCAGGCTCTACGTCTACCCTTTGACCCATTATAATGTGTTCGGGGCTTTGAGCCGTCCCAAAACCCCTGTGTTAGACTACTTAATACAAAAAATATACAAAATTCGTAGCTTAGGTAGCCCTGTTCCAACAAGCCCCCAACACAATCTTGTGACTCGTCCCAAGTCACTGTGGCCATGGGTTTTGCATCTTCTCCTCAAGCTACTTGATCGCATCCACCAACGGGGGCAACACTCTTTCACTTTGCGCAACAACATTATGGGCTATCTCCACCAACTTCTGCGAAGTTGGGCCTTCTCTACCAGCAGTGATGCTCTCCAAATTCTGGTTCAGTTGCTTGACTATGATGTTGACATCTTGAGACAGCTTAAGGGCCTCATCAGCCTACGGCTTGAGGTGACCACTCAAAGTATTCTTCTGTTGCCAAAGAGATTCCATGTCGTCTCTAAGCACATGGCTGGTGGGCAGTCAGGCCAAGCGCTGAGCGGGGACCAGAGTGGTCAGTGTAGCCTCCATTTGTTCAAACTCTTCTTCCTTCTGATGCAGTGCTTAGTTTATTTCACGCAGGAGAGGGTCGCGCGGCACCTTGTTCCATAACTGCATAGTTGTTTCCAACAGTTCGGCCCCCTGAACGATTTTACCTATAATGACATTGGTGGCCTCTATAACTAGTGCAAATCACTAGGCCTGCACCTCAGTTGGCGTTTCTGGCTGTAACCTGGCCTGCAAGGCCGCAATCTATTGTTCCATCTCCGTTTTGACCGCCTAGATCTCGGTTCTTGAGGCCTTTAGCGCTACAACCAACCCGTCAATCTTGGTCTGGGGGGTGGCAGAAGCCGAGATATCTTCGGTGACATCTGCACAGAGCCTACTAATTAGGTGCTTCAACTCTGTCTGTTGTGCGGCGGCGAGTGTACATGCAGCCTATGCCTGAGATACTTCAATATGTTTTTCTTCAATTGTCTGCTCATTTGTACTGAGCTACTGGTGCACTTGACAGTCTCTATGCTGAATCTCTTTGAACAGGGATGCATGAAGGATCTGCAACGGTTCATGCGGCATGCGGGCAAGATCCAACTATACCTTTGCACAGGCCTGGATTTGCACTCCCAAGTCGGGTGGACTCAATATGAGGGTTGCGCCCGGTAGAGGGAAGAGGCGACTTTCCGGCGTACTGATTACTGCGTTGCTTGTTGCTGGGATCGACCTTGCCTAAATCATATTGGCTTGCAATGTATCATTCTTGAGCTACAGATCCCAGAGCTCAGCCTGGAGTGTATCAAATGTGTCTTTCTACTGTTCTTCCAAAGCCAACCATTTGTCTTATGCAGCCAAGGTAACCGCATCTGTGATCTGCTCTAAGTCCTCTTCTGTCAGCGTAACTCTTGTGTCATGTTTCGGCTGTTGAGCTCATTGCTTCTTCCGTGGCCCTTTAACAAGGTCACCAGTTTTCTTCGTACCCTGAGGGAAGTCAGCACCTCCCTTCTCCAAACACTCTGCACCCATGTCCTACTGCAAATCCTTCTGTGATGTTGTTTCCGCACCCTTCCCAGTACTCTTGCCCTGCTGCGAACCCTTCTATGATTTTGGTTTCGCGCCCTTCCCAATACTCTTGCCCTGTCCTCCAGTTTCTTTGGTGGTGTCAGAAAGGGTGACCTTCGCGGTGCTGGTCTCTTCAATGTCCTTCATACCTGATTTGAAGCCAAGCTTCCAGTGGGGAGGCCAAGTTGCAATTAGGTGGTCAATTTCCTCATCAGCAACCATGTATGGGAGTGAAACCCATGCTAGATCCTTGCATCCTCTTATCTGTACATTGGGCATGGTTACTTAAAATGTTGCGATGCTTTTGTACTTATCATACAGTGTTGGCAACAAGTGCGACCGGGAATTGATTGTAGTTGTGAGCCTGCTCTGAAATAGGACCCAGAAGACTTGATTATCCTCAATATGTTGCGCGTCCTTTGAGTCCCACAAATTCGCGTACCAAGCCCCTTCGCACATATCTGGGGTGAGCTCAGGGAGGACCGAGTATTCAAGGGCTTCATATCCGACCAACGCGATGAGAAGCAACAACCAAGAGTAGCAAAATGCTCGTCCCTGATCCTCGGCTTCGCGTACATTCACCAGAAATTCGTTGCACAGGTACTGGGACTAATTGTATCATACCCCCTTTTTGCATCGTCCCACCAGCTGAATTACATACACAAGGACGGTGGCAACCTGGCATTTGTGCATCATCTTGCATGCCAGCAACAAGGCACCCATCTGTGCACCAGGGTCAGTAATAGTGTTGATCATGAACCCCCGAGTGTTCTGCTCCACATGATAATCATCGCGCACCTTTTTGGTGATCTTTTGCTCATACTTTTTACTGACGTGCAGCATAGGGTCTCGCCCTTCCATGGGGAGACCAGTAATACAGTGAATAAGCACGACATCAATGGGGATTCGATCCTGGATCCACAAGTTGCCATCATGGACCAGGGCAAGTAGTTGGCACACAAGTCGGTCTGTGACATTGTAGTGGCCAAAATGAGGCATCCTTAGCAGGTTTAAGAGCTCAGAACCAGCCAATCCATGCACCTATGGTATGGGGACTATTTTTATCCCGTCATCTTTCAAGACCCTTTCGAGATATAGTTCTAGTACTAATTTTAGGGAAGGCCTCCAAATTGGCCAAGTCGTGGTCATCGAATTTTACCTCGTGGAGTTTGCCAAAGGGTTCTCCAACAATGGGGACCTCACCCGAAGTCAGTGGAATTTGCATATAGGTACGTAGGCCATCGAGATTCTTAGGCGTGCGTGTCGAGGACCTGTGAGACCGAGCATAGGGCGATAGCCAGTTGATCGGTTCAGCAAAATTCAGGCCTCTTCTTCAGCAGACAAGGGTCTCTTCAATGGGTTAGGCGAACGTGCATGGGACACCACTTGCGGGGACTTCACATTTCGAGGAGAGGTGCGGGGCTTCACCCCAGCCCATTTTGCAGGTTTCCCCAACCCTTGCACCTTTTCTTTCCCCTTTTGCTTCCCCTGGCTTGGTGTGGACATAACCTCCTCCACTGCAGGGTCAACTTCCAACACTTCCTCAGATTCTCTTTCCGTCGAGGTCATGGGCTGGGAAGATTCGGCGGGATTAGATGCAATCATTTTGGTGTGAAAAATGAACTCAGGGTAGCTAATATATGAGGGGGAAGCACGCTCAGACATGAACAAGACACAATAGTCACAAACTCGTAAAAAACACCAACATCTCAAGATACATGGAACACTCTTCTGAGCTATCCTTCTTCTTTTATAGCCTTAGATATCAACCAACGGTTGGGTGAAACTTATTCGGAACTTACCATCAAGTAAACGGTAAAAAATATTCGGAAATCGCTTCATTAATTATCGGCCACCCGCTCCTTCCAACGGTAAAATTTTCTTTTTACCCAGTTTTACTATTCCAACATTCATTTTTTGTACCTCTTGTGCTCCCAGTGCACCCCTGTGCTCCCAGCATACCTCCTATGTTCCCAGCACACCCCTATGCTCCCATCGCACCTGTTGCCTTCTGAACACACCTCTTGTGCTCCCAGCGTACCTCCTACACTCCCAGCGCATCCCTATGCTCCCATCGCACCTACCGCGCTCTAAACACACCTCCTGCGCTCCCAGCGCACCCCTATGCTCCCATCGCACCTGCTGCACTCTGAACACACCCCTGCGCTCCCAGCACACCTCTCCAGGCCTCCAAACCTGCGATCTATCCCTGCACATACTACGGTTCTACCTGCAATTGCCTCCCTTTGGGCGCATATTCCGCCCCATATAGCTACTCCGGCCATATAGTAATTTGATCCTATATGGTTTGAGCTGGCTGCCATTGACATATCCTGGTATCATATCACCGCGCAGGGTAGCTAGCCACACAGCTCCTCCATCAGTGATTTCTTTTACCATATAGGGACCTATCCAGTGTTGTCAGAACTTCCCTAGGTGTTTCGCAAATTGGCTATCATACAGTAGGACCAATTTTCCCTCCGTAAATGTCTTTTGCCGAATATGTCAATCATGCCATGCCTTATCCCAAGCCTTCTAAACCTACTGATGGAAATTAGCAATGAAATAATCTTCCTCTAATGCCACAAGTTACGCTAACTGCTCTTTCATGATATCAGGCTCTGCCATGTTCGTAAAGGCTGCGATGCACAGGCTAGGAACAATACACTCCATGTGCATAATGGCCTCCCTGCCATAGACCATCCTAAACGGTGTCTTCCCCGTCAACCTCTTGTAGGTGGTTTGATAGGCCTAAAGAACTGACGGGCTGCGCACATCCTAGTCATTGCGATCAGCATTACAAACCTTGGTCAGTGCCTACTCCAAGATCTTATTAAAATCTTCTACAGCTCCATTTTCCTGAGGATGATATGGGGTGCTTTTCGCGTGGTGGATCTGAAATTATTCAGTCAAGGCCTGTATTGTTTCATTAACAAAAAGCATACCTCTATCACTCATTAAGATCTTCGGACAGCCAAACTGGGTCAAAATCTGCTAAAAAATGAAGTGCGTAGCGGTGCCTGCAGTGCAATCCATCACCGCTTGTGCTTCGGCCCATCTGGTTACATAATCAGTTGCAGTGATGATGTAGCGTGCACCTATCTTCTTCCCTGGCGGGTTGATGGTCCCAATGAAGTCGATGGCCCATCTGTCAAATGCTTGCAGGGCCATCTGCGGTTGTAGGGGCATCTCATCTCTATGCGATGGCCTCCCCGTCCTTTGGCATGTATCGCAGGCTTTGCAATAGCTGTGAGAGTCACTATGCAGTGTAGGCCACCATAGTCCAGCTCTCAAGATTTTATGTGTCGTCGCTTTCCCTGCATAGTGTCCTCCTACTACGCCCCCGTGAGCTTCTGCTAAGATGGTGTGTCGGTCATGCTCCAATATGTATCTTCACAGCACTTTGTCAGCTCCCAGCTTATACAAATGGCCTGCGATGATGGTAAAATCCATTGCGCGAGTTACCAATTATTTCTTTTGTTGTACCAAATACTCTGCGGGCGCCCTCCCTGTAGTCAGGAACTAAATAATGTCGGCGAAGTGTGCATCAACTAAATAATAGTTGTGCATCAGAAAATCTGTCTTCTAGGTTGGTGGGTTCCTCACCACTCTCGCTTTGGGATAAGTGGTATGACCCAGCATTCAACCTTCTTGGTTTGACAATGATCTCAAAGTCATATTCTTGGAATAGTAGTAGCCACCGGTAGATTTCCCCCCTGAACACAGGCTTATTCACTAGGTACTTCAAAGTCGAGTGGTCCGTAAACATCTTGAAGTGCCCTCCTAAAAGGTAATACTGATATTTTTGCAGTGCGCAGACCATGGCCAACCCCTCACATTCAGTAGTGGAGTAGTTGCGCTCCACACCAGAAAGTTTCCTACTAGCAAATGCAACTAGATGGTCAATGTCTCCGTCTCTAGGATGTGTAAGGACATCTCCTAGGGAAATTCCCCAGTCAGGAAAGATGAGAATAGGTGCAGAGACCATCTTCTCCTTGAGTAGCCCGAAGCTCTTCTGACACTCATCATCCCAAAAAAATGAAACATCCTTCTTTAGCAATTTTTCCATAGGTGTTGTGATCAGCGCGTATCCTTGAATGAAATTCTTGTATTAGCTTGTATGTCCGAGGATAGAGCGCAGCTGTTTCTCAGTTGTAGGCACTGCAAGATTGATGATAACTGCTATTTTGGCGGGATCAACCATCAATCCTTGTCGACAAACTATGTGGCCAAGCAAGATTCTGAAGGGTATGCAAAATATGCACTTCTTGATATTCAAGGAAATCCGGTGCTTTTTACAGGCATCCAACATCAGAAACAGGTTTGAGACATGATTATTTACCAACCCGAAGACAGTCCAGTCATTAAAATATACCTCCAAAAACTTGTGGATGAACTCTTTGAATACTGCATCCACCACCCGCGAAAAGATGGCAGGGGCATTCTTGAGCCCAAAAGGGCATGACCGTATACTAGAAAGATCCCCATTTAGTGGCGAACGTAATTTTGCTGCGATCTTAGGGTGCGATTAGGATCTGATGGTAGCCAGAGAACCCGTCCGTGAATGAGTATGCTTCCTGCCCCCTACATTATCAATGATTTCATTTGAGAATGGCGTAGGAAAGGGATAATGTACGTAGGCATCATTTAATTTGCAAAAGTCAACATAGATCCGTATCTCTCCCTTAGTATTTTTCTCCTGAACCACCATAGGACTTACCCAATATGACTGTTCGACTAGTTCAATGATACCTAGGGTGAGCATTTTGTCAATTTCTTCCTTGACTTTTTGTTTGTACTTGGGGTTCAACTGAAAAGGGCACTGCTTCACAACGCACGCATCTGCTTTTAAAGTGATGCGCATGACTCTGAGGTCCCTTGTAATCCCTTTTAGTTCCAAAATTTTTTCTAGGAATAAGTCCTGGCATTCCATGAGGAGTTATGCAACTTTTCCCACATTATCATCATCCCAGTAGTCCCCAATCTTAGCTAACTTAGGTTGCGCCTCCATTCTAATGTTGACTTCTCGCAACTTCAGAGGCTTAGTGACAATGACGGTCTGCAGTGGGGGTCTAGCAACTGCACATTCTCCCTCCGACTCCAGGATAGAGACATTTCGTGGGTCTTCATCGCACTCCTCTATTGATAAATTGCTGCAGTTGACAATATCCTGCATCTGTGTTTCCCATGTTGGTGCCCCATTTGTTGCGCAAGGGCGTGATTCATCAAATAATAAGGCATCAATATCTTGCAGAGCTTCGTCGAGTGCCTCTGTTCCTCCTATCAACCAAAATGTCCCTACAAATTCGTCCTTCGGGGTTTCCCAGTGGCAAGTGCGCTGGTGTAATTCTGTGTCTAAATACCATGCTGTCGAGATTGGCCCCAAGGCATCAATGAATAGATGGACCCATTCCTCTGTAGTTCTTTCACCCCATTCTTCCGTCCATGCAGACAAGTGCTTGCGCGGGTCCCCTGGCCCCAAGAAAGTCTTTACACGTAGGTGAACCAGAGGTTCAAACCACAAGACCATCATGTCGCAACATTCTTCCCAATCCTGGAATGCCCCCTTATGCGTGTCCCACCACCTCGCAGGGGTTGCACGCATGGCTAGATTAAGGGCCCATAGCCTTCGTTCCCTTGGGACTTCAGCTTCAAATGCTCGCAAAAACTCCCTAATACTACCAGAACGATCAAAGTAGGGAAGTTCTCTTACCTCTGAGGAGATGCATCAGAAGTTCTTTGTGATTCTAAGACATCGCAGCGCACATACATCGTGTAACCGATTCTGCCAATTTTATATCTCTCCGTCGAAGTCAGAGAAACATTCGTTGTCCTTTTCCCAATAAAGCACACTGTCAGTCGTAGGATTGATCCAATCTTCGTCTTGAGAGGTTAACTTATAGGTGTGATCCACATCCTCTTCTTCGCACATTGGTTCTATATACCACTCTCCTTCTGCAAGGTCTAGGGGGACTATCACCCTTGTACCCTCATTCTCAAACACCATGCTTCTTTTCTTTAGTTTGATAATACCTCCCATATCTATCACCCAATCCAGTCCTAAGAGCGCAAGATAGGGGTCCGCATCTTCCACAATATGAATGACCTCAAAGTCGGCGCGGACCTTAACTCCTGCGATATCTACTGTAATTTTTGACAACCTCCCCAATGGTATAATCTTCTGTTGGTTAGCCATGCGCACCTAGATAGTGGACCATTCCAATTTAGGCTCTCCCATCCGCTGCCAAGTTTTCTTGGGTAGTACGTTCGCATTTGACCCCAAGTCCAAGATAACCTGGTCCATTTCATAGTCACGAATCTGCATTGTTAGCCGCATCTCCCGACTAGTGCGTTTTTTATGCTTGTAAATTTTGTGCACATCCCTGACTTCCGAGGGAGGGTTAGTTCTATCTGTGCAGTTGTCTATTAGTGCTTGTAGATTTTTTACTGCCTTCTAGTTGTGTAGCAGCTTCATACAAGCTTGTAGAAATGGTTTAACTTCATCGTCTATTCTCAGGTTTGCTTGAGCATTTGAAATAGGCGCCTCATCCTTAGTAAAGTCTCTGCGAGATGCGACAAAGGTTTCCTTTTCCTTCTGTTGATCTGGATTTTATGCAGGAACGCAACAGAATACACATATAGCCATAAATACAGAGATGCAACGGAAATAGTGCTTCATTTTATTAATAAAATAATGACTGAAATAATCTTACAAACATAATGGGAACAAGCTAGGGCGCTGGTAGTGTATCTCTGAGAAGAGATGTGGTAGGGGTAGGATTCTAAGCTGTGTTACATTGAGGCTCGAAGGCCTATTATAGACATAATGGAAATAGATGAGCTGGGGTACTGGCAGTGTATCCCTGAGAAGAGATGTGTTGGCTACTAGCCCCTGAACTGTGTTACAGAACTGAAATGATGGGAACAAGCGAGCTAGGGAACTAGTAGCGCTTATCTCTGAGAAGATATGTGTCGGCTCCCAGCCCCCTGAAATGTATTACAATGAGGCTCAAAGGCCTATTTATTGTTGAGAAACAATGTAAAATCCGAAACGTCCAAAAACCTAACCCTAGGAGATGAAGCGCCAAAACTGTGGGCCCCATTTAAGTAACTTGGTGTTTCAACTTCCCGAGGGTGTAACTTTGGTATCCGATCTCCATTTGACGTGATCAATAGCTCGTTAGAAATATCTATCTGAGGAATACAACTTTTGAGTGAGCAACATTGGTATACAACCCATGTTGCTCCCCATTTTCTCAAAAAGCGTCGTTTAGGGCCTCAAAATGGCTCCGGAAGTTCAAGACCTGAAAAACTGCTATAAATAGTAAGTTGTGCTTAAACTTACAAACTGAAATAACTGATGGTGGGGGTTCAAATGGACTTGGTGGGTGGCCACCAATATCCACCTAGATTATTAATTCCCCAAAACGACTCCGAGTGTGCAGGACCCAAAAACCTGCTAAAAATAGTAAGTTGTGCTGAAGCTGAAAAACTGAAATAATTGATGTTGCGAGTCCAAATGGAATAGGTGGGAGGCCACCGATATCCACCTAGATCATCTATAGGTCCAGGATTTCCTGTTTGACAGCTGCTTTCCGGATAAGAGGGTCATCTTTTGCTTTCTCTGCAGCTCCTCCCGTAGCCATGCCGCTACGCGTTATGACATTAATACTTGGTCCTTTATCACGTGGTTCTACTTTAACCCTTTGCACATTCTGCATAGGTGTCTGTTGTTTTTCCTGCATTTTAGCTATCACAATTGGATAGTCTTCAATCACATGGTCTAGTTGTCTACAATAACGAAAAGATTGTCGCGCAGGGTTCGGGCAGTCCCTCGCAAAGTGCCCTATCTCCCCACAATTGTAACTGATCAATTGTCCTCTTCCCCAACCTGCGCCTCCACCCCTTCCCCCTCCCATGCCCCTGGCTTGGGAGCCTCCTATGCTTGAGGGAGATAGTGGTGAAAAAGGGTCATCCTGTACCCTGTATACGTTTCCTCATTTTATCGTCAAGTCATAGGTTCGAAAATTATGCTCGTCATGCCCCACAGAAGAGCATAATCAACACCATTGTTGCTTCAATTCTTGAACGTAAGCACCTAGACGGGGACAACAGTTAGTATCATGTAGCCTAGCAACACTGCAATCAGCACACCATAATGTCGGGCTACTTGGCCCTGCAGCCTCCTTAGAGCATAGTGGGCTGGGTCCCCCAACCTGCATGTAATCTGCCAATAGAGGACATTTAAGACCAGATACCCTGCATCTTATGCACCATATGTCTGGGCTAGCCTCTTTCCCCCGTTATTTTCGCAGGTTTTGTATTTCAAGGTGCATTGCTTCCAACTGCCCCTGGATCTGTTGTACCCAAAACTAAGCATCATCCCTCGGTGCAACCTCTAGTTTCGTGGAAATCTCCAAGGCCTTCTCTTGCGTTGTGATCGATTTCTGACCCATAGGTCCGGGAAAGTGAGGTAACAGCATAGAGATAAACCATTCCTTATGTTGGCTATCATCATACTAAAATTCCCTATCTATGATAACCTTTCTTAGCCACTGATCAGCTTCCCATACCGATTCAGTGGGTCCCTGTCTAAAGTCTTTCAAGTCGACCACTATCTAAGAGTAGGACTTAGGCTTCCGAAACTGTTGTTTTAACGTTGTCTTAATCTCTGGAATGGATGGATCCGCGTGTTGTCCTACGTACCCCATATACCAATCAAAGGCCCTTCCTTCAAAGGCGAGTGATAGTTGCGCTCTCTTTACAACATTGGTAACCACATTCTGCGCAGCCCATACTGATTCTGCAACAAACCAAAATCGGTCCATATCTTCATCCCCTACACCCTTGAAGGTAGGTAGCTTCATGTGCGTGGACATATCTTCTTTTGGTGCCAGCAGAGGTGTGGGCAAGTTCTTTCCCTTATGCTGACTTGACGGTGGTGTAGCTGGAGGGCTATGAGCAGCTGATTCTCTTAATGGAATGTAGACGGATCTATCTCCTTCTTGATTAGTTCGATAGTACTTACTACTTCGTGTGTTACTCTCTCCTAGATAAGAGGTCATTCACTCAGTGTGGCTGCACGGAACGCCCTTTTCGCACAGTAATATTTTGATTAAAAAAGGCAATGTTTTCAAGAACTTACCCCATAAACCCTTGAAGAAACTCCACTCTGCCTCAAAGTAGGACACGAACTGATCGACTACGAATTCTGTCACGAACCCGCCCAGCATGCTATCGACCCAGTGATCTACAGTACGGGTGATCGTATTGTCAGTCCTTTCCATCCATTGAATCAATTTTGGTGTCCACTGCATTACTTGATCGTCCTTCCAGCATGTCTGGAATTCTACAAGCCTTGCTAACCACTCCTAAAGCTCATGCGCAAAGGTTACAAAGAAAATTTCATAGACTTCAGTGAAGATGTACTTGTTCTTCCACATCTCAACCATCAACTTCGTGTTGCAGTTCTCTTTTACAGCAAACTACTGAATCTGTCTTTCAAACCAATCTTCAATTTCCACCCTCTCAGGTCTCCAAGGACCTCGTGGAATTACCCGATCTCTCTCTCAAAATGCTCCCGGTCTCGACAACAGAACCATTTGTTGGCTTGAGGGGTCCTAGCCAAGGTTTGGAGGTTAAGGTTTGCCAACAAACCCCTATACTACTAGCCCTTTTGGTAATGACCTACTTGCGTAGGCCAACGTCTCACCCGAAGCAGTATGGGAGGGTGCTGGAACTAGGTTTCTGCACCCTGGGAGAGAGTAGGTAATCCGAGGCAGATCTGTATTATAACTTGCTAGGTTTACCCGAAATGAGTTTATTCGCAGCCTTTTAAAAATATACTCAACATATAACCATAACACAGCTATCAGATCTAATCAGTATATTCGCATCCACATGTGCATTATCATATACCACCACAGATCATTTATAATCACAGCTAGTAACAGACCACTGATATACTTATGCAAAAACATAGATACATTCGCAGCTAAATAATCATCACAGATACGCTTCAACAGTAAACATAACAAATCCATATAGCACACAAATACTTTAACAATACTTTGCATTCATTAACGCTCAAATCCACTTACAAACCAGCCAGCGCACATAGCCTAACGAGGTCCGCACACAGCAGGATTGAGGATCTCTGCGCACACAGCCAGCAGGAATCCTTACCCAAAAAAACCCAAAACAGATCTAACAGTTCGCATGTAGCATCAGTTTTAATTCATGCCTACCTCTAGACTCAAACTATTCATTTATTTATATCGATGTAGCCTACATTATCTTGTGGTCCACAAACTGTGGTTTGTGGACTCTAGGTCTACCCTTTGAGCCATTACAATGCGTTCGGGGCTTTGACCCACCCCAAAACCCCTGCGTTAGACTACTTAATACAAAAAATATACAAAATTCACCAAAAATATACAAAATTTGCAGCTTAGGTAGCCCTATCCCAACACACACAAAAACTAGTTTGTCCATATTCAGATCAAGTTGGTAACAGAGCACATTTTAGCTCATTTTAGCCCTGAGATGGTTTGCGAGGGTTAGCTAGAAGATTAGCTATTGGTTTTGTATTTGTACAAGGAGAATTTAACTGTGTGCAAATTTATGTGTGTAAGTTGAATATAACAGAAGTTCAAGATTGAGGACTCATCTCTCAAATCACAACAAAGAAGCTTTTAATGCATTGCAAGTGTGATGGCAACTTCATCAAGCACTATTTCTAACCAGTATTCCTTAGCAATATTATTTGATAAAGAGATGTTGAAGAAGCTCTACATCATGAGAGATGTGGTGCAAGAGTTGGTT
Organism: Pinus albicaulis; assembly: GCA_034641835.2. NCBI lineage: Eukaryota > Viridiplantae > Streptophyta > Pinopsida > Pinales > Pinaceae > Pinus > Pinus albicaulis. Next base: position 128,811,006 of record CM076583.1, read on the forward strand.
GAATATAGCAAGGAGAACACTATACTTCAATAGTAGTTGATTGCCACGAAGGAGGAAAAGCAATAGCTTTTTGAAAGTTTGCACGAGATGGAGACTCAGCTCCATATTGCAAAGGAAACTCTAGCTAAGCATGTGCATGAAAAAGAGGTATGCAATTCAAGTTCATCTTCAATTTCCTCTCAAGATGAATGTTTTGGTGCTTTTGAAAGACACACAAGAGGAATAGGGTCCAAATTATTGATGAAAATGGGGTATGAAGGTAAAGGATTGAGAAAACATGCATAAGGCATATTTGGGCCAATTGTTGTTGAAGAAAGGCCTAAGTATTTGGGTCTTGGTTATGGACAACATGATGGAGAATGCTCCAAAGCCAAGGAGGCACATGAAGGTGTTCCAAGAAGGACTTTCATTACATGTTCCTTTCGTGGTTTGAATAACCATAATGTTTCGAGGTATTGGAAGAAGATAGTCATGCATACAAAAATTTTAAAACAAAGGAGACAGAAAGCCAAAGGTCCATTGGGCAATCATGTGTCAAGAAGAACTCTGCATATTCACCAAGAAGCAGTAGAGCACGGGATCGAGTAAGGTGAAGAAGGAAGATTAATAAGATGCAGTCTTGGCATCAAAGAGGCAGCAGGGAAAGAAGAATAAGGATCTATTAAATATCAAGTGCTTCCAGTGTGGCGAACAAGGACATTTCGCCAACAATTTTCCTCAGAAGAAAAAGGACAAGGAAGCTTCTTATTCCAAGGATTTTGTGGCAGATGATGGGTCAGAAGATGATGCAACCATAAGTGCTCATGAATCAGGAAAGTGGAGCGACATGGATCTGTAGATAAGCTACAGAATGAGGGTGGGATTGTTGAGTAGCTCATCTCTTGGATCACATCCGAGCTACGGGAGCCTTCATACAATAGCGGGACAAGTGGAGCAGTGGGTGCATAGGTCACGTATTAAGAAGAGGTAGATCTGGATGCTGGAAGGAGCAACGCAGTTCAAATGCAGCAATAACATAGAGGCAGCAGTAGCGTAGGGGCTTATGTGACTTCAGCAGAGCTGCAGCAGCGTGGAGACTTCAGGAGGACAGCGCAGTGCAACAACATCGTGAGAGATTTTGGCACAAGGGGCCGATGTGACTTCAACAATCAAGAGGGATTCTGCTTATGTAGTGCAAAGCTGTAGTTGTGCATCATTATTCGGATGACAGCATAGATCAGCAGCCGATGGAGCTTCAGTGATGAGGTTGCAGCCCAACTGAATTGTTTGTCAAATATTGGGTAGGATATTCAGTTGTTTCTCTCAACAACTAAAGTTGCAGTGCAACAGCTAGCAGTGGCAGTGCTATGGGAAACACGGATACAAGAGATTGAGAGGGACCTGCAATACAAATGTGGCAGTGGCGGTGACAATGTCATGGGCAACAATACAGAATGGCAGCAACAGTGTAGTTTTGAAGGGAAACAAGCCTAACATCAACAACACAGAAATGAGTGCCCAAAATCTTGTGATACATGGTGTCATGTATTGCTAGAGCACACTCCGTGCTAAGAGGGAGTGTTGAGATTTTGTGTATTAGGGTAGCATTGGGTGTGCTCTAGCTCCAAACATTTGTGGAGGGACTAGAGTACACCTGGTCTATAAGACCCATAAAGGGATTTGGGAAATTTCATCTGGTTTGGGAGATATTTAATTAATAATTTATTCTAATGTATTTCCTAAGTCTAAACTTAGGAAAATTAAATAATTAAAGTTAATTAAATTAAACATGTGATGAAATTGTCTTAAGTCACATGGATCAAGCTTTCTATTAATCTTAGCCATTAATTCAAGATCTGATCATGGTCATTGGTTTCCCAAAGAGAAAAGTATAAAGGAAAGGCTTGGCGTCATTTGTAAAGACACACAGAGGCAAAGCACTAAAGCTAACCTGAGATTCTAGTGCATGGTTTGCTAAGTGTTTCAGTTGCAGAGAGGGGAGTTTAGACAAAAGGGATGGTATGATCCCACTGCCTAGAATCAGCAAGAGGCAGAGAGCAGCTTCCAAAGGCAACGCAGAGAAGAAGGAGCAATAGCAGCAGTTGCGCAACACAAGGGCAACTATACTACGCAGTCTCCCCAGGGCAGCGTTGGGCAGCTGGAGACCCTCTAGGGTTACGCAAATTCCCTCAAGGGCAGCGTAGGGTCTATGTCACCCATTACAGGGTTACGCAGCCCTCTCCAGGCCAACGGAGAGGGACACAGAGGCTACAGAAGATGACCCAGGGGATTTAGGGGCAACGCTGGGGTTTCTAGGGCCAAAATATGGCTGAGTCCTGTAAATCCCATTTGAGGGTGTGGACTAGTCAATATTTTGGCTTCAGAACAGTTGGATAGTTGCATATCTCTATTTTCTCTGTCAGGTTTCCCAGATCTGGAACCCGGATTTGATGTATTCATAATACTCTTAATAATAAAACCCTCCAGTAGTCATAGGACTGGTTTTCCCACATTGGGTTTTTACAGGGACTATTGTCCAGAAAATCCTTATGCCACTTTGTCTATGTGTGCTTTTACCTTTTTTGTTTTAGATCTGAATCGATGAAATTCTGTTATGTGTTTGATTCGATGTTAATTTTAAGCTTCAGCATTAATAACTTAATTAAGTAAGAGAAGAATAACCGGATCTAATAGTAGATTTATGCATAAGTAACATTTAGGAATTTTCACAAAGCATTGTATACATGCATGAGAGTTTGTGTGTGTGAACAGTGGAATTTTTTATAGTTTCATTGTGCTTGAACATGCATGAGTGATTGACTTGTGTTGGTTGATTGCTTTGTTAACATGTATGTTGTCAAATTGAAAGTGTTAATAATTTTCACATGCATGAGTGATGGACTTGTGTTGGTCGATTGATTGTTACATGTATGTCTTATCGACTTGGAAGAGTTGATTTAGTCTCCAAGGATGAAAGGGAGATGTTGACGAATTGTTTCATGAGATGTGAAATTCTTGTTGTTTTGGGAGAAGAATCGTCAAGCTTTTATACATGCTTTTGTGTGACTTGAGAGTCAGTGGTTTGAAGAGGCATGTTTTTTCGACTTGTGTTTGTTCGATGGGTTTGTACACCAAGATGTAAGAATGCACATCGATGTTCACAGGGTGTGACATTTGTTGCTTTGAAGGAGAAAAAGGAAGAGGTCGTCAAGTTGTGTTTCTTATATGATGTGTGTTTCAAGTTAATGGTCTTACTTGTGACAAGATGTCTCGGGATTTTGGAAGGTCCACCCTTGAGTAAGAGGCTCATGATTAGCCTTTATTCTCAAACCATGGCATTAGGAGCATGTCAATACTGGAGGATGATGGAATAAAAAAGCAAAAAGTGGAGAAGATGCAAAAAAAATTTGTAGCCAAAACAACAGCCATTGTAGACCATTTGATGTATAAACGCCAAGAAGTGAAAGAGATGGCGAATTAATTCTTCCATGTGTGGAATTTGGAACCGTGGAGATAAAAATAATGGTCATTTCTTTTCTTGTGATTACTAATATTGGAACTCATTGATGTAGTTCACTTAGATGGGCTTAACTTGGAAAAGTTCTTTCCAAGGAGAAGCTTGCATCGAATGCATGTGTGTGCAAAGGAGGAACAAGATTCTTAGTGGGAAGGCCATCTGTCAACTTTCAAAGCACATAGGGACCACCTTAATACAACAAGGTGTTTAATCAATCAACAAGCAGCCAAGAAGTGTTGGATTGGGTCAGCAACAAAAGGAGGACATTGGTTGAAGTACCAACCCATTTGAACCAAAGTGGTTTTTATGGATATTTTTCCAAGTAGAATCAAGTCAGTAGAACTTGGAAAGGTGAAGAGGATTAAACTCTCATCCGATAACCAAATTTTGTGGGTCCAAAATCCTTTCAGTGGGAAGGAGTGACCGGAAACTCAATTAGGAGCAAAAATTTGCTAAAAATTCAAAGTTATCGCAATGGAATGGAACATGAACAGCCAGATAGGTCTCGTCGCCCTGATTCTAGTGCACTTCATTTCATCGAAAATCGACTCTATATGAGAAAGTTAGAGCCTGTTGTTCATTTGCACAAACAGGCAAAATGTGACAAGTAGGTGCACAGTCAGCAGTTCGTACACCTCGGGATCCGTGCCATGCTGACATGGAAGGAATGTGACGTGGAAATTTTTTATTGGTTAAGGTCAGAGCCAATGAGGGGTCGACACATGGGGGGTTGCAGAGGTGCCACTTCGCACATTCTTGTTGGTTGATAGTGGTGTTGAGCAGCCAATCCCAGGCCGCAATGTGGCACCCAAGGAAAGGCCAAAAGGGCCCAGCTTGGCTGGATGGGAGCAGCCGGGTTTGGATCAGAGACCTCCTCATTGCAAGCGCTCTTCATTTACCATTGCACCATGTGTTTATTGTTGTTTTAAATAGGCAAACGAGTTGGTTAACCACCACATTAACCGTTACTATGAATCTTTCATCAGAAAATACCACTTTAGATATGCATAAAAAATAGCCCTAACATCAATTATGGCTGCCAATATCTTTAAGTCTGCAGTTAGTTTATCCAAATAATGTTGCACAAATCCAGATCTAAGCATAAAAGACATTAAGCAGTAAAAATAAAATATGGCTCCATGCATCCAATAGACAAGACAAGAACGATATATTTGAAAGAATTTTTTATATTAAAAAGGGGCACCTAAGAGGAAAACAAGAAAGGTGTTTTTCGGTTCTCCTCAATGGGATGGGTTCTTGAAAGTCCTCAGCATTTCAGGTCTAAAATTTCTCTCTCTTGTTGGTGTAGAAAACCCAGACAAACATAGAACTCAATGGGAGCTCACAAGGCAAAAATGGAAAAGACCATGAGTATAGATCGAGAGTGATCTAATGTGATGAAAGGTGACTAATGAATGGGGAAAACCCTTCTATTTATAACAAAATATTAGGGCGATCTAGAACTTGGTGCATAAATAAAATATTATTAATCAAATTCTAGAATCACCCTTTAGGAATATTTTATTATATTTGTTGGAGGGAAAAGGATTTTTGACATGGATCAATTCCTTTATTTATAAATAATAAATAAATAAATTATTTATTTATTATTTTAAGGAAATGGTGGGAATATAATTAAATAAATAATTATTTATTTAATTATTTATAAACGATTTAGTCAAATTTAACTAGGAATATTATTTAAATAAGGATTTAAATAACTTATTCCTAGGAAATAGTCAAATAAATAAGGATTTATTTAATTGATTTCCTTGTTTTGGGTTAAATATGACCCGGGAAATATAAACAAATATAGATTTGTTTATTATTTCATTTTTGGGTTTTCTTTGTTTAGACCATAAACAACTTAATAAAAAGGTGTTTTACTAAGTTATTTCACATAGTGAAAGCAATTTTACTTGGGGTAAAATTGGTCTTACATGGTACCTTGGGTTCATCTAATGATAATACTTTAGATGACCAAAAAATGGCGTAATAGATTGCCCCCCAACGTACGAGTGTTAGGAGAAAATCGTATGAGCGAAGTACGTTGTAAGAACTCAATCACTAGACATCAAGAGGGAAGTCAGAGAGAGAAATGTAAGGTAGTCTAATGTGCTAAAGGACTAGACCCTGAGGAGACGAGACTTACAGGTGCAAAAAGTCTCTAGTTTATGAAGTGGTACCTGTGCTAAAGGCGGCGGGGAAGGCATACCTATGCCCGCCGAGACAAAGTACAAAAGAATAGTATGTCCAGTAAACGAGGAACTGAACTATAAAGTACATGCTGGCATAAATACGAGCTAGAAAAATAGAATGATGAATCCCAGATACATGTTGTGCCTGGAATAACAGCCAGGACTTATACAATAATATTTTAGTACATGAGATACAAATACAACCCAAATTCCCCCTATACACGGGGAAGCGCTCACAAAATCTGACTGATACATGCAAATCGAAAAGGCGTTGCAAGCGGCTGAGGCTGACATCATCAAGTGTAAGGAGCTGCATCAAAGGATGAAATGAACAAGTCATCCGGGCATGTGGGGGGCTACCTGCAGGGCCACCCCCTCATGAGGGTTGAGACTCACACACACCTGGGAATCACCAATAGCTGCTGCTGCATCACTGGACCATCAAGTATACAGATCACGATCATGCCCAAAGGAGCTCGAACCAAGGTACACCGCCCTCTAGACCTGGCTTCTGGAATAAATGAGCTGATGTCGACAGAAGGAGGTCCGCCATAGGTGAGGTAATAAGAGATCCCCAACTAAGGCACAAGAGAAAATAGTAGAGCGACTAACAGACAGACACTAATAATGGTGATGAAATGGTGGATATTGAGTAGCAGGTGGATGAATTCCCTTGTTAGAGCATAAAGAGCATGAATGGCTTGGTAGCGACTGACACAATATCATGAGGGATAGGGGACAATGGTACTGAAGGCCATAATGTGCAACACGAGAGAGGGACCAAGCAATGAAGTATGCAGGACGATAGCGGGATGTAAAGGGACGCGAGATAGACTCCATGACTGCGATGATGACTCAACTCAGATGCTCTAAACAAGGGCGACTCGATGGTGGTGCCACACAGTAAAGGTCCAATGGGGGACCATAAAAACATGAGTACAATAGGGTATCTCATGACGAAAATCAACACAAACAAAGACAAGTAAGGAGGCAAAGTGGTGCCCCAAGTACAAGTGTTGTAGGTGAGGAAATTTGATTTGGAGGAGAGGTGAATAGAACCTTCGTGGAAAAAATGGGTTCTGGTGAAGTGTGAAAACATGAAAAACTAACAGATACCCATTTGAGTGCTCGGTGAGAGCTTTCTAATGATGCAGACGGTGTGTCAAACGGGGCTATGGTTTGGTCGCATCGGGGGAAAGAAAAAGCAGGGGGTTTTTTTCTAATAAGGCATTTTCCCTCCAAATTCATTCATTTGCTTGTGTAGCTGTGGTGAATGTGGAGAGGAGAGAAAGCCCTAAATCTGGCGGCGATCGTAGCGGACAAACCGACCGTTGGAATCAAGATCCGTCAGTTGCAGGTAAGAGGCCTAATCCTACTCTTTGTTTTTGATGGATTAAAAGTTCAGATTAGGATCTGAAATCTCAGTAACAGCCCCTACCTCATCCTTACGGTCGGGTCGCACTTTTTGGGGCAAAAACTGCGACCTGGGACGCAGGTTTGGGCCAAAAAGTGCGACCTGTCAGATGGAGGTGGTTTTAGTGCTGTTGTGGGCTGAGATTCAGTTTTTGTGCAATTGAATGTAGTTTTACCTATCTGTAGACTGACAAAGATGATGGTTTTGTGTAGATATGGCAGATATACGGATCAAGTGGAGAGAGAGAGACCTGGGTACATTACGGATGGAAATCCAAGCGGATCAGGGTGTCTGTCGTGCATTGGCCAGGTTTGGGGTTCTGAAATTTGTGGAGAACCCTCTGATGAGAGTTGGGGAGCCCTTGTTGGCCCAGATTATCAGTTATTGGGATCCAGATCATGAGGTTTTTATAGTGCAGGGGCACAGGATTGAGTTGGCAGTCCAGGATCTGTATTTCTTGACTGGTCTCCCACCATTAGGGATGGTGGGAAATACACAGCCAGTGTTACCGCGTGGGCGTAACATCATGGAGTTCGTAGAGCGACATTGTCGACCAGGTGTCCGAGTCAAAGGGACTTGGATATCGATTGGGGATCTAGAGAGGTTGGAGACCTGGGCAGTGGCGGCAACAGTGTTGCGGATTTTGGGAAGCTAGGCGCTCCATCACATCACTGGAGGGCAGATGATGATTGTAGAAAGTGTGTTGAGTGGGACCTACTATGGGTGGGCCCAGATGATGTTGGTGTTGTTGAAATGATAGATGTCGTTGTGTAAGCGACAAGTGAACCATGATTGTGCATACGGGACTGTATTATGCTCCGACCAGAGTTCTTCACCCATTGGGATCAGATGCCATTGTACATAGACGACTATCCCTATAGTGGGATGAGTTATTGGGGAGATCCGGACTTGTCGCTTCTGCCTGGTCGGGTATGGGGGCCTCATGGTAAGTGACAAGTAACTAATCTGTTATGTGCATGTTAAAGTTTGTGAATAGTATTTATGGTACTGATCCTTATACTTTTTGGAATGCAGATATAGCTCCGGTGAAACTGGCCGGACATATGGGACGAAATGCAGCAGCCCGAACTACAGGGTGCTAGTGGATTGAGGACGGCCCAGAACGAGGATATGGTCGCTATTTTGGAGGACATTCATCGTAGATGTGAGGGGCTGCTGACTGGTGTGTCGGAGCAGGGTTGGCAGGATTTAGATGACCAGTACATAGAGCTATGTATTGGGCTACCCTCAGAATGGCGAGGTATCATGCGACGCATGGCGATGGGTGGTCAGACTGTGCACGGTCTACGAGCTGCAGGAGCAGAGCCATTAGCTCGAGATCCTCCAGAAAGTGATTAGATGTAGGGAAGGTGGTGCCCTCTAGTGTGTATGTAGGGGCAAGTGGTGCCCCCCAGTTTTTGAGTTTTGTTTTTTGTAACCTGCTATGGGCATGTCATATATTTCAGAGTAGATGGACTCTAAAAACATGTTATATGATATATATTATGTATATGTATTGTGTTGATGGTTTGAAATGTTATTGTCTTGTGTGTGATAAATGTCAGTCTAGAACATGATTTGAAATTCTATCTACGTAGTGATTTGAATTCTAGGTACATGGTTGAAAGTAATGAATCTAAAGTCACGTATCAAAAGTTTCACTCGTAAATATTGTCTAAACAGGATAGGGTTATGCACACGATAGACACCATTGAGTTGTAAGACAAGAAGCAGGGAATCTAAACGAACGTGCAGATGGAGGATGCGATGAGAGAGGGCATCGGCTAAGAGACCACGTACTGCATCATATTCGGCCTGATTATTGGTGGCATTACCAATGCAGACCCCATTCGAAAGAACGAGGGTATGCAAGGGGGTAAAGATGGCCCATGCGGCCGAGGCGAGATTCCGGGAATAGCGACTTGCCACATTGGCATAGCCAATATAATGCGTGGACGAGAGGTCCGATGGAATAGTGTCACAAGACAAGAAATGGGAGGAAGGAGAAGAATGAGGGCAGCGTGAGTATAGGGTAGACATCAAACGACAACTATGGGAGGGAGTAGTCTGGGTAGGATGGCTAGGACTCATAGATCGACTAAAGGGTGATGAATGAGAACTATGGGAGGAAAAGCGGGAGCTCATGCTGCGAAGGACATCATAGATACGGATGGTATCCTCCTGGTTATGGGAGGAAAGGGAAAGGTCGAGGAAACCACATGACGCTGCAAAGCTACCTAAATCATCAGCATGGGAAGAAAGGTGCACATACGGATCGTCATGGGGGATCACAGAAGAACAAGTAAAAAGATGATCAAAGCATGTAGAGCCCAAGAATGTTGTTGAAGGGGAATCAAGAAAAATAGATGGAGTGGATTCAGAGGGAATGTACTTCGAGGGTCGTGCGGATGATGATAGGTATAGGAGGGGGGCAGCAGGTTCCAACATCTCAACATCAGGGGGAGGAATGTCAATGGTAGCGGGGGGATCCTCGAGTAAGCTTGACGCATACTGAGCAAGGATGGGAGAGGCAGATTGATTTTGTTCAACCTCGTACTCGCGAATGACCTCTAAAGAGGCTCGGTAATGTGTGAGGTGAGGACAATGGTGAGAATAATGGCCATGGACACCACATAGGGCATAGGGTTTGTTGGTGCGAAGATTCTTTGGGTTCTTGGCTGCGGACGAGGAAGAAACAGAGGTTTCAGGGATCGTAGACTCAGGGAATGCAACTTTAACCATGGGTTTGGTACGGGGCAACTCGGGACAAGTATGGGTGGCATGACCGACACCATCACACAAAGCACAAGGCTTGCCGAGTGGAGGAGGGGTAGGGTCGGGTGCAGTAGCCTTGTCTTTGGATGCCCCCTTGCGAGCTTTTATTTTCTTGCCCGTAGCTGTCACAGCATGAGGATGGTCTTGCGGAGGGGCTAGGGGCCCTCTAGCGATGGAAGGAGAGAAGGGAATCGGTTGGACTGGTGTCACAGTAAGGTATGGTTTGGGGTGGCCGGGTGGGGTCTCGATTGGAGGAGTAAGATACCATACAGGTATTCCCAAGGTCAAATTAGGGGGGGAAAGGGTGGCCATGATGGGAACCGAATAGACTCCGGGAGGGGGAGCAAGGAAAGGTATCTGATCGACGAGGTAATGTCCAGGAGGGACGGCTCCCATATGGTGGAGACCTGGGGGAACTGACTCAAGGGGGTAGGGAGGTTCCTGAGTGCTAGGTGGATGGGAAGGTCTAGGAGGAAGAGGATCGGTCAGCTGAGGCGAAGGGCTAGGAGCAGGTTGCGGCGGGCGACATTGAGGTTATTGACTAGCCGAAGCAGGTTGTGGAAGGTTAGCTTGAGACGATTGCATCATGCAGACATTCGCTAAGTTGGGATCAGATATAATAGGAGGAGGAAGACCAGGGAAGGTTCCAAGCAAGGAGGAGTCTTTGTAGACGCCGAGGGAGACACTGGTCAAAGAATCGACGGTTGGCTTATTGGCTACAGAAGAGATGATCGACTCAGGGGAGGTCTGAGATTTTGGCTCAGGATATGTCAACTGGTCAATTGTGACTATATTTCCATTATGAGGGAAAAACATCTTGCGGTGGATTGCGGATAGGACAGCAGACATGGCATAGGTGTAACTACGCCCCAAAAGAATGTTATAGTCAAGAGGGGCGTCGATAACTTCAACGTCGACACAAACAGTCTTGCCCGCAAGGGTGATAGGACAGTTACGGAATAGGCCAATGGGCTAGGAGGCATGGCCATCCCACACACGAAGGGTGATGGTGGAAGGGGCCAGCTCAGAAGATCCGAGTTGTTTCCAAACCGAAGCAGACATCACACGGGTAGATGCCCCCTCATCAATAATACACCGAGCGACGTTGGCATTTCGGATTTTGATTGGGATTTGGAAAGCAACAGAAGCAGGAAGGGGGGGATGGTCTGACTGACGAGCATCGAAAACAATCAATTGGTCATCAGTACGATCTACAGCACCCACGGCAGATAGTAGAGCCTTCTTTTGAGAAGGACACGACTGGAGGAGTTCCAGTGTTGAAATGGAAGCAGGAGATTGTGCCAGATCATCTACTATTCTATATGAATGGGCAGCCCGACCAGAGGCAGTATTTCGGTGTAATGGGCCCTTAGGAATCTTGGTATGAACCTCAGCTTTGGGCGGAGGGATTTGCAAGGGACCATTGGGTGTCAACAGAGGCTCTGTAGGACCTGAATATGGGGGCTCGGTGACAGACGGAGCGGGAGGCCTGAAGTATTGACGAAACCGAGTTTAAAGGTTAAGGTCGATGGTGAGAGGTTGGTCAAAGGCCATCATGAGAATCTGGTAATCGGAGGAACTAGAAGGGGAAGTTTGAGTGGTTACCGAGGCATGAGGTGGTTGAGTGGCCACGAATCCTTGTTGAGGGAAAGGATCGGTAAACACATCGGGTTGAGAAGTAGCCGGATTGGGAGGGACGGTAGGGGAGGAATGTTGTCCTCGCATGGTGGCCTAAGACTCCCACATATGCCGCATCTGTGGTAATAGGGGACAATCGTGAGTGTAATGTCCATAAACACCGCAACATGAATAGGGCTTATTGGTGCGAAGTGGCCTGTCCGGCTTGGGCTGAGAGCCCTGTGGCTGGTTGGCAGTGTTAGAATCAATACTTAAAGGATTGGATCCATGATTACCAGAGGTAGATTGATTGCCTTTCCTCTTTCTTTGAGAAGGAAGAGAATTGGTCGCGCCCTGCTGCGCAAATACTTGCCCGGGAGGGGGTAGTAAGTGCGGCTACGGGGGTTGAGAAGGCAAGGGGGTGAGAGGTCCAAATGCTGGAGGAGCTAGGACACCATGTTGTGGGTAAGGGTAAGGGTTAGGATGGGAAACATTGAGGTAAGCAGGAGGGTGGGAAAAAGGAGGAGGCATGTCGTATCCTGGATACATGCTACCTAGAGGGGGAAAAGTGCTGGAGGTGTTGGCCCCTCCTGGAGGGAAACCATAGCCTAGAAGAGGTTGAGCAGAGGTATCTGAAAGAGCTCCAACGATACAGTCGGCAGAGTGAGATGCCCCTGGAGCGTTAGCGCCACCGAGTTTAGGGAGGTCAGGAAGGACGGTATAAACATAACCAGATTGAGCGTAGATAAGGTCATATTTCAAGGCAATTTGGAGGGCGGCTTCTTCGGTTTGAGGGAAATGGGAGGTGACATCTTTGCCAATGGGAGGTAAGAGAGAGTGAAGGAACCAGTCCATATAAACCCGATCTTCAAAGGTAGGAGTGCGACATAAGATTCTTCGCCACCGCCATTCCTGGACATGAGCGGAAAGGCGGGTCGAAGAGGATTGACAGAAAGAAGTTAAAAGCTCGGTACCAGTGTCGTATCGGAGAGGTAGTTGGAAATAAGATAAAAAGTCTTGGGCAATGGTCGCAAAAGTGGTATGGGAGGAGGTGGCCTGATCAACATACCATTTAAAAGCTTCACCGGTAAGCGTGCTTTGGAACAATCTAAGACGGATGGAATCATCCGTAATGGAATTGGATGAACACCACATATGGAAAGATCGGATATGGTTGGAGGGATATTCACTAGCAAGGCCTTAAAACTTGGGAATGTTGGAGGGGAGCTTGGTTGGCATAGTAGGCCAACTAACATCATGGTGGATAGGATCATTGATCAACTGATTGAAATCGGGGAAACTGAGACCGGCCATATAAGGGAGCAAAGGGACAGTCGAGGTAGTTCCTGTAGTGGTTCCACTGGAAACGGACCTAGCAGTAGAACTGGGGTTGCTGCTAGCGCTAGGCCCTGAACTAGACATGGTGAAGGTAACAGGGGGAGAACCAGGAGTAGGGGGAGAACCCGAACAATCAGAGGAAGAGTCGGAGTGCGGACTTGGGGGAGGACTTACTCGATGACGACGGGAAGGAGGAAGTTGACCAATCGGAAACTGAGGGTGAAGGCCAAGAAGTTGCCGGGATAAGCGCCTTGGGGGCGCAATGATGGCGGGAAGAAGAAAAACCGACAAGGGCAGGGACGTGCAAAAATCAAGTGAGGTCAATGTTGAAACAAGGGCAGAGAGGTGCAGTGTCAATTGATTTTAAAGTCTTTTCCAGGCGGTGTTAACCAGGCTCTTCTTCACTTAGGGTCAGTGTGTGGCGTGTGTTGATTTTAAGTTTTTTAACCAAGACGTTTTGAGAGTAAAATAAAAAGTGTGCTGCGTAACTGAAAATAAATCTGCAAATAACAGTATATAATGCTGAAATAACATAAAATTAACATCTAACAATGCATCGATCTAACCCAAGAAAGCGGGTCTCTCAAAACTAGTCTAAAAGAGGGAAAAAAATATAATCAAAACACACTACAAAGAGGCCAACAGATCTAAGGTCGAGAGGGACAGGGATCTAAAGGAGAAGTCTGCTGAAAAGAGGTGCAAAAAACAGCAAAGAGGCAGAGGCAAGGTTGCTGAAACAAAAGGGGAAACCAGCTAAAGGTAGGAGGGGCAAAGAGGTGGCCCTAGAGGTAAACCCAAACAAAACTATATGAGGTGATTTGAAAGGGGTAAGAGCTGATCTAAAGGGATCTGAAAAGAAGAAGGTTGAAACTCTGAAAATTCAGACGTCTGAAACAGCTAAAACTCACCCACAAAAAGTGGAGGGTACTAAAGCCCTAAGGGGAAAGATTTCCACTTAGTTGAGTGAAACAGATTATAAACAGGTCCAAACGAGTAGAGACGGAGGCTGGAAAACCCTGACAGAAGCTTCAAACAAACCCAGAAAAATTGCTGGAAAATTGCAGAAAAAAGGGCGGATCGCAGGTTCTAACCTTTTTTCAGTCCAGGTCGCAGTTTTGGGGCAGAAAAGTGTGCCCTCCAGTCCAGGTCGCAGTTTTTAGGCAGATAAGTGTGACCTACAGATCCAGGTCTCTCGGCGGCATATTTCAGAAAAAAATTGTCGTCTCAGCTGCGGTTGATGTTTGTCACCTACTCAATAGGGCCAGAAACACATGGAAGTTAGAAATTTTAATGTTTGAGGGTTTTAGAGGTGAAAGGCACCATAAAAATAGGAAAAACATAAAAGTGAAGAGAAACCCTAGGGTCTGAAATAGCTGGATATGCAGGAATATATAAAACGACAGCGGTCGCAAAATAAAACCCGTGTGGAGTCGCCAATTGTTAGTATGAATCTTTCGTCAAAAAAGACCACTTTAGCTATGCATAACAAATAGCCCTAACATCAATTATGACTGCCAATATCTTTAAGTCTGCAGTTAGTTGATCCAAATAATGCTACACAAATCCAGATCTAAGCATAAAAGACATTAAGCAGTAAAAATAAAATATGGCTCCATGCATCCATTAGACAAGACAAGAATGATATATTTGAAAGAATTTTTTATATTAAAAAGGGGCACCTAAGAGGAAAACAAGAAAGGTGTTTTTCGGTTCTCCTCAATGGGATGGGTTCTTGAAAGTCCTCAGCATTTCAAGTCTAAAATTTCTCTCTCTCGTTGGTGTAGAAAACCCAGACAAACATAGAACTCAATGGGAGCTCAGAAGGCAAAAATGGAAAATGTGACCAAGAGTATAGATCCAGAGTGATCTAATGCAATGAAAGGTGACTAATGAATGGGGAAAACCCTTCTATTTATAACAAAATATTAGGGCGATCTAGAACTTGGTGCATGAATAAAATATTATTAATCAAATTCTAGAACCACCCTTTAGGAGTATTTTATTATATTTGTTGGAGGGAAAAGGATTTTTGACTTGGGTCAATTTCTTTATTTATAAATAATAAATAAATAAATTATTTATTTATTATTTTAAGGAAATGGTGGGAATATAATTAAATAAACAATGATTTATTTAATTATTTATAAACGATTTAGTCAAATTTAACTAGGAATATTATTTAAATAAGGATTTAAATAACTTATTCCTAGGAAATAATCAAATAAATAAGGATTTATTTAATTGATTTCCTTGTTTTGGGTTAAATATGACCAAGAAATATAAACAAATATAGATTTGTTTATTATTTCATTTTGGGGTTTCCTGTTTAGACCATAAACAACTTAATAAAGGTGTTTTACTAAGTTATTTCACATAGTGAAAACAATTTTACTTAGGGTAAAATTGGTCTTACATGGTGTACTTGGGTTCATCTAATGATAATAGGCTAGATGACCAAAAAATGGTGTAACATTAATGTTAACACCAAAACAACGCGCCTTCAAAACAATTGTTTAACTCTAAAATTTAATGCCAGTTGCCACGCATGTGACCACCAACCAGCATTTAACTTCAACATTTAATGTTTCTGCCAAATTTGGTGTGGCTCCTCCATTTTAGGTAGAATTTCCAGTTTGGGGCTCATTTAGCTAAATTAGCTAAAGTTTTGGAGGTGCTTTGGAGGAGATTTTGAAAGAGGCATAACTTTTGACTCAAAAAATAAAATTCGACTCAATCAGAGGCTATACATGGGTTTTTGGGTCTTCTGAATCTGAGAGCTATTGGAGCACCGTAGGTGCATGTAATAAGATAATTCACCATTAATCCAAAGAGGGCCAAACCATTGAAGCAGGTCCAAGGAGACGTAGCCCAGGAGGGGTGAACTCCTTTATCAGCTTTGTATCATGTGTTTGTTGTGTATTACATTCTCTATGTTTTACTTATTGTTTATGTGTTTTTAAAGCTAATTTACTTCATGAATTGCTCATAGAAGACACAACAGTTTGACACATAAACTAGCTATTTGAGACAACCCTTAAACACTTTTATTTTATACTGATGAGGAAGCTAGCACAGAAAAACTAGTTTGTCCATATTCAGATCAAGTTAGTATGAGAGCACAGTTTAGCTCATTTTAGCCCTGAGATGGTTTGCTTAGGTTAGCTAGAAGATTAACTATTGGTTTTGTATCTTTGCAAGGAGAATTTAACTGTGTGCAAGTTTATGTGTGTAAGATGAATATAAGAGAAGTTCAAGATTGAGGAATGAGCTGTCAAATCACAACAAAGAAACTTTTTATGCATTAAAAGTGTAATGCAAGCTTCATCAAGCACTGTTTCTAACCAATTTTCCTTAACAAGGCTCTTTGATAAAGAGATGTTGCAGAAGCTCTACATCATGAGAAATATGGTGCAAGAGTTGGTTGAAGATAAGAAGGAAAACACTATAATTCAAGAGCAATTGATTTCCATGAAGGAGGAAAACCAAGAGCTTCTTGAAAGGTTAAATGATATGGAGACTCAACTCCATATTGCAAAGGAAACTCTAGCCAAGCATGTGCATGAAAAAGAGGTATGCAATTCAATTTTATCTTCAATTTCCTCTCAAGATGAATGTTTTGGTGATTTTGAAAGACACACTAGAGGAATAGGGTCCAACTTATTGATGAAAATGGGCTATGAAGGTAAAGGGTTGGGAAAACATGCACAAGGCATAGTTGAGCCAATTGTTGTTGAGGAAAGGCTTAGGTATTTAGGTCTTGGTTATGGACAACATGATGGAGAAGTCTCCAAAGCCAAGGAGGCACATGAAGGTGTTCCAAGAAGGAATTTCACTACATGTTCCTTTTGTGGTTTGAATAACCATAATGTTTAGAGGTGTTGGAAGAAGAAAACCATACACAAGAAACTTTTAAAACAAAGGAGACAGAAAGCCAAAGGTCCATTGGATAATGGAAACCATGTTTAAAAGAAGATGCGATTATTTTTCACTTGTTGCCATAATCAAGGTCATCTTGTAGACAAGTGTTGGAATTTGTATCCAACAAGACATCCACGACATTTGAAGAAGGTGGAAAGAGATATTGACAAGAATGTAAAAGAATATTCCATCATTGATGTGGGTCAAGATGATTCACATGATGAAGTGCAACTGAAAGAACCGCCATTGAAGTGGTTTGGAAAGAGATGGTTAGATTCTTAACCAATTAAGGCCTTGCATTTCTTTTGGTGATTGATGCAAATCTTTCCTTATTGGTGCATTTCTTTGCCAATTGAATGCATTTATTTTCTCTATAATGCATGTTGCATGTTTACGCCTGGAAGGTGTTTGAAAGTGGAGTATGTTGACCAAATTTGTTGCAACAATACCAAAGGTCGAATTGGGTCTAAATTTGGTCATTTTATCTCTTTAAGAACTCATACATTCCAATGGGATTCTTATACGTGTGATTGTACTTGCAAGAGAGTTGAGCATTGTTTACATGCATGAGATTTTGTGTGTGTGAATAATGGATTTTTTTATAGTTTCATTGTGCTTGAACATGCATGAGTGATTGACTTGTGTTGGTTGATTGCTTTGTTAACATGTATGTTGTCAACTTGAAAGTGTTGATCATGTGCACATGCATGAGTGATCGACTTTTGTTGGTCGATTGATTGTTACATGTATGTCTTATTGACTTGGAAGAGTTTATTTAGTCTCCAAGGATGAAAGGGAGATGTTGACGAATTGTTTCATGAGAAGTGAAATTATTTTTGTTTTGGGAGAAGAATCATTAAGTTGTTATACATGTTTTTGTGTGACTTGAGAGTAAGTTGTTTGAAGAGGCATGTTTTATCGTCTTGTGTTTGTTCGATGGGTTTGTACACCAAGATGTAAGAATACATGGAAATGTTCACATGATGTGACATTTATTGCTTTCAAGGAGAAAAAGGAAGAGGTCATCAAATTGTGTTTCTTGCATGATGTGTGTTTCAAGTTAATGGTTATGCTTGTGACAAGATGTCTCAGGATTTTGGAAGGTCCACTCTTGAGCAAGAGGCTTATGATTAGGCTTCATTCTCAAATCATAACATGAGCAACATGTCAATACTAGAAGATGATAGAATCAAAAAGCGGAAAGTGGACAAGATGCCAAAAACGTTTGCAGTCAAAGAAATAGCCATTGTAGACCATGTAATGTGTTGACGCCAAGAAGCAAAAGAGATGGCGAATGCATTCTTTGAGATGTGGAATTTGGAACCATGGAGGTAAAAAATAATGGTCATTTATTTTCTTGTGATTACTGATATTGGAACTCATTGTTGTAGTTCCCTAAGATGGGCTTAACTTGGAAAAGTGGTTTCCAAGGAGAAGCTTGCATCGAATGCATGTGTGTGAAAAGGAGGAACAAGATTCTCAGTGGGAAGGCCATCAGTCAGCTTTCAAGCACAGAGGGATCGCTTTAGTAAAGAGGGATTGGGTCAGAAGCAAAAGGAGGACATTGGTTGAAATACCAAGCCATTTCCAAAGAAAGGCATGTGAGTGAACAAAAGTGGTTGTCATGGAGATTTTTCCAAGTAGAATCAAGTCAATAGAAATTGGAAAGGTGAAGAGGATTACACTCTCATCAGATAACTAGCTTTTGTGGATCCAAAAGCCTTTCAGTGGGAAGGAGTGATCAGAAACTAAATTAGGGGCAAAAATTTGGAAAAAAATCAATTTTCTCATAATGGAATGGAACCTGAACGACCAGATAGGTCTCGTCGCCCTGATTCTAGTGCACTTCATTTCATCGAAAACCAACTTTGTATGAGAAAGTTACGGCTCGCTTTTCATTTGCACAAACAAGTAAAATGTGACAAGCAGGTGCACAGTCAGCAAGTTGTATGCCTCGGAATCTATGCCATGCTGACGTGGCAATAAGGTGATGTGGCAAGTTTTTATTTGTCGAGGTTAGAGAAAATGAGGGCTCGAGACGTGGTGAGTTGTGGAGGTGCCACTTGGTACATTCATGTTGGTTGATGGTGGTGGTGAGTAGCCAATCCCAAGCGCCACAATGAAGGTGACGTGGCAAGTTTTTATTGATCAAGGTCAAAGGCAATGAGGGCTCAACACGTGGCAGGTTGCGAAGGTGCCACTGGCACATTCCTGTTGGTTGATCGTGGTGATGAGCAGGCAATCCCAAGCCACCACATGGCGCTTAGGGAAAGGCCAAAAGGACACAACTTGGCCAGATGGGAGCAGGCAAGTTTGAATCCGAGAATTCCTCATTGCAAGCGTTTGTTCATTTACCAATGCATCATGTGTTTATTGTTGTTTTAAATAGGAAAACAAGTTGGCTTAACCACTGCATTAATGTTAACACGGAAAAAACGTGCTATCCAAAACAATTGTTTAGCTCATAAATTTAATGCCAACAACCATGCATGTGACCACCAACCAACATTTAACCCCAACATTTAATTTTTCCACCACATTTGCCACTGCTCCTCCATTTTAGGTGGAACTGCCAGTTAGGGGCGCAGTTAGCTAAATTAGTGGAGGTTTTGGAGGATATTTTGAATGAGGCATAACTTTTGACTGAGAAATCAAATAAGACTCAGTCAGAGGCTAGACAAGGGTTTTTGGTCTTCCGAATCTATTGGAGTTGGTCGTAGAGCTATTGGAGAACTCTAGGTGCATGTAATTAGAGAATTGACCATTAATCCAAAGAGGGCCAAGCCATTGAAGCAGGTCCAAGGAGACATAGCCCAGGAGGGGTGAACTCCTTTATCAACTTTGTATCACGTGTTTGTTGTGTATTACATTCCCTGTAATTTACTTGTTGTTTATGTGTTTTTAAAGCTATTTTACTTCATGAATTTCTCATAAAAGACACACAAATTTGACACATAAACCCTCTCATAAATTGGCTATTTGAGATAATCCTTAAACACTTTTAGATTATACTGATGAGGAAGCTAGCACAAAAAAAATAGTTTTTCCATATTCATATCAAGTTGGTATCAAAGCATAGTTTAGGTCATTTTAGTCGTGAGATGGTTTTCCAAGGTTAGCTATTGGTTTTGTATCTGTGCAAGGATAATTTAACTGTGTGCAAGTTTATATGTGTAAGCTGAATACAAGATAAGTTCAAGATTAAGGACTTAGCTCTCAAATGACAACAAAGACACTTTTTATGCATACAAGTATGATGGCAGCCTCATCAAGCACTATTTCTAACCAACATTCCTTAGCAAGACTCTTTGATAAAGATATTTTTAGAAGCTCTACATCACGAGAGATGTGGTGCAAGAGTTGGTTGAGGATAGGAAGGAGAACACTATACATAAAGAGCAGTTGATTTCCATGAAGGAGGAAAAGAAAGAGCTTCTTGAAAGGTTTCATGAGATGGAGACTCAGCTCCATATTGCAAAGGAAACTCTAGCCAAGCATGTGCATGAAAAAGAGGTATGCAATTCAAGATTATCTTCAATTTCCTCTCAAGATGAATGTTTTGGTGCTTTTGAAAGACACGCTAGAGGAATAGGGTCCAAATTATTGATGAAAATGGGCCATCAAGGTAAAGGATTGGGCAAACATGCACAAGGCATAGTTGAGCCAATTGTTGTTGAGGAAAGGCCTAGGTATTTGGGTCTAGGCACATGATGGTGTTCCAAGAAGGGATTCCATTACATGTTCCTTTTGTGGTTGGAATAACCATAATGTTTCGAGGTGTTGGAAGAAGGTAGCCATGCACACGAAACTTTTAAAACAAAGGAGACAGAAATCCAAAGGTCCATTGGATAATGGAAACCATGTTGAAAAGAAGATGCAATTATTTTGCACTTGTTGCATCTTGTAGACAAGTGTTGGACTTTGTATCCAACAAGTCATCCATGACATTTGAAGAAGGTGGAAATAGATCTTGACAAGAATGGAAAAGAGGATTCCATCATTGAAGTGGGTCAGGATGATTGACATGATGAAGTGCAGCTGAAAGAAGTGCCATTGAAGTGGTTTGGAAAAAGATGGCTATATTTCTTAACCAATTAAGGCCTTGCATTTATTTTGGTGATTGATGCAAATCTTGCCTTATTGATGCATTTCTTTGCCAATTTAATGCATTTCTTTTCTTTAGAATGCACGTTACATGTTTACGCCATGAAGTTGTTTGAAAGTGGAGTATGTTGACCAAATTTGCTGCAACAATACCAAAGGACGAATTGGGTCTAAATTTGGTCATTTCAGCTCTTTAAGTACTCGTACATACCAATGGGATTTTTTTACTTGTGATTGTACTTGCGAGAGAGTTGAGCATTCTATACATGGATGAGACTCTGTTTGTGAACAGTGAAATTTTTGATAGTTTCATTGTGCTTGAACATGCATGAGTGATTGAATTGTGTTGGTTGATTGCTTTGTTAACATGTATGTTGTAAACTTGAAAGTGTTGATCATTTGCACATGCATGAGTGATCGACTTGTGTTGGTCAATTTATTGTTACATTTATGTCTTATCAACTTGGAAGAGTTGATTTCGTCTCCAATGATGAAAGGGAGATGTAGACGAATTGTTTCATGAGATGTGAAATTCTTGTTGTTTTGGGAGAAGAATTGTCAAGTTGTTATACATGATTTTGTATGACTTGAGAGTTAATTGTTTGAAGAGGCATGTTTTTTCAACTTGTGTTTGGTCGATGGGTTTGTACACCAAGATGTAAGAATGCATGGTGTAGTGCCCTACTCTAGTTGACTGACAGTGATATGAATTTTAACATTAGTTAGCCCTAAGACCCGCACTCTATCCTTGAGGGCCTCAGGTTGAGGATCCAGACACATGACTCCATTATTAGTGGATGTGATGGTTATGTATGTTTTTATGGATACTATGATGATGATATAATTTATGATATGCATGTTCTCTATTGATATGATTGTAGCATTAATGGATATGCATGTTCTCTATTGATATCATGATGATGCTAGATTTTATGGATAGATATGGTTTCTATTGATGTTACGATGATAATTCCTTTGATGGATATGTTAATTTACCATTGATGATATGATTATGATAAACATGATGGATGTGTCCCATATGTAGCTACTTACATTAGTTATGATTCAAAATAAACAGTGAGGTGAATGACTAGGTCATGTCGATGTTTCTATTACGATAATGACTAACACTGAGAACTTTGTTACTGATGCTTATTGAGTATGACATGAAACCACCAGAGGCACTCGCATATGATGAGTGGATAACATCTGGTTTGATAGAAATTAATATTTTGTCTTTAAAATTCTAAGTTCAGTTTGAAACTTGTTATATATATTACATATACTCTGATGATATGTCAGTGGTTGCAGGAACATGTTAGTTGCTTGGCCGAATGACTCACATATGGGTGATGGGGTTGTACAATTGAATGGAACAACATGGGAGGGGTAGAATAGTGTTCTTGATCTCACCCGCTAGCACTCCCGCTGTGACTTAGGCTGGAAAGGTCGAAATACCTTCGCCTTGAAGATCACGATGTCGTGGGGGCAGGTCCCAAATTTGGTTCGCTCACGAGGAATTTTTGGGGGGCGCACATCAAGGTGGATTCCTTGATCCCCAGCACCATTAGTATCCCTATAGTAGGCAACATACGAGATGATAGGGGTCTTTGGCGTTGCACATATAATTTCCCCTCGTAACCACTGGATACTTGAAAGGAAAGTGGTTTGGCACCCTTGGGATTTCAAGAGAAATTCTTGAAGGGCACGACCGACTTGGCACCCTTGGGATCAAAAATAAATTCTTAGGCATGGCACCCTTGGAACTTCAAATGGAAACAATTGAAGGGCATGACCAACTTTACACCCTCGACATCATTAAAGAAACTAATCAATATAATCAATATATGAAAATCCAACTAATTCATATCAAGTGACATATGATGTTAGAACCAAAGGAATTAAATCAAGAATAAAACTTAGGGTAAGGGAGGAATAGGAAGAGATAAAATATTTACCATGATAACTCTACCCTTTCCATGTTAAAACAAAATATTAAGTACATAAGACTTAATTAGGCAAGAGGGGAAAAGAGGGACATAGAGTTAAGTAGAAAGATTTATTAAAAACTTCATTAAGAGAAGAGGGTGGTGAATTAAAATAAGATTAATAAATTAAAATGTGAGAAATTTAGAGAACTTCCATGTGGCAAGAGCCAACATAAGAATATTCATCAAAAGAGAAAATTGAGGTAGTTAGGGGGCCAAATCTAAGAATTATCAATTAACTTCAGTAATAAACACAAATTAAGGAGTAAAAAGGGGGAATCAAGAGACAACTAGGAGAAGAAATAGGAAACCTTGTTGGGTTGAGGGAAAAACTATTTTTAAATGAATAATCAAGTAAATTATTCTGGAGAGTCTTGATGAGAGGGTGACACATGGGTGTGTTGAAAATGCAACAAGATGATGGAGCTTAGTGAAAAGAAGTCGCCTTCACTAAGTGGGCCCGCCGGCTATTTTTGGCGCAAAGTCTATTTTTAGACTATGTCTATTTTTAGACATATGGATCATGGTCTATGAGTTGCAGGATGCTATTTATGGATGATTGGTAAAGTTGGTAAAAATAGATGGACCTCTATTTTTAGACATTGGGCGGAGTCTATTTTTAGACTGCCAGTCTAAAAATAGATCAGTCAAATATTATTAGCCCTTAATAATATTTGGACTATAAACATTGTCTTATCCTCTTGGAGCACTTCAGTTCGAGCTACAGATGTGGCACATGCAGCTGGCAGAAGGAAATTCGAATTTCCTATGGGTTAGTTGAGCTATTGCATGTTTGACTTCAGTTAGAACTCATGTGGCAGAGTTTGGTGGAGTTGATGAGACAGTTGATGGAGTTGTGTTCGGTTTAACTTGGTTGAACTAGTTGTATTTAGTCTAACTGATAAATACACTAGTGATGAGTGGTGTGAATTAATTATTAATTAATTCACTAATTATTAACTCATAAATCAACTAAAGAATACATCAGTTAACTGCAATGCATGGACAGTTCAGTGGAGAGCAGTGTTAGAGGTGGGTAGTGGAAGTCTCTTATCGATTTAAACTATAGCCCCATGTAAGTTGCCCCACACAGTTAAGATTGCCAATGAGATTGTATGGAATCAAGAGGTGGAATTGCTACCAAAACTTGAACTCATCATTATTCATCTTGGTTTGTACATGGGTAGAGCGGCCCAGAACGGTGGAAAGATTTTAACAGCTTGTTCATATACGAAATGGTTGTGTAGCGTGTGAGATAAAATCTTGAAACTGTGGGGGGGGAATTTGTGCTATGTATTGTTACATGTTCTCTATCATTATAATATACAAATAGTTGGGGGTTTTCAGCTGTAAACTTTCCCCATTACATACTGTGTTATATGTGTGCTTGATTATGTTTTAATGTGCGCATGCGACTGCTTCTATTTCCGCATATTGATGATCAATTGTAGAAGAGGTTATGTATTATGCATGAAGCTTAAATAGTGTATAATCAGGATAATCTCGGTGAATAATTCAGCTATTATTCAAATTTCTACAAGGTGGGTGAATAATCAAATTTTGGGTAATAAAAAAAATAATTATTTATGCATGAACTTCCAAGTGACTCTATGAAGCCTTCTATAAAAGAAAGGGAAATGGAAGGGAAAAGGACTTTTTGTTTACCCTATGGTTGGATGGAGAAGATTATGTCATTTTGAGAGGTTACGAACTATAGTTGAGTTTGGTGGGATAAAGTGTTATAGAGAGGGGACTCTTGAGCCAAGAGGGGCTCACCTCTATCAGCTAGCACATTCCTTCATTGTACAACCCCATTGCAGCTCGGGGGTCCGCGGGGAAGGAGAGTACCCAAGGAGTAGGCTGGGAGGTCAACCGGTGGTCATTACATTCAGACCAAGTACGACAACATTCAGGCTTGGAGGTAGACGACAACAAAGGAGATCAAGTAGCGGCAAGTCAAGTTTGGTTCTCGTCTAAGGGTGAACGGTACATGTGTTAATTATATTGTTTTTAATTATCATAATTTCATTGTACTATAATCAACAAGTTAAATATATGTATGTGTTATGAAGTTAAATTTATGGACTTTGAGATAAGTGAATTAATTTTAATGAGTTTCAAAGTTGTGTGGTTATGGTTTCATTTCTTTAATTATACTTTATAATATATATATATATATATATATATATATATATATATATATATTTAAAAAATACAAAGTATAAATACGAAATATAAATTATGAGCTTTGGGGTCTCACCGCGGTATCGGAAGAGAAAAGTCTTGTTGAACCCTTAGTTAAAATGAGAGGGGGGGGGGGGGCGAATCATTTTAACACATACATGGAATTTTAAAACTTTTCTCTTAAAACTTATTTACACCTTCACTTCATGAACAACTTTAATATGTGAGAAGTTCGTATGCAATGACAAATAAATGGTCTACAGATAGAAGTATTAAAGCAGTTGAAAAAAAACAGTCATGACCTGTGAAATTTGTATTAAGTAGATTAAATGCCTGTCAGCACATAAACATCCGTGCATATAGACAGCAGGATATAGTGGAAACCGCAAGGAAGAAGACACATCTTATTGACGCGGTGGGGGCAAAACAACTCCCTCTCACCAGCAAAGTTTTCTGCAAACCGGCCTCGTTGAGCTCTGACTTGCGAGCTCAACTCCCATCAGCACGCGGCTACAGCCTGTGAAGCTCCATAGGCAAGCTACATCTGACATCTATCAAGCTACAACTTGGTAGGGAAGCTCCAAATTCCTCATTCTTTCAAAAACACTTACTTAATTTACCTGGATATCAGCTCTGTTATGTACCTTCTTCACTGTTGTGCACCAATCTTCATATCTGCCTTATATCATCTCTGAGTCTTCACAACTTCTCCATCTGCTCCTCCTTATTCTTATCTTCTCTGCCTCATTTCTCCATTCTCTAACCTCTCTTATGCATATCTGTGTGATATCATTTATAGGGTTCACCTCATTTACAAGGAATTTGAAGTGAACAGCCATGACTCTTTGACTTCCACCTTCTCATTTATTTCCTAGCATATTCAAACAAAACAAAACAACAAACAAACAAAACAAAACAAAAACAAACAAACAAAACAAAACAAAACAAAACAAAACAAAAACAATATATATACATTTCAACATTACAGTGGGATATTTCTTTGCCTACGGAGACTTGCCTTTGCATCACAAACAATATAAAATAAATTAAAACATTTACATTCACATTTTCAGTTACATACATCAATTTCACTCTGTCCTTTTTCCAGCCCTTGGCTTGCTGGTTTTGTCTTTTCTGTTGCTGTCATGTAACTGTCCTGCATACCTCTGTTTACTGCAACTCTGTGCACCTGTGCATGTAAAAATGCATCTCCAATTTCTGTGCTCTATACAAATTCTGATCTAGGCAATTTCAATATCTTATTTTCTGAACTCGCAATTTAAAATACTGTATGCGGAAGCTTCTTTCATCTATGGTTATGAAACCATACATATGATAAACTTCATATTTCAAATATGCATATACAATTAAATCCAGACTCTATACCTCAATCAATACACTTATGAGCATTCGAATTAATACTTGAATAAAACATATAAACTCAAAGTAATGGACTTTGGCGTTCACTTTATAGAATTCTGAATGTATTTGGACTTTGGATTAACCTCAAATTGTAATGTGGCTCGGCAACATATATTATATCCAATATAATCTTCGCCCTTAGTTAAAACAACCCAGATTTTAATCTATATGCGGAAGCTCCTTTTAACAATCGTTTTACTATGATCATAAAGCCATGCAACCAATTACACAAGTGGAAGCTCTCCTTCAGTTATTTCTTTATGGTTATCAAACCATATACATGGTTATATGACAATATTCCTATGTAAATAAACCCAAGGTCCACCTTACATTTAAACCCCATCAACTTAAACATACAAGGGTTGTTTCACAAACGAAATCCCTTTTTAAAGGTCTTGCAAAAGCACTTTAATTAACCATCAATTGGCTTTAATTCTAGACCCTAGACCTTATAATTAAACCCGAAGTTTATCATAGCATTTGATCCATGCGAACACCTTCAATTTCGAAGTTCGACCTTGGTCAATTATTACCAATGCATATAATTATTACGCCGCAACTTAACAAACCAATTGCCAAGGGTTACCTTAAATAAATAGATCTTGGTTCAATTATATATATGCGCATTCACCTTTTAAACTTAACCAACGCATCACCGCATGAACCTTCGGCTGTAGCAATTTATACAAACTCCGACTTTGATTAAAATATCAATCATCACCATATATTAGAGTTGAGGCCCACACTACATAACACACCTCTCCATCGGACGGTTGCAGTCTTATCACGCTACAACCCCAAATCCGACGGTAATCGCGTAGTATCCCGCAATTAACATACCCGAGCCTTAATCTTCAAAATTTACGCGATAAAAGTGGTTTTCGATTAACCACTTTTGCCACGCGTCGAATGAAGACCCATATCGCGTTATTTTTCGTAATACCAATTACCACTTTTAAATTATGCTAACCCACTGGTTTTTCGAACCCCGGTTTTACTGTTGCTCCTCATGGTTCCGTTCCTTCGTCCGTTGCTCTATATCACCTCCGTCTTTATTCAACAAACCTCATAACTCAACCTTGGTTAAAATCAAAACATCAATACTCTTCAGCTCACCTTTCCCCATCCATCAATATTATAATGCAATGGACTTCTTTACTATACAATCGAACCATATTAAAATTCCGAAATTGGTTCAATTATTTCGAACCTACTCCAGGTTCCTTCAGACAGTTCACCAATACATAATACAGGGTTCCAAGATATCGATTCATTCAACTGTATGTTCAACCCAATATTTCTGCACGGAAGCCTTTACCTCAACTCCTCTCCGTTTCGACCTTGCATATGGGCTCATAACTCATAATTCTGCTCTCGTTCGAAGACTGTGCTTTGCTCCTTATTGACGTAAACCAATATATCAACCCGGGTTCGATGAACAGAAAATTAATCCTCTGTTACCGTTCCATTAACAACTTCATTTGCCTCCAACTTGACACTGACTCGAACCCACTGTTTGATCGGAATTCTATCCATCAACACAAATCCATTGTAGATTTCTCAAACCTCGATTGTTTGTCCGGGACCGCATCTTATGCCATGATCCAATATCATATGTTTCACTCAAACAGAGATTTTGAATGTCGATTCAACTTCGTTGTGTCATCGATCCGTTGGTGATTAATGATTGGAATTAATCAGTGCAATTTCATCTAATCTTAACAACTGTATATGCAGGATTTCTAAATCAAACCCCAATTTCCTTTGAACCACTATATTGATATTAACTATGCCTCATCAGTCCTCAATTTCTTCAATTGCACCCAGAACATATTAAAACCCAATTACAGGGTCTATCAATGTATACAAAATTCCGAATCAATCTCCTCATTCATATATAAGAAATAAAATACAAAGAATTCACTTACAAGCTTCATATCTTGGCCAGCTCTTCAAGTCAGATGGCCCTTTTCAAAATCAATGGCCCTTCTCTAACTCTGCCTCTCCAGCTTTCCAGGTCTCTGCTTCTTCCTAGTGTCTGAGCTGCCTCTTTTGCTGCCTCTGCTCCTTGTCTGTCTCCTTTTCCTTGTTGCTAGTTCAGGTGCTACTCCTTTGCCATCTCCTTTGCCATCAATGACAATATTTCCAACAGTCTCCCCCTTTGGCATTGATGGCAACACATACACCAATACTCCAATGCTTCCTCCAAGTCTTCCTCTGCCTATCTTCTTTTGCTTGCTTTTCCTCCCCCTTTGACATCAATGGCAAAGGGTTGCACATCTCTCAGTGTAGATTCTATCTTTGCATTTCCTCTCTCTGAGTTGTGTTTAGGCCCTTCTTATTTTGTCTTTTTATACCTTGTTGCTCCGGACTGGTGTTGAGAGAACACTTTTGAGACTTATTGAACTTGTATATACACACTATGTTGATACCATCGCAAAGCATAGACTTCTTTCACTTGTATAAAGTTGAAAGTGAAGATAATGACACTTCGTAGAACATACTTACATAGTTAGACTTATATGCTTAGAGATGCATCATTGGATCAATACTTAAAGATTGTGAATGCTCCATGTGTCATATCAAGCTTGCTTCAGCTATACTTCAGTCTATATTATAATATTCATCTACGATGCATATCTATTGAGGAAGGTTGTAGATGGAGTAAGTCTTTCTCTGCAATGAACATCTACAGTACACATCTGTTCAAATATGATGATGCCAATATATATTTTGTGGTTGTGGTTCACCTGTACTACCTGTTGGTGGTGATATGAGTTAGGATGCTGATAAGGATATTACACTTAGTAGCTGAAAGGTCCTTGTTGCTGATGTGAACAATGAATCAACCCAGAGCTTACAACTTATTGTGTGATTAGACGATATATTTCAATTTAAGAGACCAAATATCAACTTTACTATTTGTATAATGTATTTTCAAAACAAATCCTTGAGGCTAGATACATTCAATGTATTGTTCAGTCTCACTTATCAACCATGCAATTTTCTTTATGACATAAGGGGGTATGTATGTCAATGATCAACCTCTTTTCAATGGTGAAATACCAGCAATTCCTTTCTGCTGAAGTATGCTTGTGATGAATCAATAACAAAATTTTGAGCTTCAACTGTTAGATTAACACAACTATTCTGTCATGATGATTTTCAGCAAAAACATCTTCAAGTTGTTTAATTGATATCTCAGCCAACAGACTTCACACAGTTTTATGAATGATCTTAAGAAAGAGGCCTTGAAGATATATATGTACTGACTCCAGGAAGGCATGCAGTTATATCTAGAAATAGATACTGCTTCCATGCTCAATATACTACTTCAAGTGTAAACAAGATAATGATCCTTTTGCACTGTTATTGACATTTTCGTGCTTTAATAATGCAGATAATGCTGGGTATACTACCTTGATGTACTTTTGCCATATTCCTTTGATCCTGAGGACCTGTACCATACTACTACTCCACTGGTAACACTTGGTATTTTGTTGATAGGCATGCTGCTTTTACCTAAATAACAATTGATACTACCATGCAGAGATTTCACTTCAGCTTGCACATGAACCCATAGTTAAGACAACCTTCATAGTTTCTCCTATTGAGCTCTCCACTGTTCTCAATCATCAACATACTGAATTTGATCTTGGCATTATTAATCTTTTGCTTATTCTGTCATTCTGGTTTAACAAAATGTCACTGCATTTTCCTTTCTAGGACTGCTCCAAAATCATTGCTGCTTGATATACAATTCAACTGTTTTAACATAAAGATCTTTGGGAAGACATCTTCAATTTCTATACTAGGAATCTTCATGGGCAGATCACTCCGAGATTTATCACTTAACTACATTCCTCCAAGGGAACTTTTTATAGATGAATGATGTAATGACATAATGATGATAAGCACTTTTCTTACTCATCCTTCTTAATGTGATTCATTGTTAATTCTAGCAGTATGATGCACAATGTGATCATCCTTTATGGGTCTTTCCTATTCAGTAGCTCAAAACATAATTTTTTGTGATTTTAACCAGTCATCACTTAATGTGTTGATGTCTTCTTAACTTACATGTTCATTACAGATGTTCCCTCTACCATCATAGCTTCTTGTTGCCTTCTCTTCTTCTATCAATCTGTCAGCTATTAAATGCTTCAGATAATCTTCTTCCTCTATAGTTCTCTTGTTAGAGAAATTGTCCTTTCCCTTCCTGACCTTTTAGCTATTCTCATTCCAAGGAGCTCTTCTTAGACTACTTTTGTGGGGACTATTTATGAACTGCTCTCCCCCTGGGATGTTGCTTCAATCTATCACTGATTAGATATTTGCATTGCTTCCTAGAGCAGCTCCCCTTGAGACTATGATGGATCCATTATGTTATTGAGGTAATAGGCTCCCCTCTTCTCTTTTCCTTCCATACTTTATTGGGGTTCTTCATAATGTCTGCACTTCTTTTTTATTCATAGTTTTGTTTGATTTGATTATATTCCATCATCTGTCTAGAGTTCTTTAATGTATATGGCAGTATATAGTCTTTTGCTTTGTGACCCAGCTTGAGGCATACATAACATCTTATTTTACCAAGGTACGTTTGAGCTGAAGTATAATATTTTGTTCCCCTTTTTTAACACAATTTACATTCAACATATTTATGTCCAAATTCATTGCATGAATAACAATAGCCATGGAAATGATTTGTGTACCTGGTGAAAGATTGTCTTTTCCAATTGCTTGCTTGAGGGGTTCTTTTCATTTGTTGCATCCTTTGCTGGTTGGACTGGATTTGCTTTGCCTTACAATATGCTGCAATATGTCCAGGTTTGTGGCAGGAAAAACAAGTGATACTTCTCATAGGAGGAAAGAACCTTCTTTGACATCTTCCAAATTTATTCAACTCATATTCAGGAGTGTATGAGCCTTTTTCAGCTGACTGTTTCATCCTCTCATTCTCTGTCCTTTCATGTTGCTGCTTGTTTTTGTTTGTTTCTTTGCAAATCATGTTCTTGCTGGCTTCTACTTCTGTAGGAATCTTCTGAGCTGCTTCATTATCCTTTACAGCTTTTACAGACATGATATTCCTGTTGTCTTCTACCTTGGACTTACTTGTTTCTCCTTCATAGCCTATCCTAGTCTTTATAAGAGGAGACCTTTGAGCATTTAGAATTTGGTCCTACTGTCCAGAGCTTTTCATTTGAGGAGTATTCATTAATAATTATCTTTGGGCTTTTTCTAATTTCTTTCTCAGGCACACTACTTCTTCTTCCAATTTCTCACATTCCAGACTTTTCTCTCTCATTTGTTGCAACAGAGTGTCTTCTACTTTCCTTGCTTCTTCAAGTTGTGTCTTTAGGCCAACAATTTATTTCTTATCTTCATATTCTTTCTCATCACATATTTGCACCAATTTCTTCAGGTCTTTGTTTTCATTCTTTAATCTTTCTGTTTCAGTCAAGGCTGTGTCATGTTTGCCTTTTTCCTCACCTGTAATTTCTTCATGGGACTTGCTTCCATTCACACTAGCAGGTACCTCATTTGATTGGATATTTTCCTTTTGACATGAATTTCTCTTCTTCTTAATTCTCTTCTCCTTCTTGACAATGCAGTCCCTAGTGTCTACTTCATGCATGAAATGCAATCTATTCGAGATTTCTTTTGCAGAGGTTAGATCCATTATTAAATCAAGATCCTTGTTATGAAGATTTTTATATATCACACATGTTGCCTTGGCATTCCACTGTTGTTCTTGCACCGAGGGAGAGTCTGTGCAGTAACCTTCACATACAAGTTTCCATACCTCAGGTTCATAAGCCATTAAATCTGTTTTAACTTTATCTCTCCATTAAGGAAAGTTTGTTGTATTTACCACGGGTACATTTTGATAGTCCATGACTCAACCAGATCTCCTTCAAGCTATAAGGCTTACACCAAAGGAACCTGCTCTGATACCAATTGTTGAACCCTTAGTTAAACTGAGAGGGGGGGTGAATCAGTTTAACTCATTCATGGTCTTTTAAATTTTCCTTTAAACTTGTTTACACCTTCATTTCATGATCAACTTTAATATGTGAGCAATCTTAATATGTGAGCAGCAAGTATTAAGAATATTGGATAATGTAACATCAATCTTAATATGTGAGCAACAAGTATTAAGCAGATTAGATACACCATATCAACACATAAACATCATGCATATAGACAATAGATATAAGTGGAAACCCATAAGGGAGAAAACCACATCTTATTAATGTTGTGATGCAAAGGCAAACTCCAACTCCCTCTCACCACTGATTTTTTGTAGGCTCCAACCTACAGTAGGCTCCAACCTCAATTCTGCAAGCTACAACTTGCACAAAAGCTCCAACTCCCATCTATTTTCTATAGGCACCAACCTATAGGAGGCTCCTACCTCACTCAGCTATAATTGACATCTATCAAGCTACAACTTGATAGGGAAGCTCCAACTTCCTCATTCTTTCAAAAACACTTGCTGATTTTACCTGGATATCAGCTCTGTTATGTACCTTCTTCACTGCTGTGCACCAGTCTTCATATCTGCCTTATATCATCTCTGAGTCTTCAAAGCTTCTCTATCTGCTCCTCCTTCTTCTTATCTTCTCTGCCTCATTCCTCCATTCTCTAACCTCTCTTATGCATATATGTGTGATATCATTTATAGGGTTCACCTCATGACTGTTTGTATTCCACAGGGAATTTGAAGTGAACAACCATGACTCTTTGACTTCCACCTTCTCATTTCTTTCCTAGCATATTTAGAAAAAAAACATATAACAATAGATATACATTTCAATATTACAGTGGGATATTTATTTGCCTCCGGAGACTTGCCTTTGCATCACAAACAATATAAAATAAATTAAAACATTTACATTCACATTTTCAGTTACATACATCAATTTCACTCAGTCCTTTTTCCGGCCCTTGGCTTGCTGGTTTTGTCTTTTCTGCTGCTGTCATGTAATTGTCCTGCATACCTCTATTTACTGCAACTCTGTGCACCTGTGCATGTAAAAATGCATCTCCAATTTCTGTGCTCTATACAAATTCTGATCTAGGCAATTTCAATATCTTATTTTCTGAACTCGCAATTTAAAATACTGTACGCGAAAGCTTCTTTCATCTATGGTTATGAAACCATACATATGATAAACTTCATATTTCAGATATGCATATACAATTAAATCTAGACTCTATACCTCAGTCAATACACTTATGAGCATTCGAATTAATACTTGAATAAAACATATAAACTCAAAGTAATGGACTTCGACGTTCACTTTATAGAATTTTGAATGTATTTGGACTTTGGATTAATCTCAAATTGTAATGTGGCCTGACAACATATATTATATCCAATATAATCTTCGCCCTTAGTTAAAACAACCCAGATTTTAATCTATATGCGGAAGCTCCCTTTAACAATCGTTTTACTATGATCATAAAGCCATGCAACCAATTACACAAGTGGAAGCTCTCCTTTAGTTATTTCTTTATGGTTATCAAACCATATACATGGTTATATGACAATCTTCCTATGTAAATAAACCCAAGGTCCACCTTACATTTAAACCCCATCAACTTCCACATACAAGGGTTGTTTCACAAATGAAATCCCTTTTTAAAGGTCTTGCAAAAGCACTTTAACTAACCATCAATCGGCTTTAATTCTAGACCCCAAACCTTATAATTAAACCCGAAGTTTATCGTAGCAATTGACCCATGCGAACACCTTCAATTTCGAAGTTCGACCTTGGTCAATTATTACCAATGCATATAATTATTACGCCTCAACTTAACAAACCAATTGCCAAGGGTTACCTTAAATAAATAGATCTTAGTTCAATTATATATATTTGCCTTCACCTTTTAAACTTAACCAACGCATCACCACATGAACCTTCGGCAGTAGCAATTTATACAAACTCCGACTTTGATTAAAATATCAGTCATCACCATATATTAGAGTTCGGGCCCACACTACATAACACACCTCTCCATCGGACGGTTGCAGTCTTATCGCGCTACAACCCCAAATCCGATGGTAATCGCATAATATCGCGCAATTAACATGCCCGAGCCTTAATCTTCAAAATTTACGCAATAAAAGTGGTTTTCGATTAACCACTTTTGCCACGCGTCGAATGAAGACCCATATCGCGTTATTTTTCGTAATACCAATTACCACTTTTAAATTATGCGAACCCACTAGTTTTTCGAACCCCGGTTTCACTGTTGCTCCTCACGGTTCCGTTCCTTCGTCCATTACTCTACATCGCCTCCGTATTTGTTCAAAAAACCTCATAAATCAACCTTGGTTAAAATAAAAACATTAATACTCTTCGGCTCACCTTTCCCCATCCATAAATATTATAATGCAATGGACTTCTTTACTATACAATCGAACCATATTAAAAATCTGGCATTGGTTCAATTATTTCGAACCTACTCTAGGTTCCTTCAGACAGTTCACCAATACACAATACAAGGTTGCAAGATATCGATTCATTCAACTGTATGTTCGACCCAAATTTCCTACACGGAAGCCTTTACCTCAACTCCTCTCTGTTTCGACCTTGCATATGGGCCCATAACTCATAATTACGCTCTCGTTCAAAGACTGTGCTTTGCTCCTTATTGACGTAAACCAATATATCAACCCGGGTTCGATGAACAGAAAATTAATCCTCTGTTACCGTTCCATTAACAACTTCATTTGCCTCCAACTTGACACTGACTCGAACCCACTGTTTGATCGGAATTTTATCCATCAACACAAATCCATAATAGATTTCTCAAACCCCGATTGTTTTCTCAGGACCGTATCTTATGCCATGATCCCAGATCATATGTTTCACTCACACAGAGATTTTGAATGTCGATTCAACTTCGTTGTGTCATCGATCCGTTGGTGATCGATGACTGGAATTAATCAGTGTAATTTCATCTAATCTTATCAACTGTATATGCAGGATTTATAAATCAAACCCCAATTTACTTTGAACCACTATATTGATATTAATTATGCCTCATCAGTCCTCAATTTCTTCAATTGCACCTAGAACATATTAAAACCCAATTACAGGGTCTATCAATGTATACAAAATTCTGAATCAATCTCCTCATTCATATATAAGAAATCAAACACAAAGAATTCACTTACAAGCTTCCTGTCTTGGCTAGCTGTTCAAGTCAGATGGCCCTTTTCAAAATCAATGGCCCTTCTCTAACTCTGCCTCTCCAGCTTTCCAGGTCTCTGCTTCTTCTTGGTGTCTGAGCTGCCTCTTTTGCTGCCTTTGCTCCTTGTCTGTTTCCTTTGCCTTATTGCTGGTTCAGGTGCTACTCCTTTGCCATCAATGACAATATTTCCAACAAGGTTCAACCTCTAGGACCTCTAGGCCCATAAAGTATTAAGGTTTCCTTGTATTTTTTTTTTTTGTGAGCTTATGCGTGCACAATTTTAAATTATGGAACTTATAAGACAACAAGCGTTAGTCTTCTTATCCGACTCCACCAATCTTGTCAATGCAATCAATCCAAAGAGTTCACTTCACAATGAGCAAAATCTCTGATTTCACTTATATTTCAATGGTTGTTAATGAACAGACATTATATCTAGAATAGCAGTAAGATGGCAGATGTTAAGCTAATGCCAAAAGTATCAAACAAATCCAAACTTTTCACCTCCTTTTGAACAAATGAGAGCACTTAAAGCCACTTATGTATTCAGATTTCAAATGCGTAATTTAGGATAGCAGTAAACTACTTATATTTCAGTGATAACGAGCAACAAAGGAGTTGTGACACAGCAGTGAGCTAAAAGAGGATTGTTTTCATGCCATGAATCTAATGGATTATCCTTGGATTTTTCAAACCAAGTTATAACAGTAGCAATATTTTGTGCTGTGAGACGTGTTCTTCACTTCAAGATGCAACTAATGGACTTTATCAATTTAGAGGAACGGTAGAAGTATTACCCATTCAAGAACATATCTTTATAGGGTCAAGATAGAAGAGTTATTTAAGGAGGATTCCTTCTTTTTGTTGATGATCTTAACTCACGACTTTCTAGTCAATGCTTTGCATCCTCGTCGAGATCAAATGCCATTCTTCAAGTATATTTTCATTAGTATAATGTTGCTAAGTCTTGCTTCGAGCCACAAACAAAATTGGAATGATGTCATCAGTCCTTTCAAACATAACTTTGCTAAACTTCGTATAGGTCCACATTCAACTTTATGCTGTTGAGTACTTGCATAGAAACACATTTGTTTAAGTCTTCAATCATTTCTTAATACCATGAGAGGAATCTGGAGACTCGGACTGCTCTACTTGTCTGACTAAAAAAAGGACTAACGGATTACTGCCATATCACAAGGAAGCTATATCTGCATCACCATCATGCCATAGAATTTTGGATCATTCCACAAATAATCTCAAAGGAAGTTCAGACTGTGCTCCAAAAGAGGCTCAAACTTGGTTAGAACTTGACTTAGAACTTTGGACAGATCTAGGCTCATCATTAAGGGTTCAGATCATCATCATGAAATAAGTTATTTGCGTAGTTAGGAACTTGGATGCTACAAGATCACTCAACTAGGATGCTACAGACTTTAGATGCCACAGAAGGAGGAAATCAAGCCATTCCATTATCTGTATACAAGTATCCTCTTTCTTGTTGCAACTTCAGTAGAGAAATTCAGACCTCTAGCCTCAATTACCTTGGATTTGAATCTTGGATTAGAGGTAACACAAAACATAGATGACTTGTCTTAAGAGCTATCTCGGATTTCATCAGACTTTTGCTTATTTATTTCATAGAACCATACCTTAGGGAACTTGGCCCAACATAGCAGAGAGAACTCGGATCACCATTAGGAACTTAGATCATCATAAGTTTGTGCAAGAACCTGGGTCATATTGTTGATCCTCTCACCATACCACAGAGGTTAGGGCTCAGATGTCTGCATTGCGGAAGCTCGAATTTTAGAATTCGGTCAAGATTACAGACCTGAGAAGCTTCAGACTTTGGTCTAGTTGCAGACCTGTAACAGTTCGAAATTTGGATCTATCATAAGCCTCTAATTACAGAAATAAAACTTGGTATTAGAGGCTTCCGCGAGATGTGCGGGATGTTGCACTGTCTTCTTAATGACAAACGGCTAAATCCTCTGATTCATCAGTTGTCGTTCCTGATTCCAATCATGGACTCCAAATCTCCCAACGTATCTAATACACAACCTCAATCACGGGCTCCATGTCTCCCGATGTGACAATTTCCTCGACCCAATCAAATCCTCGCTTTAAACCAAGCTTGAACCAGAGTTTCAAATACTCCTTCCTCTAGTGACCAATTCAAGTCCGTCAAACTTTCACATGAACAACACCACTGAACCCTAGAATTAATGCATTAGCAATACCGGTTTTGGAGATTCTGGAAAATGTAACAGCACTATAGAAGTTTTTTCGAAATACGGAGCATTTACAGCATTGAACTTGGAACCTCTCGTAACTTATTATGTGATTACTTTATTTGATAATACGAGGCATTTACAACATTGAACTCAGAACCTTTGTAGATTAACCTGGAGTAGTATCGACAGATCCTTGCTGGACAACTGTAAGATAAATGATCAAAAGAAATGTGCCTTTATTGTCAGAGATTTGTTGAGATAAATTGCTTTAGGACAGTGTAAAATGATCAATTCTTAATTATGGAACAACGAGATAAAGTAGATCACGGTAGATATGGGATTCCAGATAAGACCAATATGTATTACATTCAATCTCAGTTACTTGAAAAGAGATTGGCTTCCATATTGTGTGTGATGGTTAAGAATTGATGTGACATATTGACTTCACAGGATCATTTATTCAATTTGGAGTAGAAGAGATTTTTATTCTTCATATTATAGGCACCGAAGTCCTGCTCTCCTTGGTTTTCCGCAAGTAATGATCAATAGTAGAGACGGGAGCGAGAGCGTGTTGCAGTCCCTGCAAACCCTAGCCGCTCTTCCTGCGCGCTGCAGCCTCTGCGGCTGCGCCTGCTCTGGCAGGACCTTCTGCTTCGGTCACGGCTCTGGCCTGCTCCTCTGACCTCTGGCTGCGGCGTTTCACGGCTCTGCTCCTCTGCTCCTCTGACCTCCGCCGCTGCTTGATTGGGGTCCTTCAAGACTTCTTTCGCTTTCGAGTGCCCCTGCGTTGCGCCTGCCCACGCAGGGCCTGCTGCTCCTGTTGCGGCTTGTTGTTCCTGCTTTGCCTCTGCTGTGTCGGGTAAATGACTAGGCTGGGTTTCGAAGACTGCGCATAGATCCGGGACGCGTTCTTGCTAGGGCCCGCGCCCATGGAGGGGCTGGGCTCTCCCCAGGGGCTTCGTCCCCCTTGCTCCTCTCCCCTAACTGTGAGGCTGGAAGTCGTCTTTGGCGGGGGCTTCTGAAATGTGCCAGGCTGTGAGAAATTTGTTGAAAAATGGATGGAAATACCGAAGATCTCTCCCATCTCCTCTTTCGATCGTCTTTTGGCAGGGCTTCCTAAGAAGAAGAATGTGGAAGCTGTGAAATTTGTTAAGAAAATGGATGAAATACCTGAGATCTCTCTCCCAGCAGAGACTCCGATTCAGGTTGCTTTATCTCTGTCTGAACGAGCTCTCATAGGCCAGTTCACAGGGCTTTGGCCTTCTCCCAAAACCACTGAGAGCTGGGTCAATAGAAACTGGGCGCCTCTGATCAAAGAAAGCGTCACTTCTTATTTTTTGGGGAGAGGTTACTTTCTCTTCGAGTTCACTTCCAAAGAGGATAAAGATTTGATCTTCCAGAATGGCCCCTACTTCATGGGCCCCCAGGGTTTATACCTAAATAAGTGGACTCCTGACTTCGACCCTGCTGTGGATGTGCCCAAAGCAGTCCCGGTGTGGGTTAGACTCCCAAATCTCCCAGTTCACTGCTGGAATTGGGATTCTCTGATGCATATTGGAAATGCCCTTGGGAAGTTCATCGATCGAGCAAACAACAAGGACCAGTATGACTGTGCTAGGATCTGTGTGGAAGTAGATCTTGAGGTTGGGCTACCAGAGGCCATCAAAATCAAAGTCGGAAGCTGGACACACGTGCAAAAACTGGACTATGAGCAGCTGCCCTTCAAATGTCGGAAATTCCATGTCTATGGCCACTTCGCCAGAGGTTGTCCATCCAACAATGAGGATGTGCAAGGGAAGGAGGACGGATGGAATCAAGTCAAGCGCACCAAAACCTCCCATAAAGCTCAAAAGCCGGGAGGCCCTAGTGGCAAAGGTCCCCATCAGGCCTCTTCTCAGCAGATCCAGTCTAAGCCCGCTTCTGAAAACAAGTTTGAACTCTTAAGCTCGCACCAAGAAAACACTCAGGAGGTGGAGGTTCAAAAGACAGCATCCCCGGTCAAAGAGACCCTCTCTGTGTCTTCCAAAGACGCAAGTGTTGCAGAAAGCTCAAAAGGAACACCTATTGGCGTCGAGGAAGAGGATCTAGAGTCGGAAGAATCAGAGGAGGAAGGAGAAATAGGCGACTCTCAGACCTCTGTTAGGAGATCTACAAGAGGTCGCAAAACAGATCGGGAGAAAAGAGAGCAGGAAACGTACAAGGACAAGTTACAGGGCAGCCAGCCAACACTGGAGAAACTACTAGCAAAAAAGACAAAGATGGTGAGAAGCCAGCCCCCAGGCTCCAAGGGAGCCCAGCAGAACAAAGGTAAATAATGAAAATAATCTCCTGGAATTGTAGGGGTATGGGGAGCAAGATCAAGGAAGAGTAAACAAGAAGCTTAATAAGAATAGAAGCCCCGGACATATTCCTTATCCAGGAGACTAAGATGGAGGAAGCAGACTTCCTCCAAACAAGTAAAAGACTCTGGAGTAAAAGCAAAGCAAAAGCTGTTTCAGCCCGAGGAGCCTCTGGAGGGTTGGGCACTCTTTGGAATGAAAGCAAGTTCTCGGTAATCTCTGAAATTTCAAACACTCATTGGTTGCTCCTAAAAATGCAACATCTTGACACTAAAGAATACTTTTGTCTCTTTAATGTTTATGTTCCGGTCAATGCTGGAGAAAAAAAGGCCTGTTGGGACTCTATAAGAAACCAGGCAGATTCAGGGAATCTTGACAACATCATTATTGCAGGCGACCTCAATCTCGCATTGCACTCCTCTGAAAAGAGAGGAGGCTGCATTGTGCGAGATCCGGCAAGGGAATGGGCAGAGGATCTTCTGCAAGACTGGGATTTGCTGGACATTAAGCCCTCTTCAGGTAAGTTCACTTGGTCAAACAAAAGAGTAGGCCCTGGTCACATAGCAGCAAGACTGGATAGATTTTTTGTTCAAAGTTCCTTTCTATTGCTTGGTTTAGATGCTAGTATGCAAATACTTCCTTGCAGCATATCTGATCATAACCCTATCAAGCTTGATCTCCGGGCTCACCCCGACCTTGGCCCCATTCCGTTCAGATTTAGCCCCCTCTGGGTCAAGGAAGCCAACTTCATGCAGATTGTCAAAGAAAGTTGGTCTCAGCCAGTTAATGGATCACCCTTCTTCGTGTGGGAAGAAAAACTCAGAAGAACGAAAGTTGCTTTAAAATGCTGGGCCAAAACTCTTCCTAACCCAGCAGCTGAAAGGAAAAATCTCCAAAGTCAATTGGAAGCACACCACTTGCTTTCGGAAGAGGCATATGTAACTA
The DNA here is from genome assembly GCA_034641835.2 of Pinus albicaulis. Taxonomy (NCBI): domain Eukaryota; kingdom Viridiplantae; phylum Streptophyta; class Pinopsida; order Pinales; family Pinaceae; genus Pinus; species Pinus albicaulis. The sequence goes on from CM076583.1 coordinate 128,852,182, forward strand.
GAGAAATCCTCGATAAGGAGATTCAACTCCAACAGCACTTCCACAAAGCCTGCCTGGCAGAAGAAGAGTTTTGGAGGATTAAGTCTCGTTGCCTTTGGCTCAAAGCGGGAGACAGAAATTCCTCTTTCTTTCACAAACAAACTCAAGCCAGAAAATGCTTCAACACCATATCTGAGATTAAGGATGACAATTCCAATCATAAAGACTTTGCAAGCATTAAACGAGCAGCTTTTCTTCACTTCCAGAAATTGTACAGTGAGGATGTGAATCTGATTCAAAATTCTGATTTCCTGGACTGGGTCCCTTCTTCAATCTCTGCTGAGATGAACCATCTCCTAGAAGCCAAAGTCACCAAGGCTGAGGTCAAGAATGCTCTCTTTGCCATGGATCCTGACAAAGCACCAGGACCGGATGGATTCACCGCCAGATTCCTACAATCCTGTTGGCACATAGTGGAAAAAGATCTCTGCAAAATGGTTCAAAAATCCCAAGACTGTCAGAAATTAGGAGGCAGCACAAATTCTGCGTTCCTTGCTCTTATCCCCAAGGAGAAAGGCGCCAACTCCTTCAACAGATTTCGCCCCATCTCTCTCTGCAACATTGGTTATAAAGTGATCACCAAAGTAATAGCACACAGGCTGAAATATCTTCTCCCCACAATCATTCCTGAAAATCAAGGGGGCTTTGTTCACGGTAGGCAGCTAGTGGACAATTTCATTTTGGTTCAAGAGGCAATTCTCTCAAGTCAGCAGTGTAAGGAAAGAGGTATGGTTGTCAAGCTGGACTTAGCTAATGCCTTCGATCGAGTCAGGCATTGCTTCCTTTTGAATGTTCTGAAAAAATTTGGATTTGGGGAGAACTTTATAAACTGGATTCGGGCCTGTATCTCAGAGCCTTGGATTGCTCCCCTTGTTAATGGTAGAGCGGCTGAATTCTTCAAAGCCTCAAGAGGACTAAGACAGGGCTGCCCTCTTTCTCCTCTTCTGTTTGTCCTTCAAGCCTCCGTTATCAGTTTCTATCTAAACAAGAAAATGCAAGAGCAGGAGATCACAGGGCTTTGCATTGCCAGAGGAGTTAAAAGCATCAACCACGCCCTCTTCGCGGATGATACTTTACTTCTGGGGGCTGCATCTCTACACTCAGCTAACAGATTTAAAGAAGCTATAGATGATTATTGCATGATGTCGGGAAGTAACCTCAACAAGGGGAAATGCCATATTTACAGCTGGAATACTCCTCCCAGCTTGCTCAACTCCATTGCAAGATGTCTTGGCTTTGCAGCCTCCTCAGCTTGGACTTCTTTCAAATACCTTGGGCTTCCTATATTCCTCAAGAGGGCCTACAGTAAGGATTGGCTCCCCCAAGTGGAAAAATTCAAAAATAAGCTCCAGGCTTGGGGGCTCACCTGGCTCAATATTGCGGGCAAGTCTGTCCTCATCAAAGCTGTCCTATGCAGTCTTCCCCTTTTTCAGTTCTCTGTTCTATTGGCCCCAATTGGCATCCTTCATAAAATGGAACAGCATATTCGAAACTTCTTTTGGAAGGGGGGCAAACAAAATGAGAGGAAATTCCCTCTGGTTAACTGGGAGACTGTCTCCAAACCGCTGAGGGAGGGGGGGCTAAACTTCAAGAATCTCTCTCTTCAGAACATAGCCATGGGTGCCAAGCTGCTCTGGAGAATCATTGCGCCCAAGCCTTGCTGGGCCCACTTAGCACTCTGGAAGAAATATTTTAAAGGAAAGAGACTCAGATGCCTAGATGGTCCTCTCCCCCAAGGCTCCTCTCCCTTTGCTAGACTCTGCTCCAAAGCTGCCCCCCTGATCAGCGCCAACGCCTACTGGATTCCAGGAAATGGTAAGAAGATAAATATCTGGACAGATCGAATTCTGGATCGCGATCCAATTGGTGATTGTTCCTCTTTGAACACGATTCGTTGTTGGTTGACTGCTGCTGGGAAAACTACGCTGTGGGACATCTCCTCGTGGGATGGGACGCATTGGGCAGGATGGAATTTCTTCGACGTGCCTCCGGAGCTCCTCCAGGATTGCAATTGTCTTCGCTCCATGCTGAATGGTATTGCCCCCACTCATCTGCGCAGAAGAGATTCGCGTGGTTGGGGTGTGCTGGCTGCAGGGTACACGGTAGCCCAAGGCTACGCAAAGCTCACCTTGAGGCCTCACGTCCCCCCGGACCCTGCCCCTTGGACTGCGATCTGGCGTCTGCACTCTCTGCCTAAAATCGACATGTTCTGTTGGGTTCTTTGCCACAAGAAAATTCTTACAGATGACAAACTGCAGAAACGGGGTTTCCATGGTCCGTCCAGGTGCTCTTTGTGCAGAGAAAATGTGGAATGTGCCACACACTTGATCTTGAATTGTAAATTCACTCTGCAGGTTTGGAGCGAGATGATGGATTACTGGAACCCCAAATTTGTCCTTCCCACCTCTATTACTAATCTCTTTGCAAATTGGCAGAACAGTTACCCCGGGCCTCCTCCCAGAAACAAAGTGATAAAAAAGGCATGGTCTGTCCTCCCCAAAATCTGCTGCTGGCAGATCTGGCTTGAGCGAAATAGCAGAATCTTTAGAGATATTAAGCACGATGTCAAGGTGGTGGCGGCCAAGATAAAATTCCAATTAAAGGAAAGCTTGGACAATCAAAAAGATGCCTCAAACCTTACTCATTTAGATTTAGTCTGGGGTACCTCCCTAAATCTGCAATTTCTTCATGCCACCAGCAACACTTCCCACATTGAAGATTGGCAGATAAGGGGGAAGAACAATGCTGAGTTTCAAGAATGGATCTCCAAGCAGCAGGTGCACTCTTTCTTCTTTGATGGGGCTTCAAAGGGCAACCCAGGAAGAGCTGGAGTAGGTGGTATTGTAAAAAATGTTGAAGGTGTTTTGATTCACAACTTTGCATGGGGTCTGGGGATCAACACCAGCATTCAAGCTGAGGCTCTGGCCCTCCTTCAAGGCCTTAAATCGCTCTTGAATCTAGAAATCAAGGAGGCTAATGTTTTTGGGGATTCCCAAGTGATAATCAAAATTATGGTGACAAACTCTTCCCCCCGGAATCTTAGATTGGCAAGGCTGATATCCAGAATCAGGACTTTGGGGAATTTGTTTAAAAAGTTGAGCTACTATCATGTGTTGAGAGAAAACAACAAAGAAGCAGACCTTGAAGCAAATAAAGCTGTCCTCATCTCTGCTGGAGCAATAATTCGAGGCGAGGACGAAACATGGGATCCAATTCCATAATTCGCTAGATTAAATGTTCTACTGCTTTCTATTGAATCAGTTTGTTTGTATTTTCAAGTTAGGGAAAATCACTGAAATAGAAGTTTTAGATAGTCTGACACGGAAGAAATTTGTAAGCTTCGGCTGCATTTTCAATATTAGCAGTGAGATGCTTCAGGATTTAGACATCCTCAATGTAATCTGATTTCTGGCATTCAGGCCAAGATGAATATTAATATCACATAACCGTTTCTGTCAAAAAAAAAAAACTAACACACCCATATTATATAACAAAATGTCCAAATTTTGAATATGCGGGAGGGAGGCAAGTTTTGATCCCCCGACCTCCCCTTAACAATTCACCTTAATTACCACTGCACCAACGGTGCATTCGTGATAAACTCTGCCACGCAAACGTTAAATAAACTCTCAGTTGCAGTGCGTTCAGGCAGGGGAGGCAAGAGCAGACCGAACAGTGGAGCGTAGAGGAAAATAATGATATTTTAATTGCAGGTGTGGAACCGTGAACCAGGCCAAGGCGGAACCATGTGCAGGCACACTTTTCGAGACTGAGAATCTTTTGTAGAGAATATTATTTCATTCTTGAAAGATTCCATGGGGAGGTAAATTCTCATTTTGTCAGAATGATATGAACTTTACAGTCATTTTAACCAGAAATTCGCAGGGATCGCGATGGTAATGCCAAAATGACCATCTCAGCAGCAGATTTTCAGATTCCTTGCAAAACAAAATCTTAGGTTATCTTGAGGGCATCAAAAAGATTCCTTAAGGCTCGAAACTTGACGGAGTTCATTTTCGACAAAATTTATGTCAATTTTACACCTCTCGGTGACAGGAATCCGATGGCGATGACCGTTTTAGCAGTATAGCTCCCCATTTCTTGGCCATTTTCCAGATTGGAGTGACAGTGTCTGATTCTCAAGTGTGGACAGTCGATTCTATGCCCCTCGATGCCACGAATTCGATGGTGCAACTAGATTCAGTAGTTGAGCATCCGCCTCTTCAACCAGCTTGAGGGGTTGAGGTATATGCAGTTTGATCATGTGCCTCTTTTTTTTGTGAGATGTATTATGTGTCTAGATCCCTGCTTAATGCATGTTGCGAGATCTTATTTTTTATTCATGTGAGATTATGTCATGCTGATATGAGGTCCATTGTGAGTGAGAGTTCTTGTAGTGGAACATGTAGTGGAGAGAGAAGCCACTTATGTTGAGGGAACATCCTTGTATGAATATCATCCATATACATCTTCCCATTTCCAGCACTATATGAAGCGGCCTACCGGATTTTGACACTGGTCCCGGAGACGTATCCCACACTGGGTGAACTCCATTATTAATGTCTCATGTTTTTATGTTGTTGATGGTTTTCTTGTTTCCTCTTGCTTAAGCATGCATAAGGGTTCTTCTATGCTCTTTTAAAATGAAATTCTAACAACATCACAAAAGTAAAATATCATGGGTAAATCCAGTAGCTGACGGACCCGGATCAAGTGGTATCAGAGCGGTCTTCTTGCTGATGTGAATTGTGAGCGTGAACAACGATTGAATGTGCAACAATGGAGGATGGCAAAGACATGTACGAGGTCATGCTCAGGATGTCCAAAATGGTGGACATGATGTATAAATCTTATGAAGGACGGGATAAAGAAGAAGCAGAAAGAGATGCTTCATCCACATCTTCAAGTGAATATTCATCACCCTCACATTCTTCTCATCATTCGAATGAGGATCAACCATAGCCAAAAAGCAGATAACGCTGAATTGAAAGTTCTTTTACGAGAGGAGAAATAGGATAAGAAGCGAGTGCATCTTCAGTTGCAAGCTGCAAAGGCAGCCTTGGAAAAACTGAAGCGCAACAACCAGAGCCTTCAAGAAAAGGATGCTGAATTGAGGAGGCTTCTCCTAGAAGAGAAAGCAGAGAAGCAGAGATTGTAGCTTCAGTTGCGAGTCGCGGAAGAGGCTTTCGAGGAATTGAAGTGCAACAAAGGCTTGAAGAAGCCATCATCACCTGTTTTTGAATCGACATCTGAGGTAAACAATGTTGATGTTTCTTCAGTTTCATCTTCACATGCTATCATTTCTCTGGGAAATGTGGAGATACCCATTACATGAACTGGCATGAGATTCCTCACCAAGATGGGATATAAGGGAGGAGGACTTGGCGTTAATGGCCAAGGCATGATTCATCCATTGGAAGTTGTGTAGAGACCTCGATTAGCAGGTTTGGGGTACACTGAAGGACAATGCTCAAAGGTGTCAAAAGCTTCCAATGCATGGTTGAAACTTTTGGAGAAAGAGAATGATGGGAACTCTTCGCCATCATCCTATGACAGCTCACATGGCAGTAAGAGAGCCGAGGCAAGCTCTTGTCACCATGATTGCACCAGAGACCAACAAGGAAGGTATAAAAAGCCTCGACATTCTAATATTCATTTTTATTACAAGAATTTCGCTAACAATGAACATAGATCATGGCATTGGAAAACATGTAGTTTTTTTGGATTACATAACCATGCATTTGTTGAGTGTTGGAAAAGAATGGCAACATAAAAGAGGATGAAGCGTGAAAGGCCTTCTCCACCGTAGGAAAAGAAAAAGGTAAACCAGGTTTGGAGGAAGAAGACTCATTGCAGTAATTGCGAATGAAGTGGCCATCAAAGAGCCACATGTTGGAGGCTCCATCCAAAGCATCGCCTTAAGGACAAAGTGCCTGTGTATGAATCAGATGAAACAATTGTTCAACAAGCAAAAGCGCCATAGAGAGATGACCCATTCACTTTGATAAGTGAGAGATGGTTTTTCTAGGTTTGGTAGTGTGTCGTGGCCTTACTTTGTAAATCATATGTTTCAATTTAAAATGTAAAAGTGATGATGTGTTTTCCATCACTTCTTAAGTAACAATTATGTTTTAGCCATGTATCGATAGTTGGGGTATTGATTCCATTTTAATGTAAAATTGACCATCAAGTATGTGTTATAAAATCGTGGCAAGTATGGGAAGCTTGGGTAATAATTGGTCACTTAGTTAAGCATGTAATTTGCAAAATATTGTACTACAGGTTTGCAGAAGATGTAGGTGTCAGCTCATCGCTTATGGCTCCGAAGGACAAACGTGAAGGATAATGAAGGGTGGCGCAGACAAGGTACAAAGCAGCTACAGATTATGTTCATGCTTTTGGTGGACCAAAAGCTCCTTAGTGTGGAGGATTGATCTAGGTGGCTCCAAACACCCTGAGGATACCAAGAGGGATGATGATAGGTCAAAATTCAAAGTGGTCGGATGGCTCTTGAACCATGTTCAGATTGAAGTACTCATCGCCTTGATTCCAACGGTGCGAACATATCTCCAATCTGAGCCCATAGGGAGAAGTTAGAGCGAGTCACATTTTTAGTCAAAGTTGGGTAGTGGGCCAGGTTTAAGTGTCCCTCAAATTCATCATCAACCGGCAGGGAACTTAGTTCCCGAAAATGGGCGAAATTGTGACCTCTTTTTTCCCAATGACCCTTATTTTTGTCAAAATAAAAAATAGCAGGTTTGTTTTAAATAAAACAAGAATATATATTAAAATGGGGTGGTGGGCCACCAACCTTGCCACCTCCCCATTGACCATATTATAAATAAATATGAATGATGGGGCAACATGCCATGACCCACGCCGCACCCTCCGCCCACGACAAACAACATATATGAAAACGGTTCGACGGGCCTTGACCCCCGGAACCCCATGGCATAACCACACTATATGGCATATAACATGCCACCATAAATATTGAGATCGTCGAGGCTCAAACCCGCCCGTCCCACGTGGCCAACCCCCACCGGGCGGTCTCACAACCAACCCAAACTTTAACTGCACGCCAATCCGAAACTTATTAAAATATATAAAAAAACCCAAACAACTGCCCAAATAAAACTAACGCCCCCAAATCATATAACAAAAGGTCCAAAATTTGAATATGCACGGGGGAGGCAAGATTTGATCCCCTGACCTCCCCAAATAGTTCACCTTAATTACCACTGCACCAACAGTGCATTCATGGTAAACTCTGCCACACAATCGTTAAATAAACCCTAAGTTGCAGTGCGTCCAAGCAAGGGAGGCAAGAGGAGACCGAACAGTGGAGCGCAGAGGAAATAATGATATTTTAATTGCAGGTGTGGAACCGCGAACCAGGCCAAGCAGAACCATGTACATGCATGCTTTTCAAGATAAAGAATCTTTTGCAGAGAATATTCTTTGATTCTTGAAAGTTTCCATGGGGAGGTAAATTATAATTTTGTTAGAATGATATGAAGTTTACAATCATTTTAACCAGAATTTCACAGGGATTGCGATGCTAATGCCAAAATGACCATTTGAGCAGCAGATTTGAAAATTCCCTGCAGAACAGAACCTTAGGAAATCTTAAGGGCATCAAAAAGATTCCTTGAGGCCCAAAATTTGCTGGATTCCATTTTCAACAAACTTTATGTTGATTTTCACCTCTCGGTGACAGGAATCCAATGGCGATGACCATTTTAGTAGCAGAGCTCCCCATTTCTCGACCATTTTCAGCAAACTTTATGTCGATTTTTCACCTCCCGGTGACAAGAATCCGATGGCGATGACCATTTCAATATCAGAGCACCCCATTTCTCAGCCATTTTCCAAATTGGAGTGATGGTGTCTGATTCTCAAGTGTGGATAGTCGATTTTATGCCCCTTGACGCCACAAATTCGATGGTGCAGCCATATTCAATAGCTGAGCATTCGCTTCTTCATCCAACTTCAGGGATTAAGGTATATGCAGTTTTATCATGTGCCTCTTTTTGATGTGAGATGTATTATGTGTCTAGATCCCTGCTTAATGCATGTTGCAGGATCTTGTTTTTGCTTCATGTGAGATTATGTCATGCTGATAGGAGGTCCATTGTGAGTGAGAGTTCCTGTAGCGGAACATCTCGTGGAGAGACGAGCCAATCATGTTGAGGGCACATCCTTGTATGAACATCATCCATGTACATCTTCCCATTTCCAACACTATATGAAGCGACCTACCCCATTTTGACATCGGGCCTAAAGACGTAGCCCACACTGGGTGAACTCCGTTATTAATGTCTCGTGTTTTTATGTCGTTGATGGTTTTCTCGTTTCCTCTTGCTGAAGCATGCATATGGGTTATTCTATGCTCTTTTAAAATTCAATTCTAACAACATCATAGAAGTAAAATATCATGGGTAAATATGGTAGTTGACGGACCCAGATAAGTTAGCTTGATAGGGAAAAAGGTATTGTAGGAAAGCCTTATGCTTTTTTGATAACATGATTAAATCCTTAGATCAAATTCCATTTGTACATGTTGATGTAGAACTTTGATGGTGGTGATAAAAATGTCTTGGCGTCAAAATTTAAAAAAGTGTATTGAGCTCAGTTAACCCAATATGGGAGTGCAATCATTTTGTTAAAGTTCATGATTCTAAAAAATAAAAGGCAACATATGAACATCCAAGATGAATGTTGAATTCATAATTTGAAAATTTATATGAAGACAACAAGTATGTTCATGACTCTAGAGAAATATGTAGGGAAAATTCTTCAGTCACATGTACCATTATCTTTTGTTGATTATTGTAGTATTGCAATGAAACACTTTTTGATGCAAAGGGAATTCTTGGGTTTTCTTGATATGGCATGTTGTAGCTAAAAGAAAAATATAACAAGAGGTTGTATCTCCTCTAATTATTCATAAATGAAAGGTTGTTTAATGAATGTGGTGTCATAAGTCCTTAGATCAATAGATATAGAGTGCAAGACCAATTTGGATGCATTCTATATCTATAACATTTTCCTAGAGAATTAGTGGGAACATTATTTGGATACATAGGTGTCTTGATAGATGGAAGTACGTTCATAAAATTCCCTATGGATAAATGTTTAGAGTTATGTTTATTTTAGGCCCCAGAGTACAATAAGTTCTTGATTATTTTGTGTGGTCCCAATGTTTGGCCAAAATATATGATTGGTCTCCAATTTGTATGTTGTTTGTGATGACAATACTATAAGTAAATCACAATGGCAGAACATGTATGAGGAATTTGTTGTAGAGATGCTAGAAATTTTCTACAATGTATAACTAGTGGTTGATTATTATAGTGGTGAAAGGATGAATTTAAGCAATATTGTTTGATGCCCAATGTTAATGGTAGATATTTCTTAGTTGGAATTATGAATTTGCAGGAAGGAGGACATTATGATGTTCTAGACATAATAAAGGGTTTTTGGAATTTCGTCCAAAATCATGGAAATGCTATTCCTTGTGGTTGCAATGGAGATTGGTTGGAGATGGATAAACAAGGTACACATTTTATTATAATCAAAATGAGGACCATATGGAAAGAGGAATCACATCTTATATTTGGAGGAAGTCCAAAATGGTGTACATTATGTATATTGGTCATTGATGTTTTTGAGCTTGATCTTAGCTAGAGTTGGTACTAATTGGGGGGAGTATTATAATATCATGTGATATTATAAAAGCTTGTACTTATTGCCTCCATGATATGAGTATGTAGATAGTATGTAGTCACATCTATCTATGTATTGTGTAAAGGGCATATCATTGTATGACTCTTGTCAGAAGGCATACCCATTATCCATGTGTCCTTTATGACCTGGATAAATTGTTAAATATAGTGCACAACCATTGAGGGAGTATGAGCCATGTGTCAGTTGAATTCTCTATTCGTGGATTGTGTTGGTTTTAAACTCTAGCGGGCGTGGTAGGCCTAAAAACCTCAAGTTTCCTATACATTTAGCTGGAGTTCATTGAGAATATGAATGGACCATGTACTCGAAAGAGATCTTAGTGGGTTGGTAATTGCAATAGTTAGGTATCCATGTGTTTTGGTGGATTGCCACTCTTTTATGTGGATGCTGACAATTTGGTAATGTCTACATAATTGAGGAATGAGACACAAATTCCAAGTTAGATCATATATATACTTTATTGATCAAGAGTGTCTTTGATGCATTGAACCAATGGAAGATGACGATGAAGACTTATCTAACCAAAGATAAAGACATGTCCAACTCACTAAGAGTGAAAATTGGGATTATTAACTCCTATATATCATATAGAATATTATGTGATGCTTACGATCATACATGAAAATGTTGTGGTTTGTTAATGTAATAATCATTACGATGCAGAGTTGGTCTCAACATTTGTATTCTTCTTATGTGTTTTTAGGAGGTTGTTGGATCATGGTTTGATGAAAGATTTTAGCCAACAAGATTTTTGAAGCTAGTGCAAAATTTCCTCAACAAGTTTTTAATGTGCCAAGATAACACGTCTATCTCAAAACAAAACTTATTTAGTTATCCTCACATTGTCAAATACATTGAACACACACAATTTTGGAGTACATAATATGTTCACACTCTTATTATTGAGATTAAAATTTTAAATATTATTATTATTATTAAAATATATATAAAGTAAAGAAAAAAAATCTTAAATGAATTGCATTCTATCACATGCATCCATAGGTTATTCATCCATCGGTACTTATGTGAACCCATGAAAAGAGAACTCCATGGTTAGGTATATCACAATCCAAACAATTTCTTATGTGAACCTATGAAAAGAGAACTCTACCGTTAGGTATATCAGGATCGAAACAATTTTCCTTATTAAATCATGTCTAGAGAAATAAATGGAAAATGATCTAAAAGGTTCATATTAACATATTGATGTCATTTTTAAAGATAATGTACCAATTATCCTCTATAATATAGAGATTAAATTTTTTTTATTTTTTATTTGGATGAGAAAAGAGCAATCACACATTAAAAAAAATAGTATGTAAATTTCTAAAAAAAAACATGTGTGGATGAAAAATAACTTAATATAATTTTAATAAGTTAAAAGATGAAAAAAGTATGCAAATGCTACTTTAAAGTTAAAAAAAATTGAGAAATATATGCAATTGCTAGTTTTAAAGTTAAAAGATGAGAAAGGTGAGTGTTATATCAACAACATTGACATTGACATTGGTTCACATTAGGGAAAAAGGTTTTTACTTTTTATATCCTTTTCGAAACCTTCACATTTTTGGCGGTAGACATTGTGTTGCCGGAGTTGTTTACGGAGACTAAAAGAATTTTCTTTAAGAAATCTTGCTATAATGTGTTTTTATAGGAAAATAGATTTAACATCATCAATTTTCTCTAGTGAATTTAAAATATTAGTTACTTTTAAATTTTTTTGTTTATGCACTTACTGTGTTGTTTTATTTTATCATGAAATTGATGAATGAATAAATGAAATTTTAATGTTTACAAGACAAAAAATAGGTTATAGGATTATGGGTTTCTTGTTTTCGCCTTTTGCATTTTAGTCTTTTTCTTGTTCAAATTGATAATGAGTTGACCCAACATTCCAATTATCTAATCACTGAAAAGATAATGCCAAGAAACAGATGCTAACATATTCCATAACTTTATCTAGGGTCTTTGAACTCACCACATTCTCTGATGTCTTTGAATGCATCACATTCTAAAATGAAATGTTTTTCTGATTCAACTATATACAAAATGTACACATTAATTCTTCCCAACCTTTTTTAAACCTTTTATACAGCCTTTATTAAATATCATAAGATTGAATTATTCTATATAATATTTTTTCTTTCTACCAACTCTTTGTCCCATACTTATCTACCAAATCTGTGCATAACAAAATTCTTTAGCTTAGCTTATAGCTATATGTGAGACCAGCATTGACGTAAGAGTACTGGAAATTGACGTATGCGAAGAAATGTGCCGAGACTGTGCCGCTGTCCTGCACAGACGAGCCCAGGGTACTTTGCTTGAAAGAATAGCTTTTTTTGAATTTCTCGTGAAATGCATGCGTCTGAATAGCCTAATGGTGCTCTCCAGCTCGAGTTCTATCTGCCGAGCTGCGTTTCGTGGGGTTCCAAATCTATTAATGTAATTAAGGTCGGTTCCAGGGTTATCGGGGGATATTTTTTTGGATGATTCAAAGGGTTTTTTCTATTTAAAAAAGTTCCGGCATGGCGAGTATTCAGCTATGCATCTGTGCTTTTCACATTCCAAACTTCAAAGTAGCAGGAATTACCCCAGCAAAAGCTTAATTCAGGTGATATGAGGTATGAGAAATACATATTTAAAGTTCAGCTTCTTCCTTTCCTTACATGTCTGCAATTTCAGATCTCAATTACCGGTTTGACATGATCGGTTTGGATTAGTCTCATGCGGGGTCTCCTAGGGGTGAATTTACAGGCTCAAAATAAATGTTGCAGACCGAAGCTTGAAAGCTTTTTTTTGTTTCTGTAGCGGCACTGACTTGAATTGCAGTTCCTGCTGCTGGAATTCAATGATTAGAGAGCGTGGAAGTTAGATGTGACCTCAATTGGTTTTCTGGCCTACAGTTCGATTGTGAGAGGCTGCAAATGTCCATGACAGCTCGTACATTCTCATTAATATTCTTCTTGGCTTTATATTCTTCCATATTTTTCGGCAAGGTTGTCAAATCTGGGGTTCTTCATTGAATCGAATACGATTAATCTCGCAGGAAGGCATCAAATTCGGTGAGTTTTTGTGTTATGGATGGTAGTTTCATCATATCTGCAAGATTTTTTAAGAATCGGCTCAAGAATGCCAGTTCTAGGAACTTCATAAAAGTTTGTTAAGGATTTTCTTGAATTCTGCTAAAAAACAGTAATTGGCATTCTTGCCACCTGCCTTAAAATTTGATGTGCTGTTACAGGATATTTGCTTAAAATTTGAATATTTTAGTGCATTTTTTTATATGATATTTAAAAAAAATTTCTTGAAAATATTTAAATAATAAAAAAGGTCTAGAAGTGTACTTTGCATTGAAACTTGTAATATTTTGACATCGTAGTTTGCAATGAAACTTGTAATATTTTGACATTTTGAGAGTTGTCCTCATGCCCAATGCAAAAAACTGCTGCAAAATTTGTAATCATTCTGCCGAAGCAAAATTGATCAATCGCTTCTCTAACTGATGGTAGATTTGATGTGTACGAAGACCAAATGTGATCAATTTCCCCTCAGGTCCTTTGATGCGTGACCTGAAACAAATCTTGCCTGTGCTTGCAACTGGGCCTGTAATGTTGATGCTATCAACGCCTACTGGGTTGTAAGATTTCTAAACAATCTGGATTTATAATCTTCCTGCGACTTTTGAAAAATAAATTAAAATGCTAAACGCAGATAAAGGAGTGGCCAGTAATATTTTAAGTGTTTTCCCATTGATCACACACCATTTTCTAGACCAAACCTAAGCCAATGTTATATTTACAGAGATATATTTTTTTTCATAAAACAATATCTTATTTCAAGTTTCTTATAGCTCTGGTAAGTTATCTCTGCAACTGAAGCAATTTATTTTTTTCTAGCTGAAATCTGTTTAGCATTGAGAAATTTCCACTTTCACCTTAGGCACTTATTTATCATTTAGTAGAAAAAAAGTACTTCCTGGCTGAATATAAATGTTCTTCTCAGTGACATGCTTTAAACAGATTGCATGTTTGGGGCCATGGTCAATGTTGACCAGGGATCTCAAACTTTTATCAAAATTATCAGCCATAGTTCTCGACAAAGTCAAGAAAGTGGTTGAGTGCAAATGTTATGAGCCAAGACTTGGACTATGTTTATTTTTATGAGAAAACTGATGAGTGCTAGCAATGGCAAACAACAGCAATAAAACCAACCAGTGGTAATAGTCGTGAGAATTAGCATCAACAGATTCAGGGCTTACAACAAAAATTCCAGTAAATTCTAGCTGTAGATTTGATAGGAGATTCTATAGCACTAACCACAGAAGAGAATCCAACAGTAACTGTGAGTAATAACACTTCAATGTTCACAATCCTCATCACATAAAGTTTGAAACTTTACAGTGAAGGTAGGAACGAAAATTCAGGCCCAATTCAAGATAGTATCAATGCTGCCCTTGGCCCAAGAGTCTCTTCCAGACTACTCGTAATAGTGCACTTTACCAAAACCCTTGTTTTTATGCACATGAACACATTTTATAATTAATTTACAAGCTAGAAGAATCCAATAGAAGAGGAGGTGTACAATCCTCAATGATTTATACTTGTGAATAAGAGTTACTAAATGCTAAATATAGATGGAGAATCTGAGATACAGGGGTCTTAGTGAGCATGCATTAGTAACTCTTCACGCGTCATGAAAAATAACTAACAGATTTATCCTATTTAGGGCCGCCATTCGGCCTGTAATCACCTTCATCTATGTCTAGGCTATCTAACACAAAACTGGGCATTCAAAATAATAATTTTCACTGTTTATTTTTGAGCAATGAGCATGGTAATAAGTATCACACTTCTTCTAATTAGGAAACACTGAATGATATATATTCTGAGGTACTTTAGTCTATAACAACAAAGTTGTGTTTCAGCAGTTTGGTTTTGAGAAGCAGTTTCAGTTATAGCCGATCCTTCAATGTGAACAGTGGCATGGATAATTTTTGGAATACTTTATGTTTTTTCCATCCATTTTCATTTTATTTTTACTTGTACTGTTTTTAGCCCTTTTTTAATTCCATGTTTTAATTTTCTTTTCAGATGAACATGATCACAATGATACTCAAATAGGTAGCTGACTTCGATTTTCTGCTTGTGCAGTCTGTTGGTTTTACTGGTGTTGCTGGTTTCATTCTTGCTCTTCTATGGTTTTTTTATATTTGGCTTGGTCTTGCACATACATTTTTGTTGCAGACAAAGGATCAAAGGGGAACAACAAGGGTTGTTGTTTTCTTACTGGGTTTCACTTCTCTTGCTAATTGTCTTCACATGTGCAGCAGTGTACCTTTCTATGCTCTACTCCTTTGTTAGTTTCTTCATTAATTGTAATACTTAGATTTGCAAGTCTTTGACATGGTCATAAATTATATGTCAGTTGACATGGGTGCTAGGTCTTAAGATTTATACTTGATGAAATATCATAAAAATTTATAATTTAGAGCTAATTGGTATAATGCAAACTTGGATGCCTGTGCCTGAGTCTGAAACACATTATTTAGTGCTTTTGATGCTATCTGATTTCTTTTGTGAATTTTAACATGTCAACTTGCTAGATCTTTTTGTTGATACAAACTGTCTAGTTTTCTTTGAAGTTTGTGTCACTTCTTTTTCTAAAGATGCCATTGTTTCTTCCTTATCAACATTTATTGTGTAGATTATTCCTTTTGATGCTAATTTGAAGTATGCTTTGACTTGTTCCTCATTTATATTTGATTCTGTAGATGCATAGGTTTCTCATTGCTTTCCCTAGGACGGGATAAATTTCATCGAGAGATATCTGATACTTTGGACTCTGGAGTTTGTGGTCAAACAGTCAGATGGCATAGTTGAGTACATTAGGAATGTCACAAAGTACCTAGATGATGCAAAAAATACAAGTGTAGCTCAATTTTTCATCCTAGAAGACGAGCAACACCCGATAGAAGAGTTGAATGAAAACTTGATAAGGGCAGCAGATGACCTTGAGGGAATAACATTAGACAGTGCAGAAAAAATACAGAAAGCCCTTGATGTTGTGTCTGTTTATTTGCAACTTTGCTAACCTAATTAAAAATTATTTGTTGGGATCTTTTCCATTAATCCGAGCTTTCTTCCAACTAAGGTATGTGGGACTTGTGATACTAGGCAAGATGCCTTAATTGTGGTTGTGGGTGTGATGATTCTCCTAGCAGTTCTTGGCCTATGTATATTCCTCCATCTTTCTCTCATAGCACATGCACACACCCACCCACTTATCTGAAGTTCTGATTGTCAATTACTAAATCATTTAGTATGGAGAATATTTTTGCATTGTTGTTCAATTATTATAATACAATGTTATCAAAGGTTTATTTGATGCTCCAACCCTTACCCATTTCAAATGGAAAATGCATCAAGGTTTTATAATAAAGATTTCCTAATTATCTACAATATTCCATGAATATTTCTTTTGAAATCTTTCTTTTACAGACTGAAAATCTCTTACCTGTTATATTACCAATACCAGTCACTCTGCTTTCATTGTTTCTTACTTCTATGTTTTGTGTTGGTGTTGGAAAACTTTAATAATTTGGCTAATGGTTGTGATGATGGTTTGCAGTACTGGTGGTTCTTGGTTTCTGACATATTATTTACATGGAAGTTCCTTTCATTAACAAGTGTTTTTATTGATTCTATGACAAATTCAGTATGCCTCAACTCAACTATTCTGAAAAATTAGACAATTTTATTCACTTTCTTAATTCCATGATCTGTTTCTAGCAGATTGGTTGTCATTGGATGGTTGCTTGTAGCGGGTACATTCATTCTTTGTGGGGTATTTACCGTTCTCAACAAGCAGGTAGCCATTTTCTCAACATTAGGCCTATCCAAGAATTTCAATTATTATTATTATTTAATAAGTTTCCCTCACAACATTATAGATTTTCTTGTTGTTCATAGATTTGTGTTTTCTTTACTTCATGCATAATTGATTTCACCATTCTTTTGAAATTTAACTCTGCAATTTAGATGTGTGCTTCCCTGATCATGCAGTGCCACTGGCCTTTTATAAGGAAAGGGGTATCAAAAAATAATGGCCGCCACCATAAGTTCCTAATGATGCATAATAAACTATCCTCGAGATGATCAAATTATAAAAGACTAAATGGGGCATTACATTAACTAAAGCTTTAAATTGATCTAACAAAACCTGTCAAATCATTGGCAGCTAACCAAGTGTTGGATAATGAGAAATACCATGAGTGTTTTCCTTGAGGGTTCATTGTCATAAATGATGAAACATGCTTATAAGTCAAAGACACATGACTGTTGCAACTAGATCTAGGTCATAATCTTTGGGCATGGGCCAACAAATTATGTAAGGTGTCTCATGGACAAATAATGACTCCCATCCATCACCTTGATTTTGCTCCTTTGCCAACTTGGCCACCTAGAACATGGCCAATGGGTTGCAAGGCACCTTTCCATTCGAAGGAAATGGGGGAGCTTCATTGTGTCAACCATGGGATTAGTGCTACCTTTCCCGCCTTTGTTCATGTGCATGCTTGCATGATTATGGTGCACGTAATGGCTAGATCCCATACAAGGCATCTGAGATGGCATTTCAAAGCACTATGCAAATTGCTTCTACGGTACCCGGGTGATGGTATGGGGGGTTCCATCTTCATACTCTAGAATTTCTTGTAGGTGTTTAAAATCTAGAAAGTGTTTCTTCACCCGTGCTTGAATCTGTGAGGACAAATTGGCTATAAATTCACCTTGTCCATGTAGGTAAAGGAAATGTCTTGTACTTAAATAAGATTCAATTGAGTCTTCTAAATATTGAATAAAAATTCCACCTTGAAAACATTCCACACTGCTGCAACCCATACATGTTTGGCACAAAGCAGTGTTTCCTTCCAAGTAGTGGTGAATGGGTGTATCACCTGGGTAAGTTTTCTACCCATTTCTAGGAAACCTTGACCTTTTTGGTAGTAAAAATATATTCTGAAGTATCTCATTATTGTGAAATGACAAAGACATAAACAATGACTTGACATCCATGCTTTGAAGAGCAAGTGAAAATAGCCTTTTTAGGCTCCAAAGGTGATTTCCATATCTCTTGAAGGTGATGAAGCCATGTATTTAGCTTTCGTTGAAGCTATTTTGTCTTCTTTTTTTGGATGCCCTATCCTTAAAATTAAAAAACATAGTTTTTCCATGACTCGAAACAATGGTTGGCAGGGAAATGAATTTGGGTTTATATGCTAGTGGTGTAGGTAGGCTATTTTGTTCAAATCTTGATACCCAGTCATGTACCTTATAACACGTGTATGCCTTTGAGTGACCATACCCATGAGGCCAGCTTTAAAGTTGAGTCCCTCTGCAACATTAAAAGGACTATAGCCACGGTAAGCCGTCCATTCAGTAATTGCAGAGGAGCTAAGCAAAGCAGGTGCTCCTTCTTCGTGTCCTCAACAGGAAAGATGATGCATATTCTGGGGTTTTGAACACCCATAGCATCAATTAAGTAGAACAAATCTGATCTCTCTCTTGCAAGTCCTTTGACTCTTACAGTCGTAGGTTCAATTGGTCTGTCTAGGAAACTGAGGTTGGTGTACTGTGATGAGAAGGGCAAGTTTAGGATGGACCCGAGGCCTCGCTTCTCTTCAATTAGTCAAAGGGCCTAGCGGCATTGTTTCTATCTACGGCCGGGCACGTCAAGGGAAGAGCTTCATTTTAAATTAGGTTCATGGAGAAATTTTTTTATGGAAGATATTTGTTTGTTGTCGAGGAAAACATAGTAATATTTTTTATTAAATTTGAATAACAATAGTATTTACTTTGTATTCCCTGTATCTCATACTCTGTATCTCCTCTAACTCATACAAAAAGTGGGGTAATAGTGGGCATGTAGCATCAAGCTCCACTCCTCTTAAACCAAAGTTCTGCATGCAAACTTTTGTGTCAAGTGTCACTTGTGCTGCAAAGCCTTCGTTGTAGAGTGTGGAGTTAGCTCCTACCTCTGCATGACAAAAGCTTGACTTAGTTTTTTCACCTTTTGCCATTCTTTTTGTGGGGTCTGGGACAAGAAGGCTTCAATCTCCGTTTCCAGCAAATGTTGATAACCCCAAGGACAAAGGTTTAGTCTTAACACCCCCTGCTCCTCTAGTCCATTGGAAAAACCTCTGATACTAGGGCAAGAATAGATCAGAAACCCTTCATATTATTATCTATAAAAGTGACCTGCTCCTCTTCCATTTTGCGGATCAAACTTACAAAAGTTATACATTCTCTCCAATTGACTCCCAAATACATTAAGAGACAAACTCATCAAACGAACGATAAATCCAGATGTTGTTGTGGGTTTTCCAAGAGAACTCTTGAGATTTGTATGTGGGTACAACTGTATTTTTAGGATGTGATCAATAAATAAATCATCAATATGATTGATTTAAAATAAGGTCAAACCACCTCACATATAGGTAATTGAGGTGTAGTCCATAACCTAAGTTACTATGATCCAATGTAAATATTGATTTGCTATATTTTTGGAAAGCTAGGATCTTGATATGATAGGGAAATGATAAGTTAAAAAAAATAAGGCAATGAAAATTCAAAGTTAAGACTAAAAGACATTTGGAATCACAACATTGGAACTATAAGTTGTAACCATAAAAGAGGACTATGCATATTACTGTTACCCATCCATGGACAATAATTAATGATGTGATTGCCATCCTTGATAATTGATAAATCTAAAATCACCATGCCTTAGACAAAAATGAGTTTCTCATCAACTAAGTAATGGGACATGTCTAAACAGGGCCGGTGTCCCATATCCTACATGCCAGACACATATATGTAAGGGGACATGTTTGACACTTGCCTTCACTGTGTCCCTCATAAAAGAGGGGCCCATGCCCATAAAAATATGTTTTCTCTTTCATTTGAACTCATTTTATTCAACAAGTTGGAGGTGTGAGATGTTTTGGAGTGCAGCTGAGGGCTACTGTGCAGTGTTAGAAGGGATTCCAAGTGTTGGGCAAGTGGATTTTAGTTTCTATATTCTAAAAAAAAAAATCTTTGTCTATATTTGAATTTTGTATGTGTAATTCACTTATTTATTATATTTTTTAATACACACACATAATGTGTTCTCTCTGTCATGTTTTTGGCGTCATTGTGTCTTGTGTCAAACACTTGTATTTCTGTATCCTCCGTGTCTCATGTCATGATGTCATGTAAGTTAGCTCATTAATGATCACTCTACTAACATGATAATGCAGAGTAGCTCTAACTACATATATTGAAATGGCTCCACATCCATCTCATTTGCATAGTATAGCTCTACATCATGAATAGATGTTGGGGGCATGGATGTTGGAAGCTTTAGTGGGAGGTTGGATTGGTGATGTAACATCCTCAAGTAGGTTGAGGTGAGTCATGTTATCCAGTGACATGTTTAGGTCAGAGATGAACATTTGAATTTTCTTCACTTCTACTTATATTTGGCTCATCAAGTCAATCTTGTCAGTCTCAATAGGGGTAGGATTGAGTGAATTTATCACTACTGAAGTCTAAAAGATGTGATCATATTGACTCTCCCCTATGAAGCATGCAATAATACAAACCTTTGTGTTGTCCATGATGGCTTGGATAATGTTTTGTGGCTCCACATTTCTATTCCATCAATAAGAGTTGTGAAGAATCAAGATTAATGTTTTACATCTTTCTCCACTCTACTGTAGTCAAAAACCTTCAAAAACATTGCTTCTTTGGTCTTTTCATTCATCGGAAATGATGGACACCCTTGTTTTTTTCCATGTATTCTGGTTTGTAACTGTTTGTCAAGAGATTGTCTTTCTGATGTCAACAATGTTATATGGACTTTTTCATAACCGAGGCTTTTGTAGCCTTTGGGAAATTTATTGGCCACATTAATCTTTTTCTACCATTAAGGTGAACTGTAAGATTCCTACTTGGGAAAACTTCCAATTTTTTGTTAAATTTTATGAGTTGGCAGTTAAACTTCAGGGACAATTTTCTTTAAATAGTTTGTAGTCTGCACTGCTGTAGGAGTTCTTTCATAAATTTAACTTCCATGAGATTGTATTATAAACAATAGGTACTTGAAATAGCTCCCAACATGTTCATTAAATATCTATTGACTTAGAATCCCGTATAGGACTGATATATGAACGTTTTACAATTAAACGACATCAATAGTTCTTTTATTAATCACTGTGCAAACAAACTCTACATGCAATGGATAAGAGGAACCTGAGTGTATAGATCTAACAAAATATACTGCAATTTGTCAGCTTCCTCATGAGAAACAGCTCCACATATCAGCTCATAGCTGACTCGTTAAGCAGCAATATTTCCCCTTCAAATCGTCCTCATTCAAGTAGAACTCGCATCAGTAATTTCCTACACTCAGCAAGACGAAGAATGAAACTGTTGTTCACTGTGCTTCTGTCTCAGATTTTGTTGTTGTTCGTTTGGGCTCTCAATGGGCACATTCTGTACCTTTCGAAGTTTTTATAGAGTCACCACATCCTCAGCACATTGGAAAACCAGGGATAAACCTCCGCTCTTAACCAAATATGCAGCAAAGCATACAACGCTCTCTCCTAGACTTATATCAGTCAACTTAATATTATTTCGTGGCCCCCAGAGTGTAAGAATAATCTCCACGCATTAGTGTAATAAAAGTCACATTCCACAAAGGTAATACGTCTGACCAAAGTCCCAAATAATGCTCACGGACTTGTCCCAATCTGATTATTTGGAATCTACGCACAAGGGTAGGCCCTACGTCCAGCCGAAAGGTGTACGACCTGGGTATGACAGAGAATGGGTCCCAAAATAGCATGTTCCGCTCAGTCTCCTACAAGCAGTCCACAGGAAATTCATTCAGCAGATGAAATAGCTCAGTGGCTTTAGCCAAGTCCTCGAACTGCTCTTCCTAAGAGGGAAATCGAGCCATTTCCCTTCACAATTTAATGGCCATGATGACAGTGGTGCTCCCCAGACTCAGAATTGACCTCTGTTTGTTCTTGAATTCGATTTCTAAGGCTCCAAAACTGAGCTCGTTCTCTCAGACTGCAAGGAAGCTTCCCAACCTGCAAAAATGATATAGAGAATATCCAATAAGCTCTTAAACCAACTGAAAATACATAAGCACCTCAATTCTTCTCATAAATCTTGCTCTCCATTGAAGCTCAGTGGTGAATCTGAGTGATTTCACTCTCGAATCCCAAACTAGGGTGTCTAGTTTCAACGCCAAAGTCTGCAATGGCGGCTAAGGTTCCAAACCCTCAGCTTCTTCTTCAAACTCTCTCCAAGAGCTCTTTCTCCAAACTCACAAAATGCACAAATGAGGAGAGTCTCTTCAATTTCTTTCTTTAATGAGTCTAGGGTTGCCTTTTCACCTTCACCTTCCTCTTTTTCTTTTCTTTTTGTTTTTTTATAACTCACTTACTTTTTCCCTCCAATTAAATATTTAAAAGCACTTTTCCTTTCTCTATTTAATAAAGCGACTTTTATAAACTAATTAAAGTCGCTTTTAATGCTGGAAAATGCTTAATTCGCCTCTGTGGTCACACTGGCCACCCAAAGCCCATTTTTATCATTCTGCCCTGTAGATCTTTTCGCCCCAATTCCAACAAGCTATTACACTAAGGTGTTTCTCCAAGTAATCAGCTTGAAACAACACCTTAAGCATAAATAATATGCCTATTATTAATGCCATTTTACGGAAATCATCAGAACGCAACAAAACCAGGAGCAAACTGTGTGGAATTGATCCCGATGATGAAATATGGCAAGCAATCCTAGTCGGACCCATAAAACTCCTTTAAAACCCTTTGGGCCCACCAATGGAGTAATCCTGCTCCGATGACCAGGCTGAGACAAGCTCTGGAAATCGTAAATTTGTAGATGTTCTATGCTTGGAGCAACTTTACTTTTCTTACAGCAATCACACAAATAGTTAAGTAAAATGCAGATAGAACATATAAGTGGATCTTATAGAAGACAAACCAGAAACAGAAAATTTTGGTGGTGCGTTACAGCGGTCAACAGGATGCTTCAACCAGCAAAGTCTCCTTGGTCAGCCAACCCAGAATGTGTCACAACAGTCCTCCAATCAGCAAACGAGTCAACCCAAGTCAACGTTGTCCAGAAAAGTCAACGCAGGGCAGCAAGCTAAAAGTCAACTCAGCAGCAGATTGGTCAACCCTTTGACCTTGATTTATGTGCCAAACAGTACGGCCTTCCAAAATCGAACTTCTCACCAAATTTCAGCCCATTCGGACCATGCGTTGACCAAAGTCAACGCTGGTCAAACTTCCTGCAAAACCCTAACTGCAGAAATTCGTCCTTTAACTCCGCCGTACAAATTCGTCCTTCTTCTTCTTCACACGTGTGGGCTGAACTCGTCCTCCAAGGAGCTCGTACTAAATCAGAGAAGATGTGAGTTGAGTTGTTGTGAAATGCTCTCCAACTTTGCCTGTATTTATATCCATCATTGGGGCGTGTGACACATCTGCTGGGGGTGTGAAACCTTAAGGCCGACCTGCACATATAATTTATTATGAATAATAAATTCAAAATAAATGTTCTGCTCATCGGATTAAGACATATTATATATGGATTTTACACCTCTCCGAAAGAGGATTCCAACAAAAATATTAGCCTCTTAATCCGAGCATCATAACATGGAGTTTGGACCTAGTTGTCCAAATTTAACACTCCCTCTCAACTAGGGAGAACTCCATCCATCAGTGCAATCAAACATCGTGCGTCATCCCGCCGTAACTTGCTTTGCTGGCCTCTTTATTTCAGAACAGAAGTGGCTCAGTCACAAAGACATCATCCCCCGACTGACATAATCAGTCCAGAGGTTCGAAACCTCTATCAAACTCATAAAGAGTATCCAACCAACCCAAAGTTGGTTCATCTGACCCGAAGTCAGTTTGAGGTCCCAGACCTCACTAAACTTGATCCCAGATCAAGTGGTTGGACCGTGCCATCCTAGATAGAGAGTACGGCAATCTCTGATGCGTCCATCAGTCTTTGCTAATAGTCTCTAGCTTTTCCCACCTCATTGGCCAAACGAGAGGTACTTCCCATGAGCCCTGAACTCAATGGGTAGGATGCATACGGGGCACAGATAAATGAGAGGCGAACCAGCTCAATAATCACAAGGGTAGGGCAGAAGCATTATGAGTGCTTATAGCTCCGAGAAGCTATCCCCAAAGCCCCCCAGAGCTCCCGGAGCTCATCGTCCAACAGGACCCACATCATAGGGTCTTTCCACGACACCAAGACTCTCACGGAAGGTTAGGAACTTGACCTTCCCCAGGGGCTTAGTGAGAATATCCGCGACCTGCTCATCAGTTCCTATGTGATCGAGCCTTACGGCGCCTCGCTGTACCATATCCCGGATAAAGTGGTACCTGATATCAATATGCTTGGATCGGTCGTGGAACACAGGATTCTCAGTCATACGAATCCCACTCTGATTATCACAGAGTATCTGTAGTGGTATCATACATGTCAACTGACTCCTTTAAGAGCTTTAGCAACTTATTTGCTTCTAAAAGACCCATACTAGCAGCAATGTATTCGGCCTCCGCGGTGCTCAAAGCCACCGACTTCTGCTTCCTGCTCATCCATGGGATCGAAGCAGAACCAAGATTGAAGCAGCATCCCGATGTGCTCTTACGATCCACCACACTGCCAGCCCAATCGGCATCAGTATATCCACGGAGTATCACACTCTCGGCAGTGTATCTCAGCCCATGGTTTATCGTGCCCCGAAGATATCTCAGAAGATTCTTGGCACCAACCCAGTGAAAGTGATGAGGCTCAACCATCTGTTGACTCAAAGTGTTCACTGCAAAACATATATCGGGTCGGGTGTTCACTAAGAACATCAAAGCTCCTATGAGTTGACGATACTCAGTAGGATTGGCCAAGATAGGCCCAGCAGCGCTGCCACTCAACTTCTTAAAGTTGAGTTCCATCGATGTCGACACGGACTTACAGTCCACCATCCCAAATCTTTCCAGAAGCTTCACAATGTATTTTCCTTGAGAAAGGAAAATCTCTCCAGGTCTCTGCCAGACCTCCAGGCCTAGGAAATAGTGCATCAGTCCTAGGTCCTTCATCTCGAACTCAGCAGTGAGCTCCCTCTTACATTGATGAATGAGAGGGCCAGCACCTGTCAGGAAGAGGTTGTCCACATACAACACTAGAATGAGAGGCTTCCCCTGCACAACCTTGAAGTAAAGGTTCGGATCAGCATTACTTCGAGTGAAGCCCAGCTTCATCAAGTAACTATCCATCCTCTCGTACCAAGCTCTGAGTGCTTGCTTTAACCCATAGAGGGCTTTCTTCAACCTGCAGACATGAGTGTCTCGATCCTGAACTTCAAATCCCAGAGGTTGTTCCACATACACCTCTTCCTTTATTACACCATGCAGAAAAGCGGTCTTGACATCCATCTGATGAAGACTCCATCCTTGCGTAGCAGCAAGGGCTATGATTGATCGAATGGTGGTATATCGTGCCACGGGTGCAAATATGTCATCATAGTCAATTCCTTCCTTTTGAGAGAAGCCACGGGCAACAAACCTTGCCTTGAACTTTTCAGCACTCCCATCAGATCCATGTTTGATCTTGTAGAGCCATTTTGCGGTGACAACAGATTTGTCCTTTGGTCTCGGGACCACATCCCAGACATCATTCTTCATAATGGACTCATATTCTTCGTGCATAGCATCCTTCCAAACTTGATGCTTTACGGCTTCCTCAAAAGATCCAGGTTCAGATTGTACAATAGTACTCATGGCGGCTAGATACCCTTGGTATCTACACGGCTTCTTGCTTTCTCGGAATGTCCCCCTTGGGGCAGCATGACCCTCAGCATCTTCGAGGGTATCCCTGAGCCATGATGGTCTCTTTCCCAGTGAAGGAGATGGATCAATAGGGTCCATTGGTCCTTCAATATCGGGCATTGTCTCATCCTGCGGTTCTTCCAGATTTCTAGGCCTTTCTTCATGATTTTCTCCAGATCTTGGAAGATCTACTACTTTCTTCAGGGAAGCATCTTCGTCAAAAGTGACATCATGGCTTATCTCTACTTCCCTTTGACCAGGTACATAGACTCTATATGCCTTAGAAGTCTCATTGTAGCCCACAAACATTCCTTTCTTCCCAGTAGCATCCAGCTTACTTCTCTTTTCTTTCGGCACATGAAAATAGACAGGACATCCAAAAATTCTAAAATGTGAGACATCAGGTTTCTTACCAGAGAAAACCTCTTCGGGGGTTTTGGAGTCCAAAGCGGAATGAGGGCATCGGTTTTGAATGTACACAGCAGTATTTGCAGCTTCTCCCCACAGAAACTTTGGTAGACCCTGGTCACAAAGCATGGCACGGGCAACTTCCACAATAGTCCTATTCTTGCGTTCAGCAACACCATTCTGCTCAGGAGTATATGCAGTGGTAGTCTCCCTCTTAATGCCAGCTTCTCTGCAAAAGTCTTTGAACTCATTTGACTCATATTCAGTGCCATTGTCGGTCCTCAAAATCTTGATCTTCTTTCCGGTCATATTTTCCACAAAGGCCTTGAAGGTACGGAACCACATGAAAGCCTCATCCTTCTTCTTCAAGAAGTATATCCAGGTTTTGCGAGAGAAGTCATCAGTGAATGTCATGTAGTAAGAACATCCCCCCAGGGATGTTACGGGCAACATACCAGATAGATTAGAATGGACCAGTTGCAATATATCAGATGTCTTTGTGACACTTGAGGGGAAAGGTCCCCTTGTATGTTTTCCTTCAGCACAACCCTTACATACACCTTCATGATTATTTCCAAAGTCAGGCATCCCTGTCACCACCTTCCTTGCTTCGGGAAGGGCCTTGTAATGAAGGTGTCCAAATCTTCGGTGCCATAGTTCGGTTTGTCGGATAGTATCACAAGTCATAGCTCCCAACGGACTCCCTCCAACCTGGTAGAGTGTACCAACTCTAAAATAATTGGGGTAGCTTGGGCTGAAGCTCTCCTTCCACAGACTTACCTTTGCCATGGAGAAAGTTACATTGAAACCTTTGTCTTCCATGGCTGATATAGACACAAGGTTCTTCTTCAGATCAGGTACATAGAGTACATCTTGCAAGCGAAGGATTTGACCTTGAGACAAGTGGAGGGTCATAGTACCTATCTCTTTCACGGGATATGTGGCATTATCCCCAAGGATAATTTCCAGAATAGTATCATTCTCAACCATATCAGAAAGTGCTTCCTTGAACCCAGTGATGTGCCTTGAGGCACCCACGCGCTTCCTGGAGCAGCAAGCCAGAAGGTTGATTTAATTTTCCACCAAAGTGAGCCTTCCTCTTTCCTTTGGATCTGTCATTTCTTCGATTCCCATTCCTTCCGGAGAATCCTTCTTGAAGGGGCATTCTCTAGCATAGTGACTAGGCC